>APFE030806222.1:108621-181033 GCA_000404065.3 Pinus taeda | reverse complement strand
CCTCTCTGTTTTCGACTAGGGATGAGTAAGAGATCACCATTCTCCAAGTGGAAGCAGGAACTATCAGAGAGAGGACACTAATCAAGACCCCAAAAGATGACTCACCTCCCTTCAATCATCTATATATGGATCCCTCATCACAGAGATCCGGGGGCTGGAATTTTGTATCTTATAGAGAAGTGTTGTTGGTTTTATGGCGTACATTCATAGTGTTGGGTGATCTAAGCTTTACTTGAGGTGAAGAAGGGCTTTCTAGCTAGAGGATGATGCTGGGTCAGAACATATGGTTGTAATTCTCTTGCTGCTTTTCATCATAATAAAGCTATTCAAGTTTTCCTCCATATTCTTGTATGTTTACTTATATATGCATTTGTATGGTTAACACACATCTGGTCCTGTGTTAGTTATGAATATATATCTTTGTTCTTCGATAGTAGTATGTTGCTGTGATTCCACAGGTGCTCTTTGAAGCTGGGAAGACGAAGAAGAAGCGGCACAGATCTATCAAGAAGGAGAGGAAATCAAGCGCAAGACTAAGGTTGGTCTCCTTTGTTCCCCTCTTGTCTATTTTCATAAAGGAAAACGAAAGTAGACTTTACTTGTTTGTTTCTAAGATAGCTACCAGTCTTAGTGGGAATAGCAGCATCCGAGTGGACACTATTCCCGGTAACACTACCAAACCTCTACATAACTCATGTTTGTTTCTTGGTAGAATCTTAGTGAGCATATCAACACGGTTCCTATCTGTATGGATCTTTTTCGAAGGATAATTGTTCTTCCTCCAACATAGGTTGGATCCAATGGTACCTTAAGTCAATGTGCTTGGGTTTTGAGTGAAATGCTTGGTTTTTCGCCAAATGAATGACACTATAACTATCACAATAGAGCACATACTTGTCTTGCTTTATTCCTATCTCTCCTAGGAATTGGTGCATCCACAACATCTCTTCACAAGTTTCTGTTGCAACTATGTACTCAGCCTTTATTGTTGAGAGAGCTACTTTTCTTTGCAGCCTTGACACCCAAGATATTGTTGCTCCTGCAAATGTATACAAATAACCTATAGTGGAATTTCTAGTGTCCATATCTCCAACAATATCTACATTTGTAAATCCTTCAAGCACAATGTCATTTTGACCAAAACATAAACAATAATGACTATTAATTTTCAGATACCTCAAAATCCATTTTATTGCTTGCCAATGTTGTTTTCCTATATTGACAAGGAATCTGCTCACTACTCCCACTAAATATGCAATGTATGGTCATGTACATCAAGCTGCCAACTAATGAAGCATAAGGAATATTTCTCATCTCTTCCTTCTCCTTGTCATCACTAGGACATAATTCAATACTCATCTTGAAGTGGGCTGCAAGGGGTGAACCAACTGGCTTGGCATCCTTCGTATTAAACCTGTCAAGCACCTTCTTGATATATTTTTCTTGTGACAAACACAACCTTTTGTTTTTCCTGTCACACATGATCCTCATGCCCAATATCTATTGTGCTAGACCCAAATCCTTCATTGCAAATTTGCTACCCAAATATTTCTTCAACGTATTGATCATATTGTTTTCATGCCCAACAATCAATATTTCATCCACATATAAAAATAATATGATATACTTTCCTTGATCATTCCTCTTGATATAGACACAATGGTCAGCTTCCAACCTGTGAAAACCATGTTCCAACATGAATGAATCAAATTTATTGTACCATTGTCAATGTGTCTGTTTCAACCCATAGATACTCTTCTTCAACCTGCAAACAAGGTCTTCTTTGCCTTTTTCTATGAAGCCTTCTGGCTACTCCATATAAATTTATTCCTCTAATTCACCATGAAAGAAATCAGTCTTTACATCTACCTGTACACATTCTAAGTGTAAAGCAGCAACAAGACCAAGAATGACTCTGATGGATGACATTTTAACAATAGGTGAGAAATTTTAGTGAAGTCAATACCTTTCTTTTGGGCAAATCCTTTTGCCACTAGCCTTGCTTTATACCTCTCATTCTTTGCATCGCCTTCATTCTTAATCCTGTAAACCAACTTGTTTTGTAGAGCCTTTCTACCTTCTGGGAGCTTTACCAAATCCCAATTTTTATTTCCAGCAAGGAGATCATTTCTTCCTCCATTGTTTCTTCCATTCTTTACTGTGCTCAACTTTACAAGCCTCTTGAAAACAATTAGGCTCACCTTCATCAGCCAATAAAATATATTTTGAAGGAGGATACCTTTGTGAAGACTTATGAGGCCTAGAAGAGCTGTGAACCAACTGTAGTGGTGCATTATTAAGTTGAATCCCCTGTAAAGGTTCTTGCAAGATTTCTTCTTCTTGGTGTTCATCATTTTCCACTTGATGTCCTTCCTGCTCCTAAATTTGTTTTCCATTTTCTTACATTGGTTGGATGTCTTCCTACCACTCTTCAAACTTGTCAATAACTTTCTTGATCTTCAACTCACCTACAACCCTCTTAAACATTTTTGACTCTTTAAATATAACATCCATGCTTCTAATAATTTTGTGTTTTACTAGATCCCATAGATGATAACCAAATTCTTCATCCGCATATCCCAGAAAAATGTATTTCAAAGATTTATCATATAGGTTAGTTATATTTTCTTTTGGAATATGTACAAATGCTTCACAAAGATCAATATTGTAGGATTTCAAACCTGGCAATAAATATTTACCAACAAGGATTTTTAAGGCTTTTTCGCTTATGTGACCCAAGCGCTTATGCCATAGATCTGTTGACTTTCCTACTTTTGTGACAACAACCAAATCTAATTTTCCTATCATTTCCTTCAATGTGTATAATGTTTCTTTCTTGGGTCCTTTGGCCATGACCAATGCTCCTTTGCTAATTTTCCAGCCTCCTTTTCCAAAGCTTGTGGAATAGCCTTCACCATCCAGTCATCCCATAAAGATCAAACTCATGCGCATTTCAGGTACATGCCTAACCTATTTCAACAATATATCTTGGTCATCCTTCATCTTGATTTGGACATCTCCCACTCCAACAAGACTGCAAAAATTATTATTCCCCAAATGAACTCTACCATAATCACCAGGATTATATGCAACAAAACTATCTTTTCATGGGGTTACATGGTGAGATGCCCCAAAGTCAAGGATCCAATCAAAGTTACTACTAGATGTATATAAACAGGCATCTTCTACTGAAATAGTAAATAACACATCACCATCTGTGACTACAACAATAGTCTCACCTTCATTTGTGCTGGATGACTTGTGATTTGTACTGGTCAGTTTCTGATCCTTTTGGCCTTGACATTCTTTCTTCATGTGTCTGAGTTTTCCACAATGAAAGCAAATGAGCCCGCCCCTTCTTGATTTTGATCGACCTCTCGATCTTGAACGCCCTTGTTGGCCTCAATCAATTCTCCTACCATGATCATCTAGAGCCAGAGCTTCTCCTCCCTGGTTTTCCACAATTGACTTGTGCCACAACTCATTCATTAAACTGTTTCTAACATCATCAAACTTTAGGGTCCTTGTTGTTGCTTCATTATTAAATTTTGGAGACACATTGACTGTAAAACTGTGGTGTGCTACTGTCTTGGAAAGTGGCAGATCAACCTTGGTGTGCAACTGTGTTGGAAAGTGAGGCAGTGTGGAGCCTAAGTAAGATGTTGAGTGTGTAGTTTTGTTGTGTCACAACTGCTGCAGTGGAGAGTGCAAGTATAGTCTTGGAGAAGGGCATGTGTATTGCTGCCATAATTGTGTTCTATTTAGTGTGAGGACAACATAGAGATCTGGTGCCAACTTTACTTATGTAGTGGAGCATTGAAGGCCGAGTGGAGGCAATGGTGAATTTTGGAAGACCCTACCAATCACGGGTAGTGAGTAAACAAGTGTGGTGAGCGGTGAATCTAACCACTATGAGGAGCTGACACAGTGGTGTAGTGGTGTTAAACATTGTTGTGTGTTACCAGAGGACTAGTTTATAAGAGGCATAGTGAAACTTGTGTTGAGTCGCTCTCGTCTATAGAGCTGACTGTGGGACCAGCGGTAGACTTGGTGTAGAGGATGCTGACGTGAGCTGGCGTGAGTGTCGGTGGAGAGTTCTTTGCTGCATGCAATTTTTGTGGAGCTGACTGGAGCTCGTTGAGATGGGTCAAGGAGTTAAGGAGATCTAGCTTGTGCAAGTAAGAAGAGGCCAATATCGATTTAAGAGCTATTGAGGAGTCTACAGTTTGGATGTTGACTCGAATAAGAGATCTATGGATGCATTGGCCGTGCTCCTGTGGTGTACGCCTTGTGTGAGTTACCAACCTATACAATGGAAACATGTTAGCATATCCTATATTTCTAAAGGCCAATAATCTTGATTGCTATCTGATGCGTAGTCATGGTGGCAAGGGTGAATCTTACAGTGCATGGGATATCGATGAATGTGGCTATGGTTTTGTGTATTACATTGTACATATTATGTAACATAAGAATTAAAGAAAAGTTTTTTTGGGAATTAAGGAGCCACATGAGTTGGAAGAGTGATGTTGTAGCATTATTGGAGTGAGCGGCATTTAATGACCCATTTTGTTGTTGGTCTATGTAACAATCAATGTGGTTGGGAAGTTGCCTTTGACCTATGCAAAGAAGTTAGCAACAAAATGTAAGAACTTGTGGAGCCATGAAGAGTTGTTGGAAGAGTTGTTACATAACAGAAGCATGGTGTGGTTGTTGGGATCAAATAATGATCATTGTGGAATAAAGACGAAGCTTGAGCTTGGGTTTGAAATTACACTGTGGAGGACAAGTTGTTCGAATTGTTCGAGGTGTTAGGAGGATTGAAAGCCATGAGATAGCACATGTATTTGTAAGTGTTATTGAAGGCTCCTCCTTAGAGCCCACTCTAGTGTCATTTCCTGACAAAACTGTTGAGGAGGAGGTGTAGGCCTCATGTCTAATATTGTTGTGAATGTTGGAAGGTGAGGGTTGTGCGAACCGTGACACTTGTGTGACGCAAATAGTTTCCAATGGAGTGTTGGCAAGTAGGAGTGTTTGCAATCGAGTGTCTTTTGAAGAGGGTTGTGCCGACCATGACGCCCGTGTGGTGAAGAGAGTTCCCAGTGGAGTGTTAGCAGATAGGAGTGTCTGCAACTGAGTGTTCACTGAAGAGGGTTGTGCTGACCATGACGCATGTGTGGCACAAAGAGTTTCCAGTGGAGTGTTGGCAAATAAGGGTGTCTACAACCGAGTGTCCATTGAAGAGGCTTGTGCTGACCGTGACACCTATGTGGTGTAGATCGTAGAGAGTTTCCAGTGGAGTGTTGGAAGATAAGAGTGTCTACAACTGAGTGTCCACTGCAGAAGGTTGTATCGACCATGATGTCTGTGTGGCGTAAATCAAATAGAGAGAAATCGAATATTGGAGCTTTGACTGGTATAATTGCATCCAACAAGCTTGTGAATGTAAGTGTGGAAATGGATTGCTTTTGGGAGTCGTAAATGAAGCTGCATGAAACCAACAAAAAAAATGCAAGCCTTATTATCAAGTTTTTTTTTTGTACTGTGTAAGCCCTAGATGAGACTAAGACCAATAGGCACTTTAATGTTTAGATCGTCATGATTAAGGGGAGGTGTTAGAATATTAATCACAACTGTATAAATTACATTCTAGATGGTCGGTAGAAAGTTCGTAGTTGGTAGGAGTCAGTGAGTGTTGGTGAAAAATAAATGACAGTCAGTAGATTCACTATTGAATTTGCGGCTCAATGAGTTTATAATTGTAACATCTAGTAATGGAATAATCAATCTCACTTTGTGAGTCTTCAATTTATAACATAATTCCCATGTAATATCTGTCAGGGTGACCATCCCACTCATTAGTGCCCTAAAATGGATGATATTCATAAGTTTCTAGTCCAGCGTGGCATTTTACGAAAAACTGGAATAGGCAAACAGAGTATTGCCACGTCGATGCCTTGATATCCCAACATGTTGCAAATAATAAATTCACTGGCCAACCAATCCTTTGCTCCTTCCTTCGAAGGGGAAGTTGGATCAAAGCACTTGATACCCCTTGGATAGTTTTGGTTCGAAGGTCTCATCGTGCCTCCTAGTTAGGCTTTTGGGGACTTTTCCTGAAAACCCAGTGACCTGCTATTCTAGGTGATAACACAAGATCCCTTATCATGTCATAATTAACAAAAAAAACATTAGAATAAATAATCCAATTACATTCGTAACATAGTTTCAAAAAAAAAAAAAAAATTTCAAATATAAAGAGTTCCTGATCACTAATCTGAAATTTCTGAACAAAACTGCCTAGATTGAACCAAAAACTCTAATTTTCTTCACCAATAAAAACCTATCTGGCATAGAGAATCGGTCCTGAACTCAAAACTCTAATTTTCTTCACCAATAAAAACCTATCTAGCATAGTAAATCGGTCATAAACTCATGAGATTGGTGCAACCGTCGGCCAAAACTGTTGGAATTTGACAACCAATTATAAATATGTGTAAAATAGTTTTTACAGCCAAGTTGGTTTTATAACGAAACAATTGTTATGTAACGGAAGAGCCCCTATAAAATGATGAATGCCCGAACTGTTGTAATGAGGAGAATCATTATTGGTTTAATAGAAAATCCAATCCCTTGCCCCATGGATGTTTCCTTGACACCCTGTCAAGGTTTTACCACATAAAAATCTTGTGTTTTTACCTGTGTCTTACATTCAGTTTCATTCAGTTTTATTTATATGGTTCTTGGTTCTTGGTTAATTAACTATTTGGGCCAACAATTCGTATCAGAGCTAGATTAAACGCAATAGAAGTTAAGGATGTTAAGGAGAGCTTGAGAGCCAATGCTGTCAAACTTATACCCTATCGGAGACAGGATAAATGTACTATATGTTGAAGCCCATTGCTGGAGAGAGAGGTCTGACGCTGCTGTTGGAGAAAAGGAAGCCATTGTGCGTGATTTGCAAAGCCTGTCTGGAGCGATTTGTAGTGTCCATCCGGAGCTGCCAATCGAAGGAAGCAGTTGTGTGTGCATAGAGGTCATGGCCATTGCCTGCAACGCTGAGCAGCCAAATCAACCACCAAAAGTTCGTGGTTGAACAAATCGCTAATAGACTGCCTGAGAAAGGCCTAGCCACATTTTTCTTCCTGCTAGTTGAAGAAAACAGGAAGAGGAGGCTGTTGTTGTCAAGAAAGGAAGTCCAGGTAGAAAGTTTTTTGCAAATTGATGTGGAGAACCAGTCAAAATTGCAACATTGTTGTTATGGAGTCCGGTAATTTTTTTACAGAATTTTTTTTTAAGAATCTTTTTCTTGAAATTTTTTAATTTGGACAAAAACCAGTGGAATTTTTTTTTTCTCCAGAAATTTGCTTTTTTTCTCTCTCTAAGAAAGAAAACATAATCCAAAAAATTAAAATCAAGATCAGATTTTTCCTTAAAGGGGAGATTCATAAATCTGTTTTGAATAAATCTTTGAGAAAGATAAACAAAATTTAGAAAATTTAAATTTGGATCGGAGTTTTTTTTAAAGGGGAGATTCAAAAAATTGTTTTTGAATAAACAGACTTAAATTATTAAAAAAAAAAAAAAAAAAACTCAGAATTTGTAGAAAGGATTTTTTTTAAAGAAGGAAACCTAGCTAAAGGACCAAAACCCGAGGAGGAAAAAATGGCTAAGATGACAAATGCAAAGTTTGAGGTGGAGAAATTCATAGGAAAAAATAACTTTGCTCTATGGAAACTGGAAGTTAGATATTTGTTGGTGCAACAAGGGTTGCACAAAGCTCTCGACAGGGCAAATAAGAAACCTGCTAGCATGACATATTTAGACTGGGAGGACTTGGATGCCCGAGCTCTCAACACCATTGCTTTGCAAATGAAGTTCTCTTCAACATTGTTGCAGAGAGTACATCTGTAGGTTTATGGGAAAAACTGGAAAAACTATATATGACAAAGTCGTTAACCAATAGAATTTATTTGAAAAGACAACTGTACAGTGTTTGGATGAAGGAGGGTACAAAAGTTGTAGAACATTTAAATGTTTTTAATACACTTATATGCCAATTATCAGATATGGAAGTTAAAATTCAGGAAGAAGACAAAACTATAACCTTGTTGTGTTCTCTACCCGAGTCATGGGACCACTTCGTAACTTCAATCAGTTTGAGCATTGTTAATTCTTTGAAATTTGAATTAGTTGTGGGAGCTCTCTTATTTGAAGAAGTACGAAGGAAATCCAGTACTGAGACAATTGCACCAGAAGCCATGATAGCTAGAGGACGGTCAAAGGAGAGAGGAGAAAAAGCAAGGGAGTCTTCTAGATCAAAATCAAAGGGAAAGAAGTGTAAGGCAAAATGTTGGCACTGCAATAAAATTGGACACATTAAGAAATACTGTTGGAAACGAAAAGAGTCTGATAACTCGAAGAAGGAAGCAAATCAGGTTGATTCATGTATGATAGATGAAGTTTATTTGCTGAAGAATTATGTTTGATAGATGAAACTTTACCTGTATGTAATGTCTCTTAGGATTTTGAAATTTGGCTATTAGACTCTGGTGTTTCTCATCACATGTGTCCACACAAAAATTGGTTTACTTCATATGAAGATGTAAATGGTAGTTCCATGTTTATGGGTAATAATTTATTATGTCAGACTGTTGGGATGGGAAATATCATGATTAAAATGTATGATAACACAGTTAGAACATTAACTAGTGTTATACATGTACCTGAATTGAAGAAAAACTTGATTTCTTTGGGAGTGTTGGATTCAGATGGTTATAAGTTTACAGGTTAGAATGGAGTGATGAAAGTCTCTAAAGGTGCCCTAGTTGTTATGAAAGTAGAAAGGTTCGAAACTATTAACATACTCAAAGGAAGTACTCAGGTTAGTGAAGCATCAATTGCGTTAGAGAAAGAAGAAGAAGGTACTCGCCTATGGCATCAGTGATTGGGTCACATGAGTGAGAAAGGTCTTCAAGTACTAATGAAATGTAAATCAATTCCTCATTTGAAATCCTTGAAGTTGGATTTATGTAAACATTGTGTGTATGGAAAATAGTGTAAACAAAGATTTAAAACTAGAAGTCACAATAGTAAAGAAATTTTAGACTATATTCATTCTGATCTGTGGGGACCATCTCCTGTTGTATGATATGGAGGTGCTCTATATTTTTTAATGTTTATTGATGATTTCTCCCATAAAGTTTGGGTCTTTATGCTGAAAAGGAAAGCTTATGTATTCCATGTCTTTAAACAATTTAAAGCAATGGTAGAAAAAAGAACAGACAAATCAATTAGATGTTTAAGAACTGACAATGGTGGTGAATTTACTTCAGTAGAATTTGAAAAATACTATAAGGATGAAGGAATTGTTAGACACAAAACTGTTGTTTATACTCCTTAGAAAAATGGTGTTGTTGAACATATGAATCAGACTCTTATGGAAAGAGCCAGAAGCATGATCAATAATGCTAACCTGCAAAAGGAGTTGTAGGTAGAAGCAGTATCCATTGCTTGTTACTTAGTTAATAGATCACCTATAGTAGCAATTAATTGTAAAATTCCTGAAGAAGTTTGATCAAGTCAGTCTTGTGATTATTCACATTTAAGGATATTTGGTTGTGATAATTATGCTCTTATTCATAAAAATCAACGTTCAAAACTAGATCCAAAATTGAAATGTTATGTCTTTGTTGGGTATGACTATATGGTGAAAGGATACAAGTTGTGGGATCCTATGTCATGGAAGATAGTCATTAAAATAGATGTAACATTTGATGAATCTTCTCTTTTAAAATCAAATTTTGAAAGAATTGAACAGGAACAAGTATCGCCAAACCAACAAATTCAGTTGGAGTCTAGGCCTTTCTTTGGAAGTCGAAAGGAAGGAGAGACTTCTGGAGGAAAAGATGATGAAGATACAAAGGAAGTTATTGAAGTTTCTAAACCAGTTCAGCAACCAATCACTCTAAGAAGGTCTACAAGGGAAAGAAAAACTCACAAAATGTATGAAGATTCTGCTTCATCTTTTGCTTTGATTACTGAAGATGGGGAACCTTCTTGTTATCAGGAAGTAGTAGATGATACAGAGGCAAGTATTTCTTCGTTTAGTGCAAGAACCATGACATTATGGGCATTATCACTCTTTTTCGAAGAGCGAATTGTTACCATAGAATTTCAAAATTATTTGGAGGAAAATGAGCTTATTTGTTGAAATCTTTCACAAGTCGAGACTGAATCATCAATTTTGAAGGTTGATTTTTACATCAAAAGTCTGAGAAAGGACGAATCTCCTTCTTTCATAGGCCAAATATATTTGTTTTGAAGGCCAAATTGGGCCAAATATATCTTTATTAGTGGGTTGATCAATTTCATGGGAATAACTTGCTAAATCGAGCAAATTAATCACAGTGGTGAGGGCTTCCCTACAATGGATGAATTGGTGGTGGGTACCACTGCATGGGGAAACAAAATGACCTAACGGACACTGAAATTGCATAAGGATGGAGAGACATCCGTTGATCTATGCCACCGCAGGCTATCTGACGCGACCATGATTTTTTGTTTGCTGAGTGTTTGACCCGGGAATGGCTCGTGAGAAACCTAGCATTAAAAACATAGAATTACAACATTAAACTAACCAGAACCAAGTTTTCTGAGGAAGTGGGATTGTTGTACTTGTTAGTGTCAGTCTTTGCAGCCTTCCTCCAGTGATCAAACATGCTCTTACACAAGTGATTTTAAGGTGTCAAGGTCAAATTTTGTCATTTCAGTGAGTCTTCAAGCAAAATTTGGTCACTAGGCATTAGGTCTAGGGTTTGCTTGTACTCCTTCCAAAGTTGTCCAAATGTCGGTACATGTCACCATTCAGCTGAGTGTACCATCATTCAGAGGGTTTTCATCATCATGTCAAGTTCCACTGGGTCATTTTATACCTTGATCATGCTTCAGTTGCACCTAGGTAAGGTCATTTCCCTCTCCTAGGGTTTTGAAGGCAATTTCTCTTGGAAGGTCAAATCATCGGCAAAACTTGTATCCTAATGTTCATACACCTTCCCTTATCCTTAAAGTAACTTATCAAACACTTCCCATCACTGAGATCCCCCAAATTCCTCATTTTCGCACAAACCCTAGTTTCTTGCTACAACTTGGCAATTTTCTAGGTTGGGCCTGTGTTTTGCCTTTTTGGACCCCTTCCCCTCACTCAATTTCTGATATTCAACTTTCCCCTACTTCCTAATATTGCTCCATACTTCCCAAAATTTCCTCCAGAATTTAGAAGCTCCCTATCCCCTTCATTTTTCTTCATTTCGACAAATCCCTTGTCCCACACATCGGAATAGGTTTCACTCAAATGATGTTTCTGAGCAATAAAAGATGAATTTGGGAAAACTGAGAATGGGTTCTGTCCCAAACAGGCCAAGGAAGAAAAACCTCCTTCACTTTTTACATAGGTGTCATGGTTTTAGAGAAATGTCAAACATATTATCGCCTTGGGAGAATTGATACACCTCTGAAGTGACCTTGGGACAATCCAGTTTTCTCTAGCTTGGTTGGCCAAATGACTTTCTTGATGAATAACATGATCACTAGAGACAAAGATCTTTCGAATGAGCTATCATGAGCTCAATTTGGAGTTGAGGAACACCTTCAAACGTTGACTGCAACAACACTCTGCCTTGAGGTAGCCTCACTGGGCACATTTTGACCAGTCTTGGGAGATTTGATTTTTGACAAAGCGAATGAACTCCAAATTGACAATTTCTAGTTGGGTTGGAAAGTTGACTCAAATAAATTTCCAACGAGCTATCCTGCACCCAATTTGGACACCGATAAGGCCTCCCAAAGTCTTCTGGAAAAAGCATGACGCACAGGAGGAGGAGCGCGGCGTATATAACCAGAGCGCGGCGCATATAACCAGGGCACGACGCACAGAGATAAAGCACCCATAACGTGCCAAAACTCCCTCAAATTTTTTGTGAAGCCCCTCTAATTGCAAGGTAGGCTCTCACATTCACTTGTGCATCAAATTTGATAAAGATATGGTGAGTTATTACCGATGATTGAATGCAAAAACATTTCATAAAGCAAACACAAGAAGACACCAAAGAAAAACCGTTTTCTAGGGTTGTGTAACAGTGTCATGGTTGCCAAGGTTTGATTTTTCCTACCCTACCCCTGTTCCTTATTCCCCCATGTCATTTCTCCTATTATCACTGCCCTAACACTACCAAACTCATATTCCCTTTCCCCTCCTCCTATTGCTCAATAGAAACCCCAAACCATACCCCATCAAAATACCCCAAACTACTCTCATATCCCTAACAAAATTCTCCCTATAAACCGTATCCACATTTCATCACTCCCTTCCTAACAATCCCTATTTCATTGTTGCCCTTGGTAACAAACATTACAAAGGTACCCAACCTCACACCATCGTCAAAGGGCAGCCTAGGTATAGTATACACAGCAGTCATGGCTTCACAACATTCATTGAAGTATGAGATGGAGACACACAGTGATTGGAGAAAGAGAACAAGGACAAGTACATGCTTAGGAACATGACAGCTATTGGGCACGGAACAAGGTTTGCAAGGCACGAAATAGGAATTTGAAGGCAAAATTGAGCAAAGCAACAAAAGAGGCAAAAGAGGCAAAAGAGCAAGATTGGCTCCGAATCTTGGCTGAAGCTTCCTTGGCACATCATAGCACTTCATAAAGGACCTCTAGCCCAAATTTCAAGGAATTTGGGGAAATTTTGGTCGCATGACAAATTTTTGGCACAAAAAGCGGGTTTTTTTCTCTATACGCACTGCGCCACCCGCGCGATGCGTAAGATTGGGAGCTCCAAATGAGAAATGGTTTGTGTTTTTGGATTCGGCATGCAAAATCAAAATTACTGGCACTGGGAGCAAGAAATTTGGAGAAGATCTTGGCCACCAAAAGGGCAAAATACACTAAAAAATGGCCTCACTGCCCCTATTTTGACACACAGGAAGCAGTCTTGGGAGAATGAATATTTGGAGGGAAAAATGAGCTCCAAATTCACAAATTCCACTTGCGTGAGAAAATATATGGGACAAGCTTTCCAACGAGCTATCCTGCGCTCATTTTGGACTTCGGAAAGTGCCTCAAAACTGGCCTCAAAGTGGCGTGACGCATACAGGAAAGGGGTGCGGCACATATAGGAAAAAGGGCCAGAATGCCTCTATTTCGCGAAATTTCACTTCCCGACCTTTTGTAAGTGGGCCCACTCATACGCACTTCAGTTTTTCGGCACCTAAGGTGGTTTTATAAGTATTCTCACTCAAGATGATCAGTTATTCAAGTGGCAAAGGAAGGCAAAGGGCCACCCAAGCCATTTGTCATGTTTGTGGCGCTGCACCTGTAGTTGCTATTTGGTTCTCCACCTTCAGTTTGTAATGATTCGAGTAACTCCCCAACCCTTGGGCATTCTATCTCTTCATGGCACATTCTATATATTGTATGCAAACCATTTGCAAAGGGTTGGTTGGCTTATAACTTTTGGGAGACTGTGGGAAAGAAACTTTGTTTTTGCATTGTATATTTTTTACAGAGGATTAATGAAAGGCAGTGGCTTTGTTTCATGAGATTCATGTGGTTGTGAGTGTAGAAAATGTGTCTCTTATGTTCCATATGTATCTTACTATGTTTGATAGCTCATTTCATATTCATTTCCATTGAAATTTTCTAAGTTAGATAAGGTAGAATTCAATTTTATTGCTCTGCCTGTGGGAAAATTCATGTTCAGTGTTCATTCTTCTGTGAAAATGATTATGTTGTCCAATGCCCTTCACCCTCTTAATCATCTCTCCATTCCGCACTATATTAAACTAAATTGTTAGGCTTCGCCTACCTTGCCTCACGAAATAAATCCGTGCCTTTGTTGTAAGTTCTCTGTTCATTGAGGTCCATTGGTCCCATATCATCCCAGAAACACAGTCATTCATAAAAATCACTTCTTGTATTCATATTCACTTACTAGCCTAAGATAAATAGTTCACTATAAGTCATCTCAGGCCATTTTATTTATCTATTCACTGAGTGTGACTCGGAGAGAGCCCTCTCCTATTCTGGTAGGGCTAGCTACCAGACTGAGCATGGTTTGTGGTTACCCTGAATTTTGCCTTCTTTTAGCATAAGGCGGATTTAGGTGCTAACATAGTGGCGACTCCACTGGGGAAGAAAATGGTTTGCTTGAAGATTGTTTTGCCCCAATACATCTATCAAGCTCAGATCTGATGGTTGATGGTGAACAACGATCATGCATAAGAAGACGGCTGAAATCATTCACCTGGCGACTCCTTTCACTGAAGAATCCAATAACCGGTGCTTCATGGTGACTCCACTGCACAGGGATTAGTAGCTTTGAGATTTTTTAAAATGGAGCGGATTGCAAGAAGATACGCTCCCATGAGCCGAGATCACATTCCAGGCTTTCCAAATAAAATTATGAAGGTAGATTGGTTAAGGAATCTGCCTACGTTTAAAGATGATGGTAAGAAGGATGCTGCTTTACATCTAGTTCGATTTCACATGCATATTCGCAAGTTGAAGGTTGATTTTCCTAAAGATTGCTTAATGAAGATATTCCTAGCCATTCTAGGAGGTGAAGCCCAATATTAGTATGAAAATTTGCTCGCTGCTTGTATTTACTATCTAAAGGATTTTCATGCCCTGTTCATTGAAAGATATAAAGACTCTTATCCATCATTAAATCTAGTTCATGAGTTGCAAACATGCTTCTAATTTTATTGAAAGCCTTGAAAAATACTATGAGGATGATAATTTTATGGATGATGAGATCATGGAAGCCTTGTACGAGAATCCATTTCAGCAACATGAAGAGAAACTAGAGGAGTCCCATCAAGATGCTCAGGAAACTTTGCAGCAGAATCAAGATCTCTGTACGGTGGAAAATGAAGGAATTTTGAATCTTGACAGTCAACATGAATTACATGAAATGGATCAGCAGTATGAGGAAAATTTATATACTCTTTTGCTTGAAAATATTGAAGACAATCACTGTTTGAGCAAAAGGAAACAAAAGGTCTTGTCTCCATTTTCTGAAGACGAGATAGATCAACTCTTACACAGTCATGTTTCAGCTCAAGCTAAAGTAGATTTGCAGTGCACACATGGTCAAGAAAGTGTTGGTGAAACTTCTTCCTCTTTTGAAAATGATGACAGCCCGGTGAACAACTTTATAGGTCAGCGGGTTGAAGATGTCCATATGACTAAAAGTGATGAAAGAAAAAGGGTCGGTTCAGATCTGTCCATAGAAGAAGACAACATGCAGAGAAATTATGTTTCAAATTCAGAATGTGATAATGTTAAGACAACCATTTCAGATGTAGATTCAGATTGTGATGACCAAGAAAACCTTGTACTACGTCCCATGAAAGAGAACTCTGCTGCTAAAATCATCTGGGATGAAGAAGATAGAGTTTTGAATTCAAATGTTCTCATGTCATCAAAACAAAACCTTCATGAAGAGGTAATCCAGTCAGTTCATAAACAACAAGATGAGATCTGCAGTCAAGTAAGTGAAAAGCTTTCTCTAGATGAATTTATGGTAGATGATAAAAATGTTAGTGTTGGGTTTCAAGAATCATCCGAAGTTGCTTTTCTCATGATTGATGAATGTGATGAATGTAATGAGAATCTGGCTGTCATATCATGTCAAGATGATTAGAAATATATTCAGACTATAGCCGACCAGACCATTATGGATTCCATTTCAGATTCTTCGTCATATGTTTCATGTTTTGAAGTGTTCTTTGAAGAGGAAATCCACTCATCTGCTTGTTCATAATTTTTTGAGGACCAGGAACATACTTTTTCTGAAGTACATTATGAAGGAAGGTCAGAATCAAAAGAAAAAGACATCTTGTTTCCTTAGAAGGAGGTAAATCTTCATGTTTTTCATGATCCAATGGAAGATTTGTTGCAGACAACAGTGAAGGTCATTATTGCAGTATTCAGTGATGAAGGAGATCATGGCCAATTATATTTTTAGATGCCCAGTTACCAGTATCAATTGTTGACCAGAAGATCTGATCGGAAGAATCAGTCAAGAAGCCATCTTCTTGATTGGTTACATTGGCAGTTTGATATAGTTTGATGATATATAGTCTTGTAAGAAATGCAGGTGGTCGTGTACTACCACCAAGCTTTAAGTTTTAAGTTCAGTTCTTGGAATTTTGAGTTAGTTTGTTAGAGTCAAGTTTTTCAGTCATTTCAGTTTGCATTGAGTCAGTATGAGTCAAGTTTCTGTCAATAAATGAGTCAGAGTCTTGTGTGGTTTGTCGGAATAATGGACTCCATAGCCCAATGGACAAAAGGCACTGTCTAGCTCTTCCAGAGATCTGCTGTTCTTGGCACCTCCAAGGAGCTACCATCCCCCATTAGAGCCAATGTTAGTGTCAGTCTTTGCAGCCTTCCTCTAGTGATCAAACATGCTCTTACACAAGTGATTTTAAGGTGTCAAGATCAAATTTTGTCATTTCAGTGAGTCTTCAAGCAAAATTTGGTCACTAGGCATTGGGTCTAGGGTTTGCTTGTACTCCTTCCAAAGTTGTCCAAATGTCAGCCCATGTCACCATTTAGCTGAGTGTACCATCATTCAGAGGGTTTTCATCATCATGTCAAGTTTCACTGGGTCATTTTACACCTTGATCATGCTTCAGTTGCACCTAGGTATGGTCATTTCCCTCTCCTAGGGTTTTGAACGAAATTTCTCTTGGATGGTAAAATCATCGGCAAAAATTGTATCCTAATGTTCATACACCTTCCCCTATCCTTAAATTACCTTATCAAACACTTCCCATCACTGAGATCCCCCAAATTCCTCATTTTCGCACAAACCCTAGTTTATTGCTACAACTTGGCAATTTTCTAGGTTGGGCCTGTGTTTTGCCTTTTTGGACCCCTTCCCCTCACTCAATTTCTGATATTCCACATTCCCCTACTTCCTAACATCCCTCCATACTTTCCAAAATTTCCTCAAGAATTTATAAGCTCCCTATCCCCTTCATTTCGCTTCATTTCAACAAATCCCTTGTCCCAGACATCGGAATAGGTTTCACTCAAATGATGTTTCTGAGCAATAAAAGATGAATTTGGTAACACTAAGAGAGGTTTTTTCCACAACAGGCCAACTAAGAAAAATTTCCTTCACATTTTAGATAGGTGTCATGGTTTTAGAGAAACGTCAAAAATACTATCGCCTTGGGAGAATTGATACACCTCTGAAGTGACCTTGGGAAAATCAAGTTTTCTCCTCGCTTGGTTGGCCACATGACTTTTTCGATGAGTAAACTGATAACTAGACACAAAGATCTTTCCAATGAGCTATCATGAGCTCAATTTGGAGTTGAGGAACACCTTCACAAGTTGACTGCAACAGCACTCTGCCTTGAGGCAACCTCACTGGGCACATTTTGACCAGTCTTGGGTGATTTGATTTTTGATAGGGAAAATGAACTCCAAATTGAAAAATTCCAGTTGGGTTGGAAATTATACTCAAAGACCTTCCAACGCACTATCCTGTGCCCAATTTGGACATAGGTAAGGCCTCCAAAATTCTTCCGGAAAAAGCGTGATGCACAGGAGGAGGAGTGCGGTGCATATAACTAGAGCGCGACGCATATAACCAGGGCATGACGCACAGAGATAAAGCACCCAGAACGTGCCAAAACTCCCTCAAATTTTTTGTGAAGCCCCTCTAATTGCAAGGTAGGCTCTCACACTCGTGCATCAAATTTGATAAAGATATGGTGAGTTATTGTCGGTGATTGAATGCAAAAACATTTCATAAAGCAAACACAAGAAGACACCAAAGGAAAACCATTTTCTAGGGTTGTGTAATAGTGTCATGATTGCCAAGGTTTGATTTTTCCTACCCTACCCCTGTTCCTTATTCCCCCATGTCATTTTTCCTATTATCACTACCCTAACACTACCAAACTCATATTCCCTTTCCCCTCCTCCTATTGCTCAATAGAAACCCCAAACCCTACCCCATCAAAATACCCCAAACTCCTCCCATATCCCTAACAAAATTCTCCCTATAAACCCTATCCCCATTTCATCACTCCCTTCCTAACAATACCTGTTTCATTATTCCCCTTGGTAACAGACATTACAAAGGCACCCAGCCTCACACCATCGTCAAAGGGTAGCCTAGGTACAGTATACAAAGCAGTCATGGCTTCACAACATTCATCGGAGTATGAGATGGAGACACACAGTGATTGGCGAAAGTGAACAAGGACAATTACATGCTCAGGAACATGAAAAACCACTATTGGGCACAGAACAAGGTTTGCAAGGCACGAAATAGGAATTTGAAGGCAAAATTGAGCAAAGCAACAAAAGAGGCAAAAGAGGCAAAAGAGCAAGATCGGCTTCGAATCCTAGCTAAAGCTTCCTTGGCACGTCATAGCACTTGATAGAGGACCCCCAGCCCAAATTTCAAGGAATTTGGGGAAATTTTGGTCGCATGACAAATTTTTGGCACAAAAATAGGTTTTTTCTCTATACACGCCACTTCACCTGCGCGACGCGTAAGATTGGGAGCTCCAAATGAGAAATGGTTTGCATTTATGGATTCAGCATGCAAAATCAAAATTGTTGGCACTGGGAGCAAGAAATTTGGAGAAGATCTTGGCCACCAAAAGGGAAAAATACACTCAAAAATGGCCTCACTGCCCCTATTTTGACACACAGGAAGAATTCTTGGGAGAATGAATATTTGGAGGAGAAAATGAGCTCCAAATTCAAAAATTCCACTTGGGTTGGAAAGTAGGCAGGACAGGCTTTCCAAAAAGCTATCCTGCACTCATGTTTGACTCTAGTAAGTGCCTCAAAACTGGCCTCAAATTGGCGCGACACATACAGAAAAGGGACATGACACATATAGGAAAAAGGGCCAGAATGCCTCTATTTCGCGAAATTTCGCTTCCCGACTTTTTGTAAGTGGACCCAATCATATGCACTTCCGTTTTTCGGCACCTAAGGCAGTTTTATAAGTATTTTCACTCGAGATGGTCATTTATCCAAGTGGCAAAGGAAGGCAAAGGGCCACCCAAGCAATTTGTCATGTTTGTGGCGCTACACCTATAGCTGCTATTTGGCTCTCCATCTTCAGTTTGTAATGATTCGAGTAACTCCCCAACCCTTGGGTGTTCTATTTCTTCATGGCACATTCTATATATTGTATGCAAACTATTTGCAAAGGGTTGGTTGGCTTGTAACTTCTGGGAGACTGTGGGAAAGAAACTCTGTTTCTGCATTGTATATTTTTTACAGAGGATTAATGAAAGGCAGTGGCTCTATTTCATGAGATTCATGTGGTTGTGAGTGTAGCAAATTTGTCTCTTATGTTTCATATGTATCTTGTTATGTTTCATTGCTCATTTCATATTTATTTCCATTGAAATTTTCTAAGTTAGCTAAGGTAGAATTCAATTTTATTGCTCTGTCTGTGGGAAAATTTCATGTTCAGTGTTCATTCTTCTGTTGAAAAGGATTCATATTGTCCATGCCCTTTTCACCCTCTTAATCAATCTCTCCATTCTGCACTATCTTAAACTAAATTGCTAGGCTTTCCACCTACCTTGCCTCACGAAATAATCCGTGCATTTGTGTTAAGTTCTCTGTTCATTGAGGTCCATTGGTCCCATATCATCCCAGAAACACAGCCATTCATAAAAATCAGTTCTTGTATTCATATTCACTTACTAGCCTAAGATAAATAGTTCACTGTAAGTCATCTTAGGCCATTTCATTTATCTATTCACTGAGTGTGACTCGGAGAGAGCCCTCTCCTGTTCTGGTAGGGCTAGCTACTAGACTGAGCGTGGTTTGTGGTTACCCTGAATTTTGCCTTCTTTCAGCCTAAGGCGGATTTAGGTGCTAACAGTACCAACTTAGAGATATAAATATAAATCAAATTACTAGTCCACAATATGATTGTGCGCAGATGTTATACATTGATGTTGTACACAATTTGTAGAGTGTCACACCAGTAGCATAATTCGATGGGATGAATGAATTAGTCAATATAAGTCTTCTCTCCAGCATTGTGATTCTCACATCTTTAGTGTTGCACATAGTTCAAAATTCATGAGGTAAGAAGTGGCTTGATTTTCCAAAAATGGTGTATAGAAAGGTTGTTGTGCATCAAGCATGTAGAGGCTAGAATTAGCAGCCAACGTGTAATCATTGTGACAGATTCTTGTTTAGTGCGATGATCAGGGGACAATGTGAAAAATTTGCAAATGGAGGAGCATTGGAGAGGAAATACCTGTAGTAGTGTCTAAGAACAGAGAGCACAATGTTTGTGGTTGTTTATTTTATATCTGTAGCAACAATTCTCTCACTAAGTTCGTATTTATATGACTGTAGCGGAATTTCTTTTTTAGACCATACATTTTCTTGTAGCTGCTTAATTTGGAGTGGTCGAATTTTTTCCTATTCTTGTAGCAGCTCATTGGAGGAACCAAGTTGGTCATAAAGAATTTCTAGATTAGTTTAATAAAAATTAAGTTTTGGTTCTAATATTTCATTTAGGGAGATCGGTAAAGGGTTGTGTATCCTCCAATGTTAGTCGTGGGTATTGTGGGGAAGAGATCCCTGTCCTATGTGAGCCGATTTGACTCAATAGGAGAGTGAAAGAGTATGGGCATATCAATTTAGAGACCCACGATTTTCTGGCTTGCTGGGTGTGCGAAGCTTAATTGATGATAGTAACAGAGTATAAATTTCATATGGGACGTGGCGTCATCTACCTGGAGAGTGCACTAATGAAACTTCAATAGAAGTTGAATATTTTATGGAATATTATCTTGTTGGAACATGCACCAGGATGAAACCCTTACTTGGAGGCTGAATTACACCTTATTTCGTATACCAAGTTTCTCTTCTATGAGGGAAAACATTATGTTGCTAAAATTCCTGAAGGTGTCCAACAATCAGAGGAGTTGAGGATTATTAGTGAACATTATTAATCATTGAATCACCAAGAGAAATTTAGAGAGTCAAGAGCTTGTCATCTACAATAATCTGAGTTTTAGGGGAAAAGTTCATCAATGAAGCTATAACCAGGGATCATTACTACATCTGCAGGTCGAAGTGGTCAACTAAAAATTCCTAGGTTTCTCATTGGTATTTTACATTTTTTTTATTCATTCTTGTCCTTAGCTGCCATCAAATTGTTTGATAAAAGTTATTAAGAGAAATACGAAACACTGATAACATGTGTGTGTTGTTGTTTAAGCATGGTACTTGTATGTTGTAACCTTATAAACTTGTGATATTTTATTATGGCAGTAAATTTGTATGAGGTGTTTAAACATCCATCTAAATGTTGAATGTAATTTGTAAGGGCTATTTTATTTAAGTCAAATATCTAGAGGGTGTGGTTGAGTTAATGCACTTTTTTTGCCACAATGACTACTAAAGTACTGTCATAGCTAGTTTTCCTACAATCAGGGTTTGATTGTCATGAAGGCAAAGTGTTGAGATCCATTAATGCTAAGCCATAATGTCATCATTTTACTTCTGGAAATGAATTAGGAATTAACATAGTAACACATCAGTGGATTCTATGGGCTACAATACTTCAATGGATAAAAAATGGCAACAACTTAAAGATTAGAAGCAAGAGCATAAGAACAGGTTTTTCTCTCGAAAGGTCCATGTTATTCTTCACCAGTCAAAGGATATTCAGAAGGAAGATGTAAAAAGCTAGTTTCTCTTCGCACTTGGATATGAATTGCAACAAAGAAATTCAGTCATATACCTTCATAAGTTAGAGGAATTAGACATGTGCCTATCCAGGGTGGGGTAGCCAGAATGGAAGAAACTCATTTGGGCTCTCAAGCCATCCATGCTTGTGTTAGGATAACCCAAACTCCGGAAGCATCCTTGTGAAGAATTCAAGGTCACAATTGATTTGAATATAAACAGGAACACGATATATTACAAAGATAACCATAAACACAAAGATGCAGTGGAAATAGTACTTCATTTCATTAATGTAAAATACTGAAATATGCTTACAAACAGAAATGGAAATAAACCAGCTAGGGCGATGGTAGCTTATCTCTGAGAAGAGATGTGGTGGCTACATGCCTATGAACTGTGTTACATTGAGGCTCAAAGGCCTATTTATTGTTGAGAAACAATGGAAAACCATAAACATCCAAAAACCTAACCCTAGAAGATGAAACACTAAATTGTGGGCCCCGTTTGGGTAAATTGGTACATCAACTTCCCGGGGTCGTAACTTTGGCATACAATCTCCGTTTGACGCTCACAATATCTTGTTAGAAAGGTCTATTTGAGAAATAAAACTTTGGGAAGAGAAACATTAGTCCATGGGCTCAAGTTTCTCCGAGTTTTCGCAAAAAACGTTGTTAAGGGCCTCAAAACGACTTCAGAATTTTAGGACCTGAAAAATTGCTAAAAATAGTAAACTGTGCTACAATTAAGGAAATTGAAAAGCTGAAAGAAACAATGGTGGGGATCCAAGTGGATTTGGCGGGTGGCCACCAATATCCACCTGGATCAACAACTGCCTCTTGTCTTAACAAGATCATAACTTTAACATTGCCTCTACTTCCTTACAATAATGATTTCATGAGAGAGATATTCCAGTTGATAGTAGAAGCCCTGTAGGGGTTGAGAAACATCATGCTTCCTACCTCTCAGAAGCAGTGAAAAATCTTAGAACTCATTTCAGAGTTCAAATTTGGCACATTCATGCTGAATTTGGAATTTGAGGACTCAATATTTAAGATGTTCCAGAACTTTTACACCATCATTACATCATCTCATCCAAACCGTGTCACATAAAACATGCAAAATATTATGTCTTTGTTTTTAGAAGGAGATGTCGACACTTGAAAGATACTAAGATCAAAAATGTTGACCATTTGGAGAATGAAACTAATTATATCACCAAATGCCTATGATATAATCGAGAAGTTGATCATGAAAAACATAAAATTTCTCATAAGGGTGTCGACTAAGAATGAGCTTAAAACGATTGATGGGAAGCAAGAGAAAAGGTAGTAAAACCTCTAGCAAGAATGAACTAAGAAGGAGAGGACTATGATTTAACTACAAGGGACCTTGGGAACTTAACCATTCATGTCTAGGTGATAGGAAGGTGGCAATAAGGATAGAACAAGAGGAGATTCCTTCAAATCATGGGGAATCTTTTATAGTTGGGTCTATTGATTTTCAGAATGGTGAGAAACAACATGATATTATTCAAGGAGACTTGCATAATGACAAGAATTCAGAAGTGCATGAGGAAATTATACCTAATGGTGTTGATGAGGTAGAATCCTATAAAACTGAGTCCATAGGTATCCAAGAGGATTTCCATAAATAATATGAGGAGTCAAGTATAGATAGTAGTCCACGAATGCATCTATGTTCGAAAACTGAAGAGGATGAACAACATATTGTATTTACAAGTGGAGGAGGACATGAAGACTTGAGTATGGAGCCAAAAATAGTGAACTAGAATGATGAGCATGATCATGAGGGGAATCATGATAGACTTAGTGTGTAGGATGAACCATTCCCACAGATTCTGTCAAAGGCTCAAGCTGAAGTTATCACAGTTGGGCATCTGGTGCAAACATGTATAGAAACATTAAGCAGGACACCTGAATCGCCAATAGAGGACTTTTGGGGAAAGGTCACACATTTCAAGATAGATCTTATGCTATTGAAGGAGAGATTCTGGATAGCCCGAGACAGGAGAACAAAAAAATTGAGGAGCTCATAGGGTATGTGTTGAGTCAGTGGCTAAATTTTATACTGTAGAGGACGGTCTCAAATCCCTCACAAGGAAACAATAAGACTATAGTTGGGATTTCTAGAGCAACCTTCTACAAGAGTATATAGATAAATCTTGCATCACTACCAACCTGCCTTTATACATTGGGGAGAGCAGGGCATATTTCTCCAATTGAATCATGTTCACTGACCAAGTGGAGCAACACAAGTTGAGCATCAGACAACATCAACATAGTAGACTTATTCCATGTGCAAGCATTCATGCATTAGATCCTTCTCATGGGATGGATTGGAAAGAGAGTATGAGTTGGAACTCTATTGATGGGATGAATTTTTTGCATATTAAGGAATGTGACCTACACAGAAACTCTCCTGAGAATCCCTATAGTTGCACCCTGTTTACCAAGGAACAATCGCGCAAGCACTGAGGGTTTTGAAAACATGAAAATTTTGCCCCAAAAAATTCACAACTTGTTTCAAGGATTGTTCTAACTCCTTCTAACTATTATTTTCATGATAATTGATCATTCACAAATGGAATGGAGTGCGAGAGAACATGAAGCCCAAGATTCAGTGGATTTGGATGATCTAGGCCCTTTGCAAGCTTTGAGAAATTGTAGCGCCTACAAATATTGGATTATTCTAGGGATGAAAGCTCACATAGAGCTCTTGACGTGGTTGGTGAGAACCTAGAATTTTCAAGATCAGTGCTTTGTGATTGAGGATCATCGTGCCACCAATGATGCCAATGATATATACTTTTTAACTGGGTTCTCTTGTAGAGGAATTGATATTTATTTATTTTGGAAAAGGTCGGGTGGAGATACTACTTCTAGATATTCTTGACGATATTGTGGGAATTCCTTAATCAAGGACGACAGGATAGATATTCAGCTTATTGGAAACGTGGACTTGAGGACCATATCTTTCATGGTTGGCAAACTGTGTGGAAGTGCATTCCTTCACTTGGACACAAAGGACTAGATGTAGACTATCATGGAATGTTGGGAATCCACAGCCTTTAACTGGTGTGAGGTAGTGGTTGTCAACATGAAAGGACAACTAACCAAAGTGAAGAATGGTAGACTAAAGAACTTCAATTATGGTGCCATTCTGATTTCGTTTTCTCCAAAGAAGATTCCACTCCTCAGGACACGACATATTTTGGTGGATGCGGGAGGTCCTCGAGATCCACGGATGCTGAGGTGGGTTTCCCTTATGACTTGTCATGGAGGTGATGTTCTAGTGGTAAGATATGCTCTTGAGTTTTTGTTTTGGCTGGGTTAGCAAATCATCTCAATCTAGGACTTCCCATATGTAGGGATGGATTATAGAGGTGACCCAGATATCCCTCTTCTAGTGGGGACACATTGGGGTGACCTAGGTAAAAATATCTCATTTTGATCTTTTTCTCTAAATTTTTAATTTTATGTGTTTTTTGTCTTTCAAGGCTAATTATTTGAAATAAATATACAGATGTGGGCCTAGTTCGACCAGCTAGGCTATGACATTTTGGTAGGCAGGGTGACCAGCCTATAGCAGTTGCAGCACCAAGCCTAGAGGTAGAATAGGTACTAGTTGAGATGGAGCACAATCTAGAGAGGTTGACTATAAATATCCTAGAGACTGAGACTGATGATTTGCCTCTTTGACACCAGAGGCATGTGGTTGGGGTTCTAGGACTGCTCAGGTGAGTGTTATGTCGGGTTGCTCGCGCTATAGTCTTCTATCATGATCATCATCATGCTTAGTTGCTTAGTCTTCTAGGGATACATTTTTATTTTTGTATCAGCATATTTGAATAATAAAGGCCACAGTGCCTTATGTCCTTGGATGACATATTTTTGTATAACACTCTCTACAAACTTTATCTAATAAAAAAATACTGCTTTTGATTTCAGTGTATCTTGCTAGATATATGGATGATATCGTTTTTTCTTACAAATGTTGCAAATATCTATTTAACACATGGTTGGATAATGCATTGTTTAATGTGTTTAAATTTCCTGGAATGTGTTGATATTTAATGTAATCAAACTGCCTTTCCAATAGATGGGCTCTTTCAAACATTCTTAACATTGATGAACTTCTTACCGTGTAGACATTATTTAAATGTAATAGTATGAGTTGTGAATCTAACCTAATAATCAAACGTCGAATTCCAAATGAGATGGCGTCAGATAATAGTTGAATGACTGCACTATATTATGCTATGTTGTTCATTGTTTGACCAAAGCATATCCCATGAATAGAAGCTAACTCATCACTGTGTGAATATATAACCCAAGTTGCAGAAAACAAATTCTAAGTACTACGACTAGCACCATCAGCAAAGCGAATGTAATTTTGAGGGAGCATCAACATCTGCAAATTAAGTGTAAAACAAGATAAGTAGAAGAAGTAATAATGGATTGCAAAAAATGCTAAAACTATCACACACACTTATAAAATTACGATACAAGTAATGTACAAATATCCATGAGATATTTTATGCATAACATCTCTTTAGGTAAAGGTCATTTCTAGGCTTTCCCAAGGAGACATCATCATAATTGACTAGCTCATAGGCTCCTTTAGCTAATACATGTTTTAGAATGTAAGGGACATGCCACATAGGCTCAAATTTACCTACACCTAATTTGTGGTGTGCTTGATCATAGACCAAGATTAGGTCACCTTCTGCATAAGAACATGGATTTACGTTTTAATCATATTCAATTTTGACTTTCTTTTTATGAGCCTTGCTAGCCAATGTGGCCTCACAGTGAGTTTCATCCAAATGTGATAAATGCAAAAAACACTCTTCCTCTGTAGAGGTAGTTGGTAATCACTCGATGGCTAGTTTCAAAGATGGAATTTCACATTCAATCAGTAAAATCAACTCCAAACCATAAACAAGTTGGAAGGGAGTGAAACTCACAGATGTTTTCGTAGTAGTACAGTATTCCCACAAGGCTGAAAAAAGCACAGTATGCCAGTTTCCTTTATGAATTCCAACTATTTGTTTAATCATGTTTGTTAAAACTTTGTTAACAACTTCAATTTCACCATTTCCTTGTGGATAGTAAGGGATAGAGCTATTATGGTGCAGGCCAAGCTATACCAATAGTTCAATCATCATAAAGTTTCGAAAATGACTACCATGGTTCGTAACAATGGCCTGTGGGATACCAAACCGAGCAATCACATGATTGAAAATGAAAATTGTTGTAGTTTTGCCATCGTCATTATATGTAGGCATCGCCTCGGCCCATTTGGTAAAGTAATCAATTGCAAGGATACTATACCCATGCCCCGTAGTTGAGTGAGGGTTATAGGTGACGAAATCAATGCCCCATTTTGAAAAAGGTCTAACAACTATAATATGGTGAAGAGGAGCTAGAGGCGCTCACATATTGTGATCATAAACCTCACAATTATGGGATTTTTTTTACTGTAATAATGCAATATTTAAACATGGAAGGCTAAAAATAGCCAGCATGTAATATCTTTTGGGCAGTGGCATACCCAGACATATGACCACCACATGCTCAAGAATGGAAATCATTTAGTGATTTTTCAACCTCTTGAAGAGTTAAGCATCATCGAAAGATAGAGTCAATACCACAATGATAAAGAGTGTCACCAACAATGTTATATTGTTGGGATTGGTAGTGGATGCGATAGTGATCAGTTTGATATAACTCAGGCCTAAAAGTTTGGGTTTGAAAATATGTGATGATATCTCCATACCAAATATGAAATGTATTAATCAAAAAGAGAGATTCATCTTCCAGATAATCTTCTACCAATGTTTCTATGTCAGTATAGGGAAAGTCACATAATAATTCAACGAAAACTAAAGATTTATTTGATTTAGATATTTCGAATTGCAAATCAAATCTTGTAAAATGACTATCCATTTGGAGTACTTGCCCCCTAGTAATTGTTTGGTAAGAATATAATCATAGGGTTGAAATATGAAATGACAGTTGTTTTTTGCAAAAGTATATAGTGGTGAAAACACTGAACAACTTGAAAAACTGATAATGCTAATTTCTCCACATTCACATACTTGATCTTAGTTTTAGTAATATTTTGACTTATGTAATAAATCACATGTTCACCGTTAGACTCATATTCATGTAGTAATACCATGCCAATGGTGGCATATGACGCAACTGAGTATAGAAAGTAATCTCGATGATAATAAGGTGGATGCAATAATGGTGCATGGGTCAACGTGTATTTTAATGCATTAAAATACTTTTCAGCAAACTCATCCCAAATAAATGGAATTCCATTTTTCAAAAGTCGGATAAAACCTCGGGCCAGTTCAGTATGGTTATGGATGAATCTACGCAAAAAAAATCCTTTCCCCTACAAACTCTGGAGTTGACGAAGACTAGAAGGAGCAGGCAAGTTTAGAATTTCCTCTACCTTAAGAGGATCGACACGAATGCCTTCTTTCGAAAAAAATCCTAGAAGTTGATTGAATTTTACACAAAAAACACATTTGTGCGGATTCAAACGAATATTGTAGTGCCTACATCTGATGGAAATTGCTTTCAAATGAGATGGATTATCTTGCCATCTTCGCAAGTGATATGGTAGGTCATCTAGGTAGGTTGGATAATATGTTTGATATTGTGAAATGCATAAGACATCACTCTTTGAAAATTTGTGCCAATATTCTTCAAACCAAATGGGAGTTTACGATATGCAAAAGTTCCCCATGGGCAGATGAATGCAGTCTTATGTTGATCGATGGGGAGTATGTTTATTTGATTGTAATCAGAAAATCCATCCATGAAAGAGAATATCTCATTTTTGGCACAATCGTCAATAATTTGGTCAATGCACAGGGTTAGGTAATTGTCTTTTGGACAAGATTTGTTAATTCCCTTATAATCAATGCATAATCATATATATATATATATATATATATATATTTTAACTGGTACAATATTTATTACCCAATTAGTCAAAGGAATGGGGTAAATAAATTCTGCTTTTAATGGTTTTTCAACTTCAGCTTTTATAGCAACAACTTTTCACGGATGCCCTGGAGCAATATTTGTCTAACAATTTTGCCATTTGGATATGTCTTAATTTCATGTATTACAATACTAGGATTGATTGTTGGCATTTCTTCGTAGGACTAGGAAAAAATGTCGCATAATTCTTGGAATAGGGATTTATATGTTTTAATTTATTCAAAAGAACAAGAAGCTCCTATATGAATATTTTCAATAATTCATGGTTTCACTGAGATGTTTATTGACACAATTGTTGATATGTTTTCTAAATTCTTTTCAAATTCGGAATGAAGAATAGACATCAAGCATTTGAGATTATTCACAAACTCAAGTGAAAACATACACGAAAAGTTATTCTCAACTTTGTTAAGGCAAGGTAATAAATATGAGTGATGATGGTAATTGTCATAAGGCATTTCATCTAAAGTCATTACCTCCATAATGCCTTCATCAATTATAAGTTCTCTATCAAAAGGATGAGGTATCGATATTGGTTCTAAATGTGACAAATGAGAATAATCATTGATGATCATATTCACCCGATCATTTTCAGACGGTGATGTGTTGGAAAGGGATTGAACTACCTCATAAACCAATTCAAAAGGAATAAGAGGCATCTCACTTCCATATAAGGTTAATTCTGACTCTAAAGGCACTTTCCAAGGATGAGAAGACTTTGAAGTGCTTGATGTAATGATATTGACCTGGGCAACATTATGAGGAAAATTTGGTGGAGGGAATGTGAAAGTCCCCATAAGAGATGAGTCTTTAATAAGACCAAGACAAACATCTTCATACATAGTCGTCAATGTTCCAACAAAAGGAACACTACCAGCAGCATTAGGGTCTGAACTGTAATAGGATAACTTGTCTACTTTCACAATTTTTCCTTTATGAGGAAACATGATCATTCAAAAAAATGAAGAGACCATTGCAGACATGGAATAAATGCAACTTTGGCCAAGTAAAAGGTTATAATCAAGCTGAGAATCAACGATCTCAACTTCAATCGCCACTGTTTTATCCCCTAATTCTACATGCAAATTGTTCAAAATTCCATAAGGTTGAAACCTCTTCCATCAAAGGATTTCAAAGTCATGGGAGGCTAATTAATTGTTGGAGAACCTAAATCTTTCCAACAAGAAATAGACATAATGCATTTAGACACTCCTTCGTCAATTATTGTTTGAAAAACTCATCTAGATTTGGCAAAAACAGGTAATTGGATTGTTAGTTGATGTGGGAGTCATGGTACATGATTTTCAAGATAAAAACAATTAGATTAGATTCCTAGGGATATACAACTCCTATACTTGATAATAGTAATTTCCTTTGTGTTGGAAAAGTCTAAATCACTTCGCGAGCCAACATTGTTGAAGGTGACATAGCCAAAGATTCAACAATGTTGTAATTTTGAGCAGCTCTAGCATGATGATTAAAAGCTGAATTTCGAAGAACACCTTTAGGATGCAGTCGAATTACCATATCAGGATTGGGTTTTTCTATGTGTAAAGGTTCATAAATAGGAGGAGAAGTTGTATAAGCTTGACCAACTAAACTAGGATCATCTCCATTCAAACTATGACTTTTTTATCCATCGTCTTTAGATCTCATAGCTACCATAACTGGTGAAGACATCATCATGATGTCCAACAACGTGGAAGAGGAAGATGGGTTATGGGAAACCATATTATTGTCTTGAGAAGGAGATGGATCCTTCAAAACAATGAGAGTAAGTGAACCCTTAATGAATTTAGAAACTTCGGTGCAATGAGGGCACTCCTTTGCGTAATGATATTCATCATATATTAAACAAGGATAACGAGGTTTTTTCTTTTCGTCAGATGGCTCTTTCTTGTTTGATTTCTCCTTAGGGGAATTTTTTTCTTTCGTTTTTCCCTTTCCTTTCTTTTTACTTTCGGATTGTTTTTTTTTTTTGGCAGATGAATCTACAACATTTATCTTAGAAGTAATTTCATGAGAAGGATCTTTTTCGGATGAATCTAGTAAAACCTAAATCCAAGTCTTCTTAGAATTTTTCCTTTTAGGCTTAGATTGTTGGCTCACAGAACCAATCATGCCATCAGCAACATCTAATCCTGTAATGACTGGGTTGGTTTGACTTGGATGAGGTACCTCTGGAATTTTTTCATACAAAGTTCTAGATTGATTATAAACAATATCTAAGTTCTGGGCATGAGAGATAACTCATTATTTAGTTACAACACCACCCTTGGCAACATCTTCAGTAATTACTGATAGAAGTGATTTTATAAACCATTACGCCAAAATCTGGTCCGGGATATAAACTTTAACTAATTAGCATCTTCATCTCCATTCATGAAAATGATCTGAAATATAAGTGGAGGTTGACTATTTCAGAGAAGTTAAAAGTTCAGTACAATTATCCTATCAAATGGTTATTTGAAAATGTGTCAAGAAAGTAGTGGCTATGGCGTTGAAAGTACTGAAATCAACTCGTGGTAATTCAACATACCACTTGGCTACTATACTGGTTAAGGTTCATTGGAAAAGACACAACCTAACAGAATCATCAACTAATGAGTTCAAGGTGCACCAAAGATGATAAGTCATGACATGATTAGATGGACCCTCTCCTGGTTTACCTTCAAATTTCAGAATGTCACTGGGAAACTTAGTAGGGATTGTCGGCCAAAACAATAGATAGAAAATGGGATCATTTGTTAACCAAGATATTAGATATGTTAAATCCAAAGTTGCAATAAATGGTAATCGACAGTTAGGGTCTTGTTGCGGGTATTGATAACCATGAGAGATGAATCTCATTCCCGAAGGAGGATACTTAAGATATCTTGGAATAGCTTGAGCTGTTGGAATTTTCATACCTCCCGAATATCTAGGATGAGATATATCGAATTGCGGTTGAACGAGCACTTGAAAAGTATGACCAAGGTACAGTTGATTCTGGAAAGGAAGACCCTGACCCATTTGACCTTAGATAAATTGTCCCTAAAAGGGTTAAATCCACAAAGGTTGACCTTGGAATAATTTATTATGAAAAGGCTGGCGTTGAAAAAATTGACTTTGGTTGACCTTGAAAAGCCTGTCCTTGGAACAATGTTTGCACATATGGTATACTAGGTTGTACCACAAGTATTTGGGGCATATACTAAACTGTAGGAATAGTTTGATAAATAGGTACCTGAGGAATAGTATGAGTAGTTGGTTGCACCGTCACTTGAGAAGTAATTGGAATAGTTACTTGTGATACTCCCGGGATGGGAGTTGATGGTGAAATTGAAACTAGATTTTGAATAGACGTTGGCACAGTAGGCTGAACCATATTTTGTGGAGAACTTGGGACATGTTTCTGGAGTGGTTGTTGAATAGATGTTGATGGATTACTCTGGATAGGTTGTTGGACTTGAATAGGTTGTCCAACATGTTGATAAACTGGCACTTGAGGAGAAACTAGTATTGGTTGTTGATTATATGAAGGATTCCATATTGTGTTCATCTTGGGATACATAGTACCATCAGTGGGTTGATATACGACATATTGACCTGAACCAGCTTGAGGTATTTGACCATAAACTAGATAATTTTCAGGAGGAGGTTGGTCTCTAACCATAGGGTGAGATTTGACTAAAGGTTATCCCCCAGGAGGAGGATATGATGGTTCCCCCCAGGTGGGTAATAATTGTTTGTTGGGTTAACTTAAGGATTACATACATTACCGAAAAATATTATTTAAATATTAATTAGATTTCAAGCCTTGGACAGTAGAATCGGTTAAATTAGTTCACATAGTTGAAGGTTGATTTGAAGGAGAGGCTCGTGAATAAGTTCCTATAAGAGAGTGATATCCAAAAGGGAATGATGGGCCACCATATAAAAGTGATTATGGAGAAGTAAAAAACATGGAAGTATTTGATGACATTTCCCCAGAAGTTATTCTAGACATATCAAAGCCTAGTACAATAGAATAAGGACTAGTGTATCGTGGAAGGCCTTGACCTAAAAAGTTCAAGGGTGTAAAGTACCAAGGGCAAGGTTGAAAAGTAGAAAAAACAAGTTCCGTAGTATCTACTTGATCACCGGTAGAAACCAGGGTATGTGGTGATTCTTCCTCTTCATCAGAGGCAAGTTCTTCGATACTAATAAGAATAAGAGGTAGACTATCGGTAATAAGAAGTTTTACTCGTGGTGAACTAGGAGGAGTAGGGGCTAAAGCAACTGAAGGTGACTCGGGTTCATAAACATTAGACTCGATTTCTTTGATATTTGGTTCAGTTAATTGTGAATTCGAACTCTCTCCAATATCTGATTTTGTTTGAATAAGTTCAGTAATCTTTGGATCAGTTATTTGTGAATGTAATTATAGTGTTTTAGGTTGATCAAAATCAAGTTTTGTTACTTCAGGTTCTAGAATAATAGATGTTTCTGGTTGATTTACTTCAGTTCCTATTACATCAAAAGTTTCAGGTTCATTTGTAGTTCCTGTTAGGGTCCTATAATTTATAGGATCTCAAGGTAATTGAGTGATGTATCTTAGGAACCTTATTTTGTAAATACTTGTCATTTTCCAATGATTTCCAAAAAAAGAAAAAAAGAAAAATAGAATTAAAAAAAGAGGGTATAAAGAAGAAGAATAAAGAGAAAAACAAAATATTGAAAAGAAAAGAGAAAAGATTAAACCCCACCAAAAAGAAAGAAAATCAAAAGATAATAATACTAAAAGTGTTGCAAGTCTAAATGCCACTACTCATACATAGTTTTTGCTTCATTTCTACAAAATAAAGTTGTGTGCAACTTGTTCAAGATGCCACAATCACTTGCTTTAGTTTAGTCATATTGCTTAATCATGATTAGAATTCTTTAAATTTCTATAAATTAGATAGAGAATAAAGGTTTATCTAACAATTTAATTTGGGTAAATCATTAGTTAGGTAGAAAATGACATTGATCCAACTGTTCAATTTGGGTCAATAGGAGAAATAAGGGATAGGTTAGATAGTTTTTTCTTTCTGCATGAAATAAAATAAAAATGGGTTTGCTAGTCTAAATGCACTCTGGAGATTAAAATAAAAATGCTATTCTAGCTAAGGGTAGGTAGATTAGGTGGTTTGCTTAAATATCAATATATATAAATTTTATCCTAAGTTTGAGGATAAGGAAAAAGGGAAGACGTGCAAGCTATGCATTATGTATTTCAAAATGTTTATTGTTAATCCCTTATCCTAAATTTAAAGGATAATTATATGTGCAGGGGATAAAGTTTTTCATTACCTTATATTTCCCCTTTATCCTATGTTTGAAAAGAAAATCATACAAGTGCAAGCAGACAAGTGTTTTTGTCATTTGTGATTAACCCTCAGTCTCATTTGACACCTTGGGATTTGGTCCCCTGCTTCATCCACAACTAGTGTCCTTTTTCGGCCCCCCTTCGCATTCTCCCTTTACTTCCAGTCGGGGTTTTGGAAGGTAGTTTCTTCCACCGGGCCCTACTCCCTACGTGGTGCATCATGGTGATTTTGCACCCCCCTGCCGATACCTCTTACTTCCCATCACCCCCTCTGGAAACTGCCTATCCCGTATCTAATCCTACTGCGACCATACCACTCCTCCTCAACCACTCTCCCCTTTCCACCTATTTGGACTGTTGTTCCAATTAAATACCTTCCCGCTTAATACTCGTTTCTCATTTAATTCTCCTAGGTAACTGTTTAGTAACGACCCCGTGCCATTTCCAACGGGACTTTGCCTCTATGTTTAAATAAATCCCAAGCTCATCATGCTCAATATTTACTTCTCATTTCTTTCTTCTATCCATTATTTCCTGCAGTGACCTCCACTGGAGCTTCATCACCACCAACATCCCGAAATTCGCTGACCTCCCTGTTCGTTTTCACCTGACAGATTGTTATCTTTTTTGAGCCCAGTAAGCCTCCTTTTTGTATTTATTTTGTTCAGAAGACTACTACAGCCATGCCTCCTAAAACTAAGACCCAGGACCAAGCTATTAACTTGTTAATTCCACCTTTTATAGACCTGGATCATACACCGTTAGCAGAAAAGGATTACTGGATAACTGAAATACTCTGTGACTATGATTTCCTCGAGTTATATTGTTGGATAGAGGATAAACACACTGATAAAACTGACAATATAGGACTCTAGGAGTCAAACCTCCTGCACTACATCTTTCCTGTGACATTTCAAGCCCTAGAATTCACCAGAACATGCCAAGATTTTTATGTCCCTGCCCAAAGAGCCATAATTTCCCCTACAGGTGACATTTTGTTCACCATTAAAGCCAAATCTATCAACCAAATGATGTTGTCTCCTTTTGTGAAAATGTTGCCCCTTTCTCCTTATAAGCCCTCACCCAGGGTTATCAAAACCTAGATTTTGCCACCAGAGCTAGAATTTTTGAGATTTTCTTGCAAGAGAATGCCCAATTTCCCAAGAAGAATCCTCCTTATCCTTCTTTGATTTTCCTTTATCAGGCCAAATGGATTATTTCCATCCTTTCTCACATTCTAGGCTGTCATTCTGATCAGTGGGTAGATGAGCCCATTTTAGGATTCCTCTCCACATTTTCCACAAACATTAATCCCTCTACAATTTTCAATTTCAGTAAATTCTTGGCTGAAAATATCCATGAGTAGTTCATCAAGTTTCCCACAGATCAGGTGTTTAGTTACATCTATGTTTTAATTTACATGTTCATCTACTATCAAGCAAAAAAATTCAGTTTTGCATTGCACAAATTGGATGATGTAGGGGAACAAAAACCAATGATCTTTTTGACCTCATTGATCATGAAAGAACAACAAGAATTCACCTACAAGAAATTTATAGAAGACTTTGTTCATCTAACTATGAACATTCTCTACAACACAGTGCAACCCAGGATCAGTGAGGAGATCAAACGAATATTACATTTATCAGACCAAGCAAAGATCGGTGATTGGTACCTCTACCAAAACTACACAAATATTAGAGTCTATGGATGTGAATTGGCCCCCTACAAGCTCCCCAAGTACCTCTCAATGAGGATCTTTGCACTAGAATATATTAGGCAAATGTTGAACTCATATGAGATCCACTTTGTAGTAGCAAAGATGAAGGCACAATTCAGGATTAAAACGCAGGTGGGCCCATTTGTGTGCAACACAAGGATAACAAGTGAGGAGGAAAATAATATATTAAAGGAAATGAAGTTCAAATTGAACTTCAAATGGTCTTATGACCCTTGTGGCATTATTTCAAAACTCACAGTGGACAATAAGAACACTCCCTACATCCATACTTCTAGGCCAGACATAGAACAATATGCCAATCAGTTGGAATGGTTAGAAGATACCTTGTAGGAAGTTGAAGAGTAGATTGTGTCCACTTCCAGTTTTCATAATCCCGTTCCTCAGGAAAAATCCAGCAAAAGGCAGAGGGAGGAAGGGTCATCATCTACAACTAGGAGTGAACCAAAAGAATCTAGAATCCGTTACAGAAAGAGGCCCAAGGTGACTCACAAACCAAAAGTAGACAAAGAATTTGAAGAACATGCATCTATCATCATCACAAATTCACCACCAGCGACCACCAATTTTACTACATCTCCTTTCGAACCTTCCTCTTCATAGGGTCATAAGGAGGCTGAGTTAGAATCACACACTGTTTAGACAGAAAAAGAGAAGACAATGTTTGATAGGTATAGAGAAATAAAGCTCAAGAATGAAATCTTGAAGAACAACACCTATAACCAATTCTGGAAGTAGACTTCGAGTTCACAAACTAGACTTATGTTAGTGTTTGATATTGAACATGGTAGAATGCAGATGGCCTTTCTTGAGGCCCAAACTTCACAACCCATAACAACAACTGACTACAAGAGAACCACCTTTGAGTTTAGTACAAAGGACATACATCCCATTGATCAAATGGAGATGCACAAATAAACTAGTGAGATGATATCCTCCACTCTCACTAACATTGCCATGTCTTTATCCAAATTGCAGGTTTCTTTTGCAAATATGCAGTCATAGTTGAAGGTGGAGAAGGTCTCCTCCTTGGCAAAGACAACATGATCAAGTATTTGGAAGACTTGGTGATTAATATAGGATATGACCCTAAGGATGTTATTGCTGCTGAAGAAATTATTAAGAAGAAAAACTTGGACATTGCAGCATTGAGGAAACAACTCAAGTTGTCAACTATAGAGATCTAATGACCAAGGACATTGCAAAAGGTGAAGCTCAGAAAGAAGACATGATGAAACTAATTATTGATCAAAACTTACAGATCAGGCAAATGGAAGCAAAGTTGGAAAAGTTGATAAAGGAGAAGGAAGACAACTTGAAAATGGCCATTGTTCCCTTGGATGTTGTACCTCTTTCTCAATTTCCATCTACAGGAACAACTACTGCCCCTACCACTTTAGCTCAGACACCCAGTGTTGAATAGGTGGCACAGACACTTCAAAACATGTCATTGCAGTCAAAGGATATTGAGACCTTGCAAGAGAAACTTAAAGCTTTGGAAGTCCATAAGGCCAAAGTTGAAGCTGCTCGGACTGTTGAATTGGACAAATCTTAGAGACTTTTGGAAAAGTTGCGCCAGGTAGAGAGAGATACATCTATTGACCAGACCTTGGCCCAAGCCAAGGAAACAATTTGGATGAACATACTTGACTCATTGAATGAGATTTGGCCTTATATTCAAATTATATTTAAGCAGAAAGAGTTAATAAAGAAGGCCACTGAGACCATTGTGCAAGTAAGGGAAAAATTAGGAGAAATGCCAGCTGAAGCTACCAATATTATCAAGTTCTTAAATTCAAAGTCCATATATGAGCTGGAGGAAGTGGGAGTCAGTGACAGAATTGCCACGATTCTAGAGGTCAACAAAGTCTTGACTAAGAGAAATATTATTGACCAGTTGGAGGAAAGCTATGAAACCTTGGAGTTGCAGGTGAACAGATTTACAAAGAAGATTGATGCCTTAATGTAGAAGGGATTTCCCAGTATTTATGTCATCAATGAAAAGCTGAACACTTAGGAGGACTATATCCAGAAGATGAAAGAGGTAGCCAAAAGCAGCATCAAGTTCAATGGAATCAAATGGAACGTGACAGCAAAGGCATTTCTGGAGACCATATCAAATGACTTCCATGTGTAGAATGAGGTAAAACACATTTTTACTGTGAAACAAAATTTTTCTAAGTATATAGAGGTAGATGAAATCTACTGCAAGGTGACAAAGTTAACAATGCCAGATGAAAATGAATGGGAAGAGTTACTTAATTTACTAGACTAAGGAATAACTCCGCAACAATGAAATTTTTTTCCAGCACAGTAACCAATGCAAGTTTCAGTTTAGCATTGCATTCTGTTTTGAATGACTCAGCAATAGAAACCACCCAAACAGGGCCACCGTTTTCCTCAACATCGTACATGGCCTATTCTTTTGTCGGGATTAGATGATATTAGTTTGTAACTATGCTAATAATACACTGTCGGTTTGACAATGATTTTATAAAACATTATTGTAATTTTTATTATAAATACTTTATTGTTTGAAGTATTAGTGTTGATTTTCGAATGTGATTTCTACTGCATATTGTAATTTTGAAGTACTAGAGCATCAATAATACAAGGAACTTTCTCAGGATTCATGTGGCGTGTTAAATGTTGATGTATTTATTTTCTTTATTTGTTTAAACATTGTTTTTCCTTTCTCTGTTATTCTGAAATTTTGAATTAATCAATAGAAACTGTGATAAATAGGATTCATTATCTAGAATGCCCTATTTTGGTTGTTGTTAATTTTAATGTTTTCCATTGAATTCAGGTCAAATAATTCTTAATTTCTTTTTTGTCTCTACTGAATCTTACACTTCTACTATTCCACAAATCACTTAATTTCTAAAAAGATCCAGTTAATGCAACCTAGCTTTCCCTGTAAGAACTCCTCTAAAATTTGATGCAAAACTCCAGTTTAGTTTATAGAATTTATACCCCAATGGAATTATAACACTCAAATCAACCAAACATTTCAAACAAACAAACAAGTACAATCAAAGCTAGCCTAAAATTTATCTATAAAACAAAGCTAAATCAAATAGAGAGATCCCTCTCTGAAGTTGGCAGGGCTAGATCCCAGCTTCCAAAGTGGTTTTGATGTTTTCCAATGTGTTTACTCCCTCCACCTCAAAAATATAGAATGACAACAGTATCAGATCCTTTTGACTTTGATTTCTCAGTTTTTAATCTTTTCTAGTTGACTTGGCGTATATTCAAGGGGTTGGCCTAGCATTTTACATGATTTTCTCGGTAATTCGCGACAGTGAAATCTTTTTCTTTTCAAAATTAATTATTCACACAATATCAAAATCACACCTAAAGCCTCTAAAACGTAAAAAATAAACAAGGTAACACACACTAATAAACTAGGAATTCAAACCATATAAACTGACTTATCACGAAAATCAATAATTACTAGTTGGTGATGAAATCCAACGTCACAGAGATCAAGGCCAAACGTTTTATAGATATGAGTGTTTGAAACCAGTTACACTAACAACCTGCTAAATGAAACGATCTAGAGCAAGTAACTTTGCTTATTCCATCTCAAGAAAAAATTACCTTCCAAAAAGTCCAAGTGAGTCTAGCCAATGTATGTTCCAGGTACAGTAGGACCTTCCCTCTGTCGTCACCTTAGGTAGAGTCCAAGGATTATTGTCACTAAATTTACCAACTACAACAATTTTACCTTAGTGGGCAATCATAAATCAGATGTACAGGCAAGGGCAGAGTAACAAAGCTCAGTCCCCTTGAAAGCTCCTCAACATGTTTAATTGGAGGTTTACTTTCAAGTGACCCCAAGTACCTTTCGACACCATTGTAATATGTGAAAATCACTCTATCATAGCCAATGAATTGGGTACAATCACTTCACCAAATTTGACATGATCTCGTGCTTAAGTCATGTATAAGAAGAGCTTCTTGGAGAAAAACTGAAATAATTGGATTTCTCGCCCTAACTCAAGATTCTTTTGTTTGTCTGTAGCTTTGGAAAGTTTACTTCCTTCCCTATTCCAAATCCCTACATTTAAGATATTGTAGGTGGTAAGAGCCTAAAAATTTAAAATTCTAATTGATTTTATTTAACGTTGTGTTATTAAGCTGTTATTTACTCAATAGGTAATGAGAGTGAAACTTATGACAACTCAAAATTCGAATGCAATCGAACATGCAATTTGTAATTTATTGTTCAATGAAATCCTAATTAAGGGAAAATAAGAGTTTTTTTTATTTTCTTTGAACAAAATGCAAAACTTACAATTTCACCAAAATTATTTTGATAAGACAGCCAATTTCACTTTGATGCAATCTAGGTGCAGAAATAAACTAAGATTTCAAATTTGCCTAAGAGATCAAACAAACCCAAAATGTCTTTTATCATTTATCACTCAGAATTTGCAACACACAGAAATCAAGCAAGAGTTGGGAAAAAGGAAATCTCCCTAATGAATGCTTTAAGCTATTGAAGTCAAAATGTATTTATGAAAGATTTCAAATTGGAAAGAAACGATTTCCTTTTATCATGTAGTAATGAAAGAAATTCTTCACAAAACATAACAATTTCTGAGAAACCTTAATTTGCGATTAAACAAATAATTTCACCACTAATAAGCAAGATTGAGAATGGGTCTGGTATATTTGGCAGAAAAATATAGGAATACAATGATCTTCAAGGAAACCTATCTCTTTTTTATCAGTCAACGAACAAGCGAGACAAAACCTTAATTAATTTTACAAAAAGGATTAACTCCCAAAAAGGCTTAACAAACATGAAACAAATATGATGACACATTCAGAAACCAAAATTCAGATTATAGGCATGAGAAAACCTAAAATTTCAAAAATTTCTAAGAACTGCACAGGCCAGCAGTATAAACCAATCTGCATGTGCAACTGGCTTAGTGCAAAACTTGTGTAAATCTACGCTCTGTATATGAACAAAAATCACATAGATATGGGAAGTCCAAGAAAAAATAAAAAAGAAAGCAATCAAACTAAAGGATCTGAAAGATCATAAATTTTCTAACACTCGCGTCCAACTAGACACAGAAGATCAAAAAAAAAAAACCAAGAAAAGAGAAGAGAATAGTAATGTTCCCCTGAAGATTCGCCAATTTGTTACGACGGATAAATCCCTCTTATTGACAAGAGTGATCTCCCTAGATCCTAATGGAAACTAGAAACAAACAGACAATTGAATGACTCTTTCCGTAAGCTTATTTCATTCAAATTGTAAATACAAGGATAGGAGAATAAGCCTCTTACCTATTTCAAAAATGCTTGATGAAGATCTCGACTCTGTCTCGATGAAGCTTCCAAATGCTCAAAAAGACGTGTAGTCACATACATAAAAGAGATCAAAGGTGTATGAAATCATAAAAATTCAAACAAGCTTAACCTAATGATCAAGGAGATTAGAAATTGAGTTTATCTTACTGAATATCAAAAGAATCATAAAACATTCATCATTTAAATAAGGCAATACAATGGGAAAAATAATTCATTTACATTAATTCAAGGATAAATAACAACCTTACAACCTTTGCCTTGATGTCATGAGGTTCCTCCCAAATGCCTCTAAACCTCTCCTTAGCTGATAAACCCTCCAATCTAAATGCAACACCATAAGTCTATCTTTTCTGAACCTCCTAATCCCTTTATCCTCTAGTCAATTTATAGTCCAAGAGGAATAAGTTTCAAATCCAAAAGAGAAGGATGAGATCCTATAGTTGGGGAATTAGGGTTCCTTGATGAAAGGGAATTAGCTCCATGATCTGAGGGGTATGGCTCAAATAGATATGACCTAGAAGCTTTCAATTGGGATATATTCAACCAACAATGCTTTTGGAATTCGTTTTTTATTTTTAATTTTGTTTGATTTACTTGTGTGGTCTATAGTGGAAGACAAAGCACAATTTTGCACAGTTATTAGGGATAGAAACTACAAATGCGCAGAAACTTACTTGGAAAAGCACACAGGTCACACATAACAATTCATAAAGCCATTTAACCCAAAATTCACATCTTCTTCAAGGGTTTTTGATTGTTTGAATTCTAAGGGAGTGTAATGGAACATGTTTATGGATGACAAAAGATCCATTTTAACGGTGTCATGGTGACAAAATAACGTGTAACAAGTGCAAGTCTATAGATCGATGTGATATCATCCTTGATATCTTTAACTCTAACATCATTAATGATTTAGTGTCATGTCTTATAAATTATCTTATTTTTATGATTGATATATATGTGACATTTAATGTCATTTTACTATAATAACATCTTACTATTAAGGTTACAATAAGAAATTAATACATTTTCTTTCTTTATAGTGTAAATAATTTTACATATGATAATTTATAAAACATGGTATCATATCAAAATATTTTGTTGTTCCAAAAATTTGTTTTACATTAAAAGTTCCCATTTGAATATTCACCAACCCCACCATCAATTTTAATATAACATTTAATAAATATTTTAAAACTTTTATACTAATTTTTATTATAATAATAAATTTATTTATTAATTTTTTTCCGTATATTCACAGTAATACTTCAAAGTTGTGTTTTCCTTGGTCAAAATATTAAATACAAAAGGAGTGTGTTTCATTGAAATGTGAGATGTGAAAAGGAGGTGTTGAAAAATGTTGAAAGATCTAAAGAGAAAGGGAACAACTATTCCACAATTATATCGTTGGGTATCGTTGGGAATTGGGATGAGCAATGAATGTACTTCATCTTGACCACTGTTAGCATTGTTCACCACCGTCACATGGAAAAAAAAAGAGATTTTGCCATGTCTATGTGGAAAGAGTTAAAGAGTTAAATATGGGAGGACTACTATTTTGGGCCACTTCATACACCTTTCAATGGCAGATGGGTGAGTTGCAAATCACAGATGGGTGAGGCTTCGGGCACACATGACAGCTAAAGGTTGGCGTTCAACCGTCCATGCGAATAAAAAGAGAAGCTCGGTGGTACTATAATTTCTTTTTCAAGAAAATATATGGCTTGTTTAATGAGGCAGCCTGCTAATGAGAAATGTCGAGTCCTTTTTCTTACAAGCCTGCTCGGATGTTGTGAGAGTTGCAGATTAAGGTGGACGAATTACATATGCCCAAACCTAAAACGAGGGATCTCCATTTCCAGTTCGGTAACAGGTGATTTGATTATTGAGTTATTTCTTGTTTCTTGTTTGTGAATGGAAATGCTAGATTCTTCTTGTTTCCTGTTTGTTAATTATGAATACAAATGCTAGGCAGTTCTTGTTTGTTAATTGTGAATGCAAATGCCAGGCAGTTGACGGAGGAGTGGGGAAGAAACTAGTAATGGCGAAGGAGTTCTAGCTGCACACAGAACCCTGTTGAGATCCTGGAGGAAATCACTTGCGGACGATCTTCCAATGCTAACTCAATCTGTTGAGTGCCTAATTTTATATCATATTGGGTTGACAATAATCTGTGTAACAGATTAATTAAAGAAAAATAATACGTTAAGGAGAGGTTTGTATACGTAACATTTTGGAAAAAGGCTGGTATTCAATGTAATTTTGAATAAAGTTAGAAATAAAACCATTAATAAAGTTTGAAATAAAACCATTAATATTCCAAGATTCAGTAACAAAAAGCTTATAAAGTTAAAGGTCGTTTTAAGCTTATACATTTATTACAAGAGGCCAGAACAAATACACCCCATTGAAAGGCCATTGTATGACCCACCCTCAATCAAAAGTAAATTATGAAGATTGCAGGTACCTCCACTTTCCTCGAACCCCAACGAAAATAGCGTTGAGCAGGAAAGTAGAAGCATATAATAAATTACCACCAGGAACTCCAACGAAGATAGCATTCAGCAAGAATGTAGGAGCACCCTGTCGGATACCTATCCGAGCCAGCTCTCTATCATATTCCAGAGAATAATGGGTTATCAGAACAGTACCAATACCCCATTTCAACCAAACCAGAGCCTGAAGAGCAGCATAAAGCCATCTCCCAAAAAGCTGTAGACCTCCTCTTGCTCCTAACACAATGAACCCTATCTCCACCGCTAAAATTAAAACGCGCCCTCCAGTAGCTACTGTCATCATACAAGCCATTCCGTTCTTTGATATCGAACGAATGAATGTGCGATTGCCACGTCCATCCCCACCGACATTCTCACTAACTCCTCCTCCATCGCCGCCCTGTTGAACTCCTCTATCGCGACGGACGTCCCTCAAACGTTTCGGAACGGCTCCACTACGAAGAATTTTAGGCGAAAACGCCATATTAAATACAGATCGCGAGATATGCAGACCCAAGTCGATACCTATTGCTACCATTATGGCATCAACAACAGGTTTAGAGGGCGCACCAGTGTGCGGCTCATACCATTTACCCTCCCCTCCTTCCAATCCAAGAAGCACAGCCCAAGAAACAGAGCAAATCAAGTTCACAAAACTAATTATGAAAGATAAGGTTCCAAAGCTTAGGAGACTACCTCTAAATGTCAGCACCTGGCAAACAGTTGTGTGTTCGACGTTAGAGTATACCCGAGATTTGGTTAAAAATGCATTACCAGCAATCCCACTTCCCCTACTGTCCACAATATATTCTTTGATGGCCGCTCTAGCTGCCAGAGCGCTAGAGAAACCATCTATTCTCAACCACCCGGTTAATATAATGTTGACTAATATTTCTGCAAATCTTGGCACTATCAACGAAACAGTGCCGTATTCTTGTTCCTCATCGCATTCACCGCTCTGATCGATGTAATTTTTCAGCGCATCTGAAGCCAGGTTTATGACTCCTCTGGATCCCCTATCCTTAGTCTTCAAAGAGCTGATGAGCATCTTTGTCCACTCATCATTTTCTGCTGGACGGGTTGGAATGCAGATGCAACTACACTGTTCTTCAGGTATGGAAAATGCATCAAGTATTTCACAGATTGCAGCAACAGGCCATTTCTTGGGGTCACCCCCTTTCAATGTCTTTGTCTTCTTCTTCCTTCTAGATGCGTCAGTCTCCTCCTCCTCCTCCACCACATGCAACAGGTCCTGCTTGCACCCATGGCATCCATTTGTCAGGCAGCTCAGACACGGGATTAGGCACTGGGAATCAGACAGTTGTTTAAGTGTCCCAGGCATCCGTTCAGCAAGCATCATTGTGATCTCTTCCTGTGTCTTGAATACAATGCATTTGCATTTGCATTTGTTCTCACGACAATTAGAGATCTCTGCAGGAATTTTAACAGAGCTTAAAGGAAGTAATTCCAGTTGGATGGAGGACACACCATAGACATGGGAGGTGTACTTCATGAATTGCCTCGTTGAACGCTTGAGCTTGGCTTTTGTCAGCATTACTACGTCAGCAGGTAGATTGAGTACAAATTTTCCAGTATTTGCGTCCCATAGGTAGCGACATGTGGTGAGTCCAAACCCTTCAATGTCGTGCAGTTTGGGAGCTGTGAGGCTGGCCAGAAGATCCCTCACACCCATCTCGGCAGGAAGCCTTCCTCTGACCAAGCATGCTAGGAAAACAGCCAGATTTGCGAGGCAAGTGATTGCCACATCGGGAAAACTGGTGGAGCTAGTCAGCCCTTCACTTTATCAAATTGAGCTACAGCAAAATTACAGAGCAATGCCAAGCAGGCAGCCAAAGGTATAATGAACAACTGCATAAGGTATCCCCTTCCCAGCCAGTCCTGGAATAAAACCATTTTAATATACAAGATGAGACGGGAAGTTTAAATTTACAAAACCGCTGCTAATATAACAAAACAAATCTCCACTTCCCAAAACTTTAGTGTGTGTATATATATAGATGGCCCTTTCCTCCGTGTCATGACTGACATGTCACATCCGGAGAGAAAATGGAGCGAGTGAGCCTGAAGATTTATAAGGAAATGAATAACCAATTTTGTAGTAAAGGAATTTCTCGCGGTGGCGATGTGGCTTCCCATGTCTTCTCTGTCTCTAGTGTCGCTTCTGTTCCGGTTGGTCTTCTGTTTCTTGGTGGCAGTTAGGTTTGTTCTGGCCACGGAATATCCTTTGGAGCATTGAGGGAATAGCGGGCTTTGTTCTGTTTCGTGCCGCTTTTATGGATTTTTCTGTTGGTCTTTTTCACAAGTAGATGATAGTGGCAGTGATCTTGTTTCTTGTCTGATTAGAGTGGAGAGTTTGAGGGAGCGGGGAAGGAGTGGCTTCTTTCGCTGCTTTCTTCCTCATTCCGTGCTTCTCCTTTTGTATTGGACGGTCAGATGTTGCACTGTCTTCAGTTGCTTGTCTGTTTGGTGCTTTGGTGCCATTTTTGCACCTTATAGATGGGTTTGCCTTGTTTTTTGGGGCAATATTGGCCTTTCGGGGCTATATTTAGTGATCTGTTTATACAGATTTGTATGTGGCTCAGTCCACGTTTTTGCATATGCTTCTAGCATTTGCATTATGTAATTTTTTTATATGAATATATTATGCTTTTTCTTCCTGGAAAAAAATTTAGCTGAAGATTTATAAAGAAAAGAATAACCAAATTTTATACTAAAGTAATTTGATTTTGAATTGTGTAAAATTTAAAAATGCTTCTAATTTTATGTTTCTTTTATGAGTATTGATTTCTTTTTAACCGATCATTAATTTTATGTTTCTTTTATGAGTATTGATTTCTTTTTAACCGATCATTGATCCAGTGATAAAGGAAATGCCAAAATTTGAACTTTCGGAAATTTAAATTAATTAAAACTTTGACTTGTTAAATGATATCATTTAAAAAATTATAATATTAACTAACGCGTGAGCAGAATTATGGCGTTACATGAAAAAATTATAAAGAAAATGCAAGGATTACGTGTAAAATTTATAAAGAAATTTATAAAAAATAGAATATATTATGGCGTTATATGTAAAATTTATAAAGAAAATGCAAGGATTACGTGTAAAATTTATAAGAGTATCAACCATAGTTAGAATATATCTTTTTCCAAACGCTTATGCAAAGAAAAAGGCTACGAATATATACGACGGGAATAAACCCAATGGCGTGCAGAACTGTAGATATTTTTAACGAGAGAGATTTTAGATTTTGACCATTTTTAAAAAAATGTGTTAAGAAAGTAAAGCACCGAACATCTAACTAAATTACGTCTATTAAGAAAAGGAATACATACTTATTTTTCCAAACGTTTATAGAGTAGGATCGCACTTTATGACCGTGTAGTTTATATATATATATATATATATATTATCAAAAAAATTACGAGTTTAGATAAAATTCTGCTTCATTCTTATTAGCCTGGTTGGTCATAAGATACTAACAAAATTACATGGTAAATAAAAGAAACAAATTAGAGACCAAAAAACCTCAAGAACCTAGAAGTAACCAATGTTCATCTTTAATTTAGAGAATGCACTAGAGCTGAGTTGTTTAGTCCGTTACGTGGTGACAGAGGTGGACTAAAAGAAAAGCATAATGGGCATGACCTTCCACGCTCTTTAATCTTCCCTCTAGTCACTCTTTCTCATGAATCTTCTTTTGGTCATGTCGAAGAGAAGCTAACTAATTCATCACGCACCATTGGTTTCGTTGAAGGTCATTCATTAAATCGATGACCACATTCCTATCCTCACGCTTGTCATGACCAAGATGTTCCAAAAGCATTGTGATTTGTTGAAGACAACCATCCATAGAATCAAAGGGGGTGTAGTTCAATTAGGTCATGAGATTGAGCTAGTTGTGGGTCTAATTCTTCCCCCAAGTCATGATTTTCCAAAGGATGTTCTGCTTAGCCCCATGGCCCTCAACCCTGACAGACTTGGCCATATTTGCGCTACCTAGGGCCCAAATAATCAAATTTTCATCAATAATGAAGGGTGCTTGACAGAGAATGCCAACCCCTTTGAAGCCCTCAAATTGCCTCAACACCCTCCACCCAATTGCGACCAAGGTGGTGTAAATAACAGTAAAACTTAGTGCTTCTTAATTTCCTTCTCACGACCAACCACCAAATACCTACCTTAAGGCGACCCTCGTTCTCTCTAAACATGAAATTCACAGCTTTGAATGCCACCCTCCATGGCTGAGAATCTCTTCTCCGGGGACTAAAGAGCCATAGATGAAGCAACCTGCACAGAAAGCAAGGCCTTTGCTCCACTCTGTTACCGGGAATAGTGTCCACTCGGATGCTGCTATTCCCACTAAGACTGGTAGCTATCTTAGAAACAAACAAGAAAAGTCTACTTTCGTTTTCCTTTATGAAAATAGATAAGAGTGGAACAAAGGAGACCAACCTTAGTCTTGCCTTCCTTGTTTGATTCCTCTCTTTCCTAATACAACTTTGTCGCTTCTTCTTCGTCTGCCCAGTTAAGAGCACCTGTGGAATCACGGCAACAAACTACTATCGAAGAACAAATATCTATATTCATAAATAACACATGATCAAATATGTGTTAACCATACAAATGCATATATAAGCAAACATACAAGAATATGGAGGAAAACTTGAATAGCTTTATTAAGATCAAAAGTAGTAAGAGGATTACAACCATATGTTCTGACCCAGCATCATCCTCTAGCAAGAAAGCCCTTCTTCACCTCAAATAAAGCTTAGATCACCCAACACTATGAAGTTTACACCGGAAAACCAACAACACTTCTCTACAAGTTACAAGATTCCAGCCTCTGAATCTCTGTGATGAGGGATCCATATATAGATGATTGTAGGGGGGTGAGTCATCTTCTAGAGTCTTGATTAGTGTCCTCTCTCTGATAGTTCTTGATTCCACTTGGAGAATGATGATCTCTTACTCATCCCTGGTCGAAAACAGAGAGGCAAGTGTCAGAGGGGAAGCTTCTAGAAGATTCCATGATCTTCCACCTCGCAATTTTTCCCTGCCATTTGTCCATTCCCGACCATCACACCCTATAGAGGGGCCATTCAGTATGCATCGCACCCTTTACACTGTGAAGCTGATATGCATCGCACCCTCTGCACTGGGTATTCAGTATGGTCCAGTTTTGACCATTTCTGAGAAGTTTTTAGTGGAGAACTTCTGGGAGATGATGTAATCAGCTGACCTTGTTCCTTTAGGCAGTGAAGCAACACTTTTAGGGACTTAGTAGCCCTCTGTTTAGGGACATTTATGATTGGGGTTGTAGTGCCCAAAAATGTCTATAACACTTTGGTATATTTTCTTCTTCTGTCACTGTTGTTGTTGTTGCTTCTCCCTCAGCTTGAGCAACAATGGCATTCCTCTGATTTGTTTCTACATTCTCTGGGCACTCAAAATCTTTGTGTCCTAGTTTGTTACATCTGTAACATCTTATTTCTCTTCCTCTTCCTCTGCCTCCTCTTCCTCTAGAAAAATTCCCTCTGCCTCTTACATCACCTATTATGAGTGCATGTTGGGTTGAGCTGCTGCTAGCTCCATCTTTAGGTGTTTTAGATCTTCCTCTACCACCTTAACTTCCCCTTCCTCGGAAAGTACCTCTCCCTATGGCAAACTGCTTCCTTATGAGTTTTTCTTTAGCTTTTAGTGCTATCTGATAAGCTTCCTCTACTGTTTTTGGAGACAGTATACTTATTTCATCTTGAATGTCCATCCTAAGGCTATTCATATATCTAGCCACCTTCTCATCTATATCCTAGGCTTCTCCAGCTCTAATGCTCTCCTTGTAGAATCCCTCTATGTATTCTTTCACTTTCAAAGACCTTTGTCTAAGATTTTGCATCTGTCTAAACAAGGTTTGTTGATAATTACTTGGAAGAAACCTACCTCTTAGCTTTGCTACCATCATGCTCCAATTAGTGATAGTTTGCTTTCCAAGTCTCTTTATTTTTGCCTGCACACCATCCCACCAAAGCGCTGCGTGGCCTTTTAACTTAATGACAACAAACTTTACTTTCTTCTCATCTTTTGTTTCTTCATAGTCGAAGAATTTCTCCATGCCATTAATCCAGTTTATCAATTTTTCTGGATTCAGTCCTCCTTCATATATTGACACCTCGGTCTTTGGCTTAGATGTGGATCTCAATACCGACTAAAAGAACCTCATCTTAGGAGTAAATGCTATTGCTTCCTCCTCTACAGCTTCAACCTCAGGTTCACTAACATCTCTATCATCTATGTTTATGCCTGTTGTTAATGCATCCAATTTAGATTGCATCTATTTCACAGCTTCCATTACTTCAGCGTTTACAACAGGCCATCCTCTTTGACCATGTCCTCATCCTCTTCCAAATCTAAAAGCCATAGTAACTTTCCTTCTCTTGCTTTTGAGATTCAATTCAATGTTAACTGGTTGCTCTGATACCACTAATGGTGACCTAGGTGCAAACAATATAGACAACCTCCCAAATATGTCTACAATTTCTTCAATATCTAGTAAAATTTCTCCCTTTGCTTGAATTGGCGTATCAATCATTCACTGTTAAACTAACAGCCCAATGGGTTTTCCTCTAGAACCCCAATCCTTGTTATTGCCGCAATTTATTACACAGAGCCCTTATACTCTATCAGGACTGTAATTCCAAAAGAATTACACAAAAACACTATCGGCGCTTTAAAAATGAAAAGACTGTGTTTTCAATGCAAAATACACAATCAGTGGGGATTTTGTTCCAAAGGAACAAAATACACTATTGGCGGTTAATCGACCCTTCCAATGCTCCTCCTCTGATGTGATAACACGCAGTGTTATTGGAGGTCGTAATCGGCATTCCCACTATTCCAAGGCTTGGCTCTTCCCACTTTGAGCTTGCAATGTGATACACTTACGGACTTGATAACTTATCTACCTGCTCTATATTATTTCGGTTCCGAACTCCTAGGGTTTCGGACTTCGGCGGTACCAAAGGACCTCCCCACTCCACTTGTGATTCTCTGATGCGATAAGGTTCAGACTCGATACAGATATGAACCAGAATCAATAAAATTTCAAATCCAGAACTCTGTTCCAACTAAGTAAATTCATGATTTCCTATGTAAATAGAGTTTTGGCCGCATAATTCTATAAAGCACTTAAAGAAGCCTGTGCTTGCCGATATGAAGGAAAAAAACAATCCAACAAACCTACGCTTAGTTATTAATTGGAAAACAAAGATTGAATCACCATTAATAAACGCGGAAACAAAGAATTGGAACTGATACATGCATAAAAATACCAATTAACAGGGAACCATCAAATCAGATACACAGAGGGAGGTTTTTGAAGATGACTATGTCTTCGGCCCGACTAACTTTGAGAGTCATGTTATTTCTTATTTAAAACAATAGCTAAGCCCTCTCGGTCCTTATCCATACAAAAGCATGCCTTTTACATAGAGCGCTTTAAAGCAATCATGCATAAAACTTATTATCGCTTATCCATGAGCGATTATTACAAAATTCTTTTATTCTTAATTCTATCCCTATCTTAAACTCGAAAAGCATGGAAACTGCTGGTTAAAGGACCCCACTCCCTTGCCTGTAGATTTTTTTTGGATTTTTTAAATAAGTTTGAAGATTTTTCCTCCAAGTCATATGCTCCTGCATCAAATAATCATTATAACTTGGATATAATATTATTATGCATTTTCCTTTTTACATGTTTTTTACATAACCATGAACCTCTCATTATAAATATACCCACCATATTGTAAATCTAACTCCATCACTTGAACTCTAAGGCATCCACTAGTTAAGCCTTGGCCTTAAGCTCCACATTAAGAATATTTACAATATAAAATCATCCTATATTGATGCACTTAACTTGATCCTTATCATATAAAACAATTCACACTATAACACATGATTTGAACATATTATATATTCCATATATCAAAATTAAGATATTACACTTAAATAAAAAATAAAAATATGCATTATAAAATTTGTACCCAAAAATTTAAAAAAAAAAAAATTATAAAAACCACTAACCTTGGATTTCATTAAAAAAAAATAACCATCTCTTGCTCTACCAAAAACAAATATACATGTTCTCACCAGTGCTATTTCCTCGTGTTTCTTAAATGTATATTTTCCTAAAAAAGAAAGATAAGATTCTAATTTCTTTGTATATATAACTTTTTGTAATTGACTTATGTCCCTAAGTTCGTTGGATGAGATTCCCAATTTCTAATAATCATATATTTTTAAGTACATGTAATGGTGTTTACTGAACAATTATTGTAAACATCATATAGTTGGAAGCTGCTACTGACATAAATTTTGCTTAAAGTGTAACATGTTAGATTTTGTTGACTTTGTTGACTTGAGCCTTTATCAAGTTTTCCTCGGTCTAACTTTAGTTGATACTTTTCTTGTCTTGTTTTGCCTTGTTTGCCAAGAGCTCTCTGAATTTCTTAGATCTTTTTATAATACATTCATATTACCTACAAGCTATAATGTTATTTTGGGTAGATGGTCTAAGGTTGTCTTTAATGTTAGATTGTGCAACAGATAAAAAAAACTTGAATGTAGCAAAATAACAAATGGTTTAGTAAATGGGGTATTTGCTTGAATGCGTGTCCCATAAACAACAAAGAGACAAAAACTTTTGTTATGGATAAGTTCCATAAGCGTACTTGGGATAAGAAGTTAGGAAGAAATAAAAAGTACTATATTGAAGTGTTTAATCCCACTTGTAGTCATCAACCAAAAGCATACATAGAAGCCAATATTTCTTGGAGGGCTAAAATTCTTATTGCTAAGTTAAGGATTATTTCTCATCAACTCCATTGTGAAACAAGGCGCTAGAAAAGGCCAAAAGAAGTGTGGGAGGAAAGAGTATGCATTTTTGTTCTTCCCGGAAAAGTGGAAACAGAAAAACATTTCATTTTAGAATGTGAGATCTTCAAAGATCGCAGAGAAAGTTATGCAGATATGCTGGCAGCGAGCTCTTCGGTAATCTATTTGGCTGGTTTGTCGAGAGACTGGGAGCATTTATTGTGAAGCTTCACAGAAAAAATAGCAAATGCATCAAGCACATGAAGAACCAATCTATCTCATAAACTATCTTTAACCTCTTAATCATTAAAATAATTAATCTTTCTTTTTTTTTTCTTAATTTAATTTAACTTATAAAACCAATGTATGTGAAACCAGAGTGCCATATCTTGTTGTCCTAGACGAAGTCAAACGAAGCAGCCAAAGGATAAAAGTATTGAATCGTCATAAACTACTAATATAAAAATTTTGAATTGCCATGGATTTTTCTATGAAGGACCAGGTCCACAACTATGTGATGGCAATAATCTTCATTTTCTCAAATTTACAAAACTTCACATCACACTCGCACGACTGACGAGATCCTTATAAATCAATTAATGTTCGCCCAAAACTATTATTTTATGGATTTTAAATTAATAATATTGCTTTACAAGATCCTTATAAATCAATTAATGTTTGCCCAAAACTATTATTTTATGGATTTTAAATTAATAATATTGCTTTACGCTGACGTGAATGTCCTTTCAACCTTCTCAGGAATCAACGGATCCATTATTCAAATCACAATCACACGAAAAAAAGCCATATAAAATTGTTAAGGCGTAAAAGCATATTTTTTATCGGACTATAATGGATATCTTGTATTATCATATTTGGGGTTGGCGAGATATAATGTATTCAGTTTTTTTTATTGATTTGTTATTAGTTTTTTAGACTAAACAAATTTAAAATCTATTCAATATTTAATATTATGAAATTAAATTATTATTTTTAAATAAAATTTATTTTCATTTATCTCAAATATGATTAATAGAAATGTATTTTTTTTTTTTTTTTTATGTAATAATCGTAAGAATTGACTTTTCTCTATATATCATTAATTACTAATTATTATGTACAATAAATATAAATAATTTAAAAAATAACATTATATATAATTACAATATACCATAAACACAAATAATTATCTAAAATATTACTCAAACTTTATCCCTCCATCCAGGGGTTAAATTTGACACCCGTATACTCGTATTTGGCATTTTTACACGTAAAATATCCTCTATTTCAAAATCTCCACATCATTTGTAATTCGCTAATAATTTTTAAAAACGTCAATATGACCAGCATATTAAAAAAATGAAAAGTTTTAATTATATATATATATATATATATATATATATATATATATATATATATATATATATATATATATATATATATATATAACCCTGAGCTGAAGAATCAAGATACCGTGGTTAAAATTTAAACGTGAACGGTGAAACTCGAAGTCGAGACTCAAAGAGTGAATCATCGTGAATTGTGATTCATTAATATCATTAATATCGTGTTTAATGATCCTTGGATCCGTATCGCAATTTCACAAGTTACAACTATCAGGACTAAGTCATAAATGTCAACTTCCAGTTTTCAAGAGGTAAGTGGCATAGCAATTAACCCTGTTAGTGACCTCCCAGCTACCCACTGTCAATTTATGTTATGAACTTACAGTGATTCGCTTGCAAGTTGCAAATTCCAACTCCAAGTGCCGAATTCCAATCAATTGTAAGTTATTGTTGAATGTGAATTCCCGTGAGGAGTAGGGGCATAGGCAAAACTTTGCAAAGTCTAGAACTTCAAATGCTACAAGACCTAGAACTCAACTGACCAAGTAATCAGTAAATGATAGCAATAGAAAATTTTTCACACTACTTATATTTGAGAGGGATGCTCTAATCCTCTATTCATTTTTCTATGCTCTCTGCATGCTTGTTGGATATCTCTATGGTAGTGTTTTGTTTTTTTTTATAATAAATTAGATTTTTCTCTATCTTGCTTGGCTTTGTGTATTTTGATTATGGTTTTATTATTTTGTGATGGGTGTGTTATCTTTGTCGCAACATTGATAGAGAAAGAACCCCTAGAGCCTAGCCATCTAAAAAATATATGAACACCTGGATAACAATTTCTTCCTATCATCTTTACCCTCACGCCTAGCTTTAAGGACTTGCGGCTCAAATTGATGAAAACAAGTATATATGGGCCATGATTCTTTACCCTCACACCTAGCTTTAAGGACTTGTGGCTCTTGATGAAAGTGGGTATATATGGGCCATGATTCTTTACCCTCACACCTAGCTTTAAGGACTTGCTGCTCAGATTGATGAAAGCGGGTATATATGGGCCATGATTGAAACAAACGAGGAAGCAAGGTTACTCTGAAAGCTACTCTTCAGAATCCTTATCAAGATCGATAGTCAGTTAAGGATGGGGTTCGTTCAGTTGTCGTACCATGGGCTCATCGTATTGATAGTCGAGTAGGGGTGGTGCCATGGGCTCGTCGTATTTGTGATACAAAGGCTAGGAGGATCATAGCACGTGATATTCAAGTTGGGGTTTATGAAGGAAGGCGCTTAGAGGAAAGACGTCAACATTTTGGAAGGGCATATGATAGGCAAATGCCTGGTTCTTCTTCTTCTTATATACAAAGTGATAGGAAGAATTACACAGCACATAACACTTATCGTGATAGGCAACCACCTGGTTCTTCTTATATACAAAGTGATAGGAAACATTATAGAGAACATAACCTTATCTTGATAGGCCAGCTCTACCTTCAGCTAAACCTATTGAAACAATTACCGGTCGATCATCATATGAGGGTGATCATGCATATCATGGGGCTGGATATTCTGAGAGCATACTAGCACACAGGGTTCCATACCCTGAGAATAGCACCAATCATTGCAAGAATGGGATGCCAACCTATCTTGATGCCCATATTCAGTTGTGAAAGATGATCTTCGATCTGATGGTGGGCATTCTAAGAGTCGTTTGGATTATGACGTAGCTGTTGCAGATTCGTGTTACGAAGGAGTGTTCAGGCTAGGCCAAGATTCACAGATTCGACGCAATTTATTCAAGCAAATGCCTGCCTATTGGCAATGATGTTGAAAGTGGACCATATAAATCGGGATGTTATGGACATGGTAGTAGCTTGACATAATATCATTGAAAATGTTTGTACCAACTAAGATGTAATAAAATAGAGGTTATGGACATGCAGTAGCTCGGCATAATGTCATTGAAAAATGTTTGGTACAGACCAAGATACAATAAAACAGAACAATTGTTCACGCAGTCATAAGTTGTACTTGTTTTCAGTCTTCCCTTGCTTTCTTCATAGATTTAATATATTCACAATGCATTTCAGATCACATTTCGAAGCCCCTATTTTACTTATTTTCAGTCCTCCCATGCCTTTTTGCAGGGATTGAATATATGCACAACGCATCTTTGCTCACATTTCAAAATATTTTTAGCCTCTTTTAACCATTGGAGCATTTTGGTATATATTGTTCATAATGGAAAACATAAATTGAAGTTAAATGAAAATAAATATGAGTATGTCAGGGAATATTTCTAAATATTTTTGGTATCTTTTCAAATTTCAAAGATTTTTGATAGGTTGGGTATATGGTTCACAATATACTACGGAAAAAGGAATTAAATAAAAATAAATATAAATAGAAGAAGAAATTTGTTTTTCTGTTTTCATAGCTTTTTTGGTATATTGGATATGTTGTTCATAATAGAATACATAACTAGAAATTAAATCAAAGTAAACATAGTTAAATAAAGGAATACTTTATAGAAATTTATATATATAAACTACAGTGGAATGTGTGCTACACTTTTAGAGGGAAGACCAAGCGATATTTAAAAATTATAATAAAATTATGAAAACTATAGTTCTCATTTCTGGCCTATACGCCATAGCCATACTTTCAATATTAAACACTGATAATTCTGAAACCCTCCCTAACGGAAATGAAAAGAAATCCTAATTTAATGACCAAGGGATATATAAAAATTATAATAAAGTTATGACAACTATAGTTCTCATTTCTGGCCTATACACCATAGCCATACATTCAATATTAAACACTGATAATTTTGAAACCCTCTCTAAGGGAAATGAAAAGAAATCCTAAATTAATTTTGTGAATAGAACTTGAGCAATGTTAAGGAAACTTGAAAGTTGAGGTGAAGAAGGAGAATTCACAAGGAGTATGCTAACTGTAATTTGGAGAAGGAGCATTATACGGACAACAAGCTTGGCATCTAGCAAACCAAGAAAAAGAAAAAATAAATTGTTAGGGTTTCTACAACTTCGAGAAAAGAAACCACACTCATAAATTTTGCGGCTAGGATAAAGAAAACCAATAAGAAAAGGACCTTTACGTACAATGAGAGAGGATTAATTCCTCTTCAATAGCCACAGTACCTTATTGGAGTCCATAGAAAGATTAGATAGAGTAATGGTATTTCGGAGAATTGTTGGAAGTTGGGAAAGGAATTTACCCATGTGATGATTAGCCACTAGTTATATTTTACAGCATTTTGAATGAATGAACTCATATTTCTCGTGTAATTATTCTAACTCTAGATAGGTGGAGACTGGTAACACTATGTGATATCATAATATTTTTTTGATTTTCAAATTATATTCTATTCATCTTTAAATTTTGATGTACAATAATCAAGAGGGGGAGGCGCTTTTTTGGAAGTTAGGAAAGGAATTTACCCATGTGATGATTAGCCACCAGTTATATTTTACAACAATTTGAATGAATGAACTCATATTTCTCATGCAATTATTTTAACTGGAGATAGGTGGAGACTGGTAACACTATGTGATATTACAATATTTTTTTATCTTCAAATTATATTCTATTAATCTTTAAATTCTGATATACAACAATCAAGAGGGGGAGACACTTTTTTGGAAATGTTTGTGTTGAATTTTCAAGTGACAAGTTTATGGCAAGACCTTGAAACATTTAGAAAACACCAACCCAATATCAGTTTGAGTATTTACCTTTTTCATTGAACTTTTTAAGCCAAACTGTCTTCCACACCAAGTTAGAACAAACACATCCATTTTCTTTTTTTAATCAAATTAGCTAAGAATAAAATAAGAGTGTATTAATTTTTATTTTGTTTTAAGATGAAATCAATAATTCATTAACGAATAACTCAGATCACCCTAGAAGGAACAATAATTATTATTATTATTCTTCATATCAATTTGTCTTCGTCTTCTTCTATACACATGCTCGGTTATATTTTTAGCCCAGAATATTTTGCCCCTTGTTTGGGTAATTCAAAGTTCTAGTAATTTATGTTTATAATTTTTACTGTTTTATGTTTATATAGTTTGTTGCTCCTTAGTTATTTGAATTTTTTCATTTAGGTGTTAGTTTTAGTATTTTTTGGTTATATTTTTTTAAAATAGAAATATATTTTCATTTAAAATGTATTTTTTTAATATTATAAATAATTATTTTAAAAAATTATATTTTTGAAGATATAAATTGATTATCTTAAAAAATTGTTCCACGTTTATTTATCTTCAATATTTAGTAGAAATTTACAATGAAGATTTATGGGTTGTACTCATACTTTTTGTTGGCATTTCAAAACAATTCAAAAATAGTTAAATTTGTTGTTTTGATTTTGGCCACAACAGGACAACGACCACAATGCTGCAAATTTTTTAGTCCAACAGTAGTGAGAGTAACCTACTTTGTGGGCAAATTGCAACAAGTGTTTAAGAAGGAGTAAGTCAATTCATATATAAATTTTTTTATTTTTATGTGAGAAAAAATTGTATTTATATATGAATTTATATATGCTAAAACATTCAACTTGTCTGCCTTCACAAATGACTGAAATGGATAGAAAAAATAGACAATTTACTGTAAATATTGAAAAAAAGCTTGCGTAGACTTGAGAAACTATTAAACATTATAAAGAATTAACAGGTATATTTTTAAATATTATAAAGAATAAATAGGTATATTCCTCATAAAAATTTAACATGTCCACTTGTTATTGAAATCACCATTATTAAATGCATATTATGCTAAAACATTCAACTTTTCTGCCTATACAAATGACTGAAATAGATAGAAAAATAGACAATTTATTGTAAATATTGAAAAAAGTTTACCTAGACTTCAGAAATTATTAAATATTATAAAGAATTAACTAGTATATTATTAAATATTATAAAGAATAAATAGTTATATTAGCTCGTTAATATCCTTTCTTGAAATCATTGCAAGATTATTTTTTTAATATGGTTTTAGTTGATGAAATGAAATTCATATATACTAAATAATTTATTTTTATTATATAGGTATTATATATCAAAAATGTCTTCAAAAAAAGGGAATCAACTTTCTATCAAAACATTCTTTGAATCATCTACTACATCTCAAGCTTCATTGCCCGATAAAGAAGATCGTGATTTTATCTAAATGAAGATTCAAATGTCTTGGGGCATAATGAAGAATATGATATCTTGGAGCAAAATGAAGAAAGTGATGAAGAATTTCACGAGGGAGAACCTAGCACCCAAAAGAAAAGAAAAATGAAAGTAAAACGAGAGTTTCGTGATTAGTGGAAAACTAAGTATAAGTGGTTGAGAGAGCAAAGCATGAAGGAAAAACAATTATGAAATGCATATATTGTGAAATGAGTAAGGCAATGATGTCATGGGGAATTGGGACTCGTTGCTCTACATTGCAGCATGATTCTATAGTTGTTCATGCTAGTTCAAGCATTTATAAACTCTCACAGGCAAAGTGGATATGTGGAAATGAGAAGAAGGTGAAGTCTATTACAGAAAACATTGCATGCATTGATGATATGAACAAAGAAAGAGTCATCACTACTATGAACTCAATATATTGGATGGTGCAAGAGGATATACCACTCTCAAAATATGAATCTCTTTGTTTGTTTACAATGTCTTTACACACCCCAAATATGCCAAAGAACAAAGATTATACATCATATACAAATCACATGGCTGCAAAATAATTCATTTTTGCTATATCTCAATATCTTGAAGAGCTACAAATTTCCAAAATGCTAGATAGCCCTTTTTTTCATTGATGTTAGATGAAAGTACAAACCATAGTTTAGAAAAACATCTTGTGGTTTATGCCATGTTTTTAAACTCAAAAGGATTGGGTCCTCCAATTTCATAGTTTTTAAAGCTCATAAATGTTTGCGATGGAAGAGGGAAAACAACCTATGATGCAATCAAAAATTTAATGGAATCAAGGGGCCTTTCAAAAGAAAGATTGATAGGAGTTTCCATAGATGGCGTTTTTCAATGGCTAGTAATGAAAATGGTTTTATTACTTTCTTGAAGAAAGATGTACATAATCTTGTAGGTGTTCATTGCATTGCTCATCGTGAAGCTTTAGCCACATCAAATGCTTCAAAAAAAATACTTGAATTATTATTTGTTGAGAAATTAGCAAATAAGGTAGATTCTTGGATGAAAAATTCCACGGAAAGAAATAGTCAATTTATTGCTCTACAGGAACTTATGCAACTTGAAACTCTTCAAGTTCTTCAAATCCATGGAGTTAGATGGCTTTCAAGGGACAAGTCATTGAAAGACTTGTTGTACTTATGCCTCCCATATTAACATTGTGCAAAAATGAAAGAAAAGACTCATGGTATGATAAGGCAAGAATCTTTTCAGTACAATTTTGTTTACATACGCTTGCAGATATAATGTGTGAATTAAACAAGTTGAACAAGCAATTCCAAGAAGAGTACATTGATGTCAACTCTTTAGTGGAATCCATATATGTCATGGTAAACACTTTGAAAATGTTATTTTTAAGAAGCGACACATTTGCAGATGGCACATGTTATTTACTTAAATTTATAGATGCCTCTAAATTTGGCTTTCTAGAAATTTGTGATAAGGAGGGGCTTGTTCACAAGCATGAATTACAATTTGTAGCAATTCCGCATGCAAATGTTGATTTTGTTGATATAAAAAAACAATCATGTAAACCGTGTATTGAAGGTTCAATTTAAAGTTGCAAACAACTTGCAAAAGTTTATGTTCAATCTATCATAGAGAATTTGAATGGAAGATTCCTTGATCTTGCATTTTTCAAATCAGCAAGGTTGTTTATCCCTTTCCATTATTTAGAGGATGTTCATGGCAGAGAATGAAATTCAAAGTGTTGGCTTGAAAAGTTAAGTCACAAGACACGAGGACACGAGACACAGAGGAGACGTAAATACAAGTATTCAATACGAAACACAACGACCTGGAAACAGGACACGAGGGACATGTTTAATATATATATATATAATAATAATATATATATATATATATATAATATATATATATATATATAATATATATATATATATATAGATTATAGATATATGATATAGATATAGATATACCGAAATATAGTTTTTTATCCATATTAAATTGCAGGTTGCAACTTATCTAATCAACTTAAAATATAATTACTTCTCAAAGTTCATAGTTCACTTTAAAAAAATAAATAGAATCAAAATTTACAACTTACAAGCACATAAGAAACTACTAAGTAGTAAGTACTTACTACTAATTATAAATTTAGAACTTAGATATTAAAACCATAAAATGAAGATTTTCCATTAAGTCATCAAAATCAAAATGTATCACTGTTCAGTGTTTACAATGTACATAGATAGTAGATACTGACTCCTGAGAGAATGCCAATGGAAAATACAAAAGAGTATATACAAAATAAGTAGGAATATCATAGCTTGGTACTGGTCCATGAGTCATGACTCATCACTCTATCGATAGTCCATGTCCTCTATGTCATAGTCACCATCACTGCCACTGCCATATGACTGTACTCCATCCTCCTCCTCTATGCCCAATCCAGGATCTGCTGCTGCATTTGTTGGTGTGGAGGATGACCCCTCAAGATGTTGTGTCTCATCATCAAAAGTCACTGGCTCTAGCACTGGGTCATTGAGATCCATGTTGGCTAATGCCAACTCAATACTGTCGTCCAAGCCCATATCATTAGGAAACACATCCCACATCTTTGTTTTTCCCTTCAACCACTCCTCTCTCTGCCTGTAAATAAGACGAAGGTTGGTGTGCACATACACCATTGTCTCCGCCCTGGATTTCTCAAGCTTGCTCTTTTTCAAACTATATAGATTCCCGTAAGTGCTCAAATTCCTCTCACAACAAGAAGATGAAGTAATTTGAGAGAGGATCCTCAAGGCTAACTGTTGTAGAATAGGGCATGCTACCCCATGAGTTTCCCACCATGCATAGGCACTTTTGACCCCACTATCTCCAAGTACATCATACCCCCCAAATCTCCTGGTGCCAGTGGATAACTCTACAAAGCCTTCCTCCACCTCAAGAAAAGATGTTTTATCCTGAAATATTCTTCTGAATGCTATCTTCCTCCCCTGTAAAATCTCTCCATCCATGTGAGGAGGGTATCTGTGTGAGGTCCCACCACGGAGCCACTCTTGACTGTAGTACTTGGGATTCAAAGAATGAGCTAAGCAATGCAAAGGTGTGCAATTCTTATCCCACCTAGAGATAAGAATATTCTATATGGTGGACCATAAGCTCTCTGTTGATGTATCATATGCAGGGCACTCATTCTCCATAAAAATAGTCTTCACAGACTCAATCATGGAATCCCAACCCTCATAAACCTCTCCTAAGATGGGCTCGTCTGTGTCTACAAACCATAAGAAAGAAATGATAGGGTTCATGATCTTTATGGTAAGATCCATCCTCTCCCACCAACCATCATCTAACAATGTGTCCTTTACCTTTTTTGAAGCTGTTTGATCTGTATTTCTCCAAAAAGACCAAAGATCTGAAATAACCATGGCCCCAAGAGTAGCCTTCACCTCCTTCAACCTCTTAAGCATGATGAATGAGGAAACAAACCAAGTATCTACAATATTCAACAAGGATAGATGTGTGTACTCTTTATATATTGTGAGGGCATTGGTATGGTTTTGCACAAAATTTCGGATATGGCGTGCATCCTCAATAAGATTGCCAATCCATATCACATTTGAAGCAATATATTTGAGTGCTAAATTCAAAGAGTGAACAATGCATGGTGTCCAAAATATTTGTGGATATTTAGCTTCCATAATCAAACCAGATGCTTTGCAAACAGGTGCATTATCTGTGATTATTTGCACACAACTTTCAACGCCTACTTCTTCAATAACTTTAATAAACAACTCATCCATATATTGTGCATCCTTGTATTGTCCAAGAGCATCAACTGCTTCCAAGAAAACCAGTCCATTTTGAGAATATACCATGAAATTGATGAGAGGATGGCATGTTGTATCTGTCCATCCATCAGAAACAATACTGACACCAGATGAGATCCACAATGATTTAATAGGTTGTAGAATTTTATCCACCTCCTTCCTTGCCTTAACCAACAATGTGGTTCTAAGTTTCTCTAAACTTGGAGGCACATACCCAATTGGAGCCTTATCAACTAGAGCTTGACAAGCCCCAACAAACAAAGGAGACCGTGCAACATTAAAAGAAATGAAGTTGAGATAGAAAAAGAATGCCAATGTAAGATCAACCTCATCTCGCTGCTCACACCGAACAATCTTGTCCATTGGACCACCATAAGTTTGGGCTGCCCTCTTTTTTGTTGGTTGAATTTATTCTCTCCCAAATCTGCTACTATTAGCATTCCTCAAGAATGGAAGAGGATCTTCATTTTTACTAGTTTTCCTGTTTGTTGCCGTCACATTCCCAGAGCCAGATGTATCCTCCCTTTCCAAATCCATTTTTTCTCTAGGACTTATCTTTTTGCATGCTCCAATTCCACAAGGAAGGCCCAACAAATGGCCCTTAACTCGAAAGTAAGTGCTCTTAAATTCACCCTTGCAGAAATTACAAGACCAAAGCACATTCCTTCCCGGACCAGCCTTTGGCACTTGCTTCTTGGTGACATACTTCCAGAGAGGGTATTTTTTGAGATGTGCTTGTTGTCTTGGTACAACAGCATCATATGCTAATGTTTGCTGAGAAGCACCTACAACGTCACTTGAAGCACTTGGGGCATTGTGACCAAGAGAAGGTGAAACAGAAACACTTGGAGGGGGGGGACCACGAAAAGCACGACCCTTCCTTTGACCTCTTTCAGCTGCCTTGGATGATTGAGCCATTAATCTTCTCACTATTATAAAGTCCACACACCTTCACCTACAAAAAAAACAATTAAAGTTAAACAATTATAATTTATAATTTATAAACTTATAATTTATAATTTATAAACTTATAAATTTAACTCAGAACTGTTATATGATTCAATATGTGCACACTGCATACAAATTGAGAAAAACAACTCAAATTTCCCGAGAGATGGAGCTATTGATAACATGCAGTCTTACTGTTTCTGATTTATTGGACCTACTGTCAATAATAATTTAATATTAATAAATATATATCCATTATCAAAACTTCAAAGACAATGGCTATGTCACTTATATGGTCCACTAGACTGTGTCCTTTCTTACTTTGACAAATGCAAGGATTTAGGACTTCAACCTGACAGTGTTATTGCCAACTTAGTGCAGGCTTATTTAAATTACAGTTAAACATTTGATTGCTCTTCCAACATAATATGGGGTAGCTATATCATTTCAATCATAAAACAAGCAAATGAAGGCAGCACTTATGTTATAATCATGAAATATTTCCAGACAGTGAATGGGCAGTGAGTAATGGTATATCCACAACACCTAAATATTGGGGAAATATACCAGCCTTAAGGCTCATTTTACCACAGTAATTCAAGAGCAGATTTGTAATCAATGACATGAGTGAGCAGTGAACTGATACAAGCACATTTACCACAGTAATCTAGGACAAATTGTTACCATGAATAGTATGTTATCAAGAGTGTAATCACCACAATTAGTCAGTGATGTAATGATGAATTTCTAGCAGTGAAAGGTAGATTCAGGGAGCAGTGAACAATACTTACAATTGAATGAAATGCACTAGTGTGACATGCCAGAGGTCTATTGTCAAACAATAATGAGATCATGTGATAAATTATAATATAGTGATAAAGTTAGCAGCCAATTAGCATGCCTATAGTGCTCTAAACAAAGTCAAGACACCAACATTCAAACCGCAGTCCAATGGCTAATCTTGCAATGCTCCAACTGACAAAACTGCATGAAATAGATAGTGAACAAAGGCATCCACAGTGAAGTTTAAAGAAAGATAATATATGTTAGGATTCAAATCTTTGTCAACTGTGTTACCATCAAACAATGATGCACATTACCCCAAACACTGGTCAAGATAACTGAAGTGTAAACAGAGCTTACCCACAATGAAAAAACTAACCACTGAGGTCGCGGTGAATGTTATTTAAGATCATGAAGAAACCATAAATTCTGCAGAAACAATGCTTAAACCTTCAAAGAGTATGGGAATTGGTAGCACTATACGTTAAGTCATTGGGACTTGTAGCATCAATTTAGTTTGAGTCTTCTAACGCTTCAACGTATTGAAGGACAACTATCTAGAAGAAGATTTCAAAATGTGAAACTTGCTACAAGAATTTCTTAAGAAACATGGTGTACGATGTCCAACAATGCTTGGCCTCAGAGAACATATTTTTACGGGCAGGTGAGTCTCTTATGATGTCAATATTACAGTTTCATAGGCTGAAGTTTTTTTTATATTTCAAGATTCAAATCGAAGGGAGTTTAACTGGACATGGAACAATAGAATATGTTTCATTGTTGAGAGGTATTTTAGATGCCAAATCCACCAAAAACAATGCAATATGAATCATGATGATCCCATACAAATGAACAACAAAATGGAGCGTATTTGTGGCCAAGAACCATATAAACAATTTTATGCTATTATTATGAACCACAAAATTTTATTCCATTGCCAAGCAAACTATATGTGTTCCAAAAAATTAAAGGAAATCATTGACCAACAGATAAGTTAATTTGAACTGTTGAACACGAGTTTAGCGGTTCCGGTTTACCGGTTTACTGGTCTTGAACGTTGCACAGCAATCGGCACGGGCACCAGCCGCACCACAATCTGCTCCAGACTCCAAATTCAGTGCTACCTTCAAACACCTTGCTCCACACGACAGCTCCAGACAGCACAAGGCGAAAATAATAAATTAAAAATCCATCGCGCGGGCTTTAAATTACATTTTTTGCCGGGTACGTATTCAACCAGTCGAAATATTTTAGGGCCACATTTTCTACCAATGAAATACGTGTTTTCGAAATTCAGGACACGACAAAAACTGGAGAAAACATATTCAATTTTCCAGGACACGATAAAAACCGTATTCGACACGTATTAGGGCCGTTTTTGTGTCCAATACGTAAAATACGGGACACGGGACCCTAGAGGACGTGTCCTATGACTTAGTCGAAAAGATTTTTCAACATTTACAACATCCTTATTATCAAAGTGAAGAAAACAAAAATACATTTGATTTTGAGGCTTGTTTGAAAGAGTTGCATCCTTTTGTTGACATTCTTCGTGTTAATTGAGAGGGATCATCCATGAAAGATGCATGGAGGATTTTTTATGTTACGGGGTTGCATACAAATTTTCCTAACATGTCAAAATTATGGCAGGCAATACTTGCTATTCCTGCAAGTACAGTTGCTTGTGAGAGAGGATTCTCAAGATAAAACATAATAAAGGATGTCTAAAGAACAAAGCTATCCTTAGTTGCATTGAATGCGTTGATGCAAGTGTCTCTAACCGGGCTTGATTCATTGATGGTGGAATGGGATAGGGTATATGACATATGGAAAGATGCTAAAGAAAAACGAATCTTAAATATTTAAAGTTTTTGCTTTTATTTTTATGTTTGTAATGGTGGTGTTTTGACAATTACCTCTTTTGGTGAAACTATCCAAAATTTAGTTTGTGTACATGTTGATATTGAATCTGCTTTTTGAACATTTACATAGTTCATGCACATTATGTTTTTGGTTTGAAACTTATTTCACAACTGTTGTTCTTTTAATGAGATTAACATCGTAGTGACTTAAATGGAAAACATGGTATGTGTGTTTCAATTTCTATTAAGTGAATTATTTTTGTCAAATTTGTTGCAACAATATTTACATTCATTGTCTTCATGTGAGAGTAATTATGAATATATGTTTTTTTCACTTTATAATATTAATTTTTGTTGTTTCTATACATATTTTCCATCTATTTTATCACTATTTCCATCTTAAACAAAAAGCAGAACATTTCAACAACCTGGAAAATTTGCAAAAAAGTTTGATCAACAGGTTTCAAAAGAAAATATAGCAATAGAGACTTGAATGAACTAGACTAATATTGGTACAACAGAGAATGGAAAATTTGCAACAATTATAAGTACAATTTGAAATTAGATAAAAATCATATGATAAGTAGTATAAAAGTAAAAAAATCATAAAAAAAATTACCTGGCGAGTAGAGTCACCCGTCAAATTTAACACCGAGCTCCATTCCTCAATGCTAAACCAAAAAAAATGAAGTAATGCTCAGAAGCATTAGTTCGTGGCTTTTCCTATTTCCAATCCTATAACAAGGTAAATGCGCTCTGACATGCAAGCCCAATAGCGCTCGCCCTCTGAGTGACAGCACGTAAATCGAGATAGCAGCGTGGAGAGAGAGGGGCGAGTGCTATTTGGCTTGCATATCAGAGCGCATTTACTTTGTTATAGGGTTGGAAATACAACTTTCCGTAGTTCGTTATGGCACTTTTAGCAGTGTCCTTGCTGCGATATTTGTACATGTAAACCAACAAGTTTTGTACGTGTAAGCCCGGAAGTGGCAGTGTCTTTGCTGCGATTTTTGTACGTGCAAACCAACCAATTTTGTACGTGTAAGCCCGGAAGTGGCAGTTTTCTTGCTGTGATTTTTGTACGTGTAAACCAACCAGTTTTGTATGTGTAAACCCGAAATCCATTCACTGTGCGTGGCTTATACTAAACATAGCATAACAGCTTCATAATTTTATAGTATAACATTTTCATAATTTTGTATGTGTAAGCTCGAAAAGTTATGGAAATTCTAGTTATATTTAGAGAAAATCCAGCAAGGATTTTTGTAAATCCATGTTATAGTTGTTAAACTTCAAAATTTTAGGTGTCCTTGACGTTTTTGATGGTGCTGAATCCATTTCCACCATCAAAAATAGGATTCAAACATCACCTCTACAAGATTTTTTGAAATTTTTTTGCTCGGATTCTGGCCACTTTTGGTTGTCCAAACATATTAAATTAGATTTAGATTATTTTAATATTTTTGAATTTGTGAAATATATTAACTCTGTATAGAACAAATATCTTTTTTTAAAAACACTTATTCAAAGGGTAACATTATTATACATCTAATTTGATATTTAAAATTTTGAAAAATTGAATAATGATATAATTAAAATTTAATTTAGATTATCTTTAATTTTTAATATTTTTTAGATATATTGTTTGTTAACAAATATTTGAGTACATCATAACTTGGAGAGAACATTGGAATATAAAGAAGAATAAATTAAATATTAAATATTACATGTAGTGTAATGTAATATTTTGTATGTAATTTTCCCGGATCCGGGTGTTAATACTGCCCTAAATGGCATTCATGCGCACTTAAGACGCATGAGGCCGCCACCTGCTTCGCAGCGTTGAGCCCCAGACACAGATTGGAGGCAGGGAGAATGTTATTATGATCTTGGCACGGCGCAGGACAGTGCCATTAATGGCGAACGAAGCCCGACGCAGACTGTGGAGCGGTATTTACAGGCGGCAACTCAGTAAATTTTTCATTATGCCTTCGACTGAAGAATACTCTGTTTGGTTTGTTGTGAGTTCAGTGGGTGAGGTCGATAGGGAGCCCCGCCTCAGAGGGGAAATTCGAGTTGGTTCTGGCTCAAATTGGCAGCCCTTCAACTCCTTCGGTGCTCGACGCTCTGGAATTCCATTATCAGTTTGGGGTAAGTGCTTCATCCGCGGTAATTTCAATTTTTCTAGCTCTGTTTCTCGGTTCAGTGTCTCCATTGTATTCTGTTCTGTTTCACATCTCGGTTCGAGGTCTTTGGATGCTCTGAGGAGCACCTCTGGTTTCCACTCTGCCTCGTTGAAAATCACTATCCTTATTTGCACCATTAAAACACCTGGGAAACACTCTCGCTCCGGGGAAAGACCTGGCAGCAACAAGCGACCCGCTGCTCGCCCTCAGTCCACTCCTCTGCTCACCACCATCAACCTCACTTCTCCCCCTGAGGATTCCCCTGCTTCCAACCCCACTCGCCATCCGATACCCAACAGCGCTTTCCAATCCACCCACTTCAAATTTCAGAGCAACCTGAACCACCCCTTGATTTCTGCCCAGATAACCATCTTCATGACAGAGGAAATCAACCAGGTCCCTCCAATTTCCTGCATAGGCCCTAATTCTTCCAACAGCAGTGACCATTCCTCTGCCCAATTCGCCATGGTTGCAAAGAAGGAGGATGTTCCAGTGATTCAGGTCGACTCGCCTTCTCCAATTCCTCCCCTGAGTGACTGCATCAACCTTTTCCTGGACCCCGATGCTGGCAACACTGACAAAGACCAGGAGGGCAACGTGGTGCATAACAAAGATGGGCTCAGCCACGACGACGCGTGTCAGCAAGATGAGGAGACAGAGGGGGAGGAGGACAGTTGAACAGATGGCACTTGTGTTTGCAATTTTTGGTTTTTGGAAGCCTGCTTTGGGTGTTGGCTCAGTTTGAGAATTTCTAGCCGCGGCGAATGCAATTGTCTTGGTCTCAGTACTCTCTCTCCTAGTTTCTCAGTATTCTCAGTACTCTCTTTCTCTGTTTCTTTGTAATGCCAATGAATTTGGCAGTTGGTTCAGTCTATCTGGTTGTTAGCTTGGATGAAATCCCCAGCTCTTCTACTATGGGTAATTTTTGTAACATATGTGATGAGCAGGCTTCTGTAGCTGCCCCCTTTTGTAACTTTATATGTTTACCAGTTAATAGAAATAGCATAGTCTTTTACCGAGAAAAAAAAAATATTTTGTATGTAATTTAAAATACAAAGTTTTAAAGTGGAATTTAAGATGTAAAGAGTATTAAATATTTAGTTTGATATACAAATTATTATTATTATTCTTTTTTACAAAATATAGTAATAAGTTTGTTTCTTGATTTATATTAGTTTTCAACATATGTTATTAGTTTTCTTTTAACTAAAACTAGCCCAGATTCATCTAACTTTGGATCTAACATAAGCTCACAAGGATCAAATCTTTTCAAGTGCAATCTTCTTTTAGAGTGCAAGTAATTTTTCAGTTTTTAAATTGTATTTTTGAGGGGTATATAGAGTACAACTTAAACTTGTAAGTCCAAAAATCAAAATTTTTCAAGTGCGAACTTCTTTTAGAGTACAAAATTGAATGTGTAATTTTTGAGTGTTTAAACTGTATTTTTGAATGCTATATAAAGTACAACTTAAACTTTTAAGTCCAAAAAATCTTTGTTGGATTTTGATTAAAAAACCATATACCTAAAAAATGACCGAATTATAAAATACTCGGACCATTTCAAAACTCTTAACCATAAAAACTTAATTTTTTTAAATAGTTTTATATGACATATAATTTTTTATTAATACATATAAATCATACTACATTAAAAATACGTCCCTACAATGTGTATCCGTATTTGTTATAATTATATAATTTGTATAAGTAAGTCATACTGAATATTTTATGAATATTATCTATAATAAATATTTTCTTTAAATTTTTCAAATACATCTTTTAAAAAAATCTCTTAATTTTTTTTATATAAATAAGACAATATGAAAGTTATACTCACATGAAATTTAACATTGGCTTTTCAAATTAAATAGGTTTTTAGCTTTACATTGCTTCCCCATTTAGAAAAATAGAGTTATTTTATTTAAGAGTGACTGTGTCAATCCCATGTGAATCACAGACCAATTATACATCTCCTCATAGGAGCAAGAAGACAACCTTTCTAACCAAAACTTAATATCTATAAAAGTTTAACATATAGAAAGAAATTATTATTAATAAAATTAAATTATAAAATTAAAACATTAATAATGTGTATGTGAGTAGGATAGTCCTATGTAAAATTTTGTGAGCCTAAGCAAAAATTATAGCAATTGAAGAATTAAAAAAAAAAAATAATTTTTTATTAATAATAAAATCAAATCATAAAAGTGTTAAATATAAAATATATATGAAAAATGATAAGTATATTGGACAATAATCACAATCCCAAAATTAGAAAAATTAAATTGATATTAAAATAAATGTTCTAGTCAAATCATGTGTAAAACATAACATAGATAGAAATGGACAATAACATTAAAATTTATTTATGAACTGCTTGATCTATGTGAAATACTTCATCTATGTCGGATGATAGCAATATAAAGCCTTAAGATAATAATCAACAAAAGACTTTAGTGTAGTCCAACTTTGAACAAACCATTTAACCAAAATTTGTATAAAGGGAAGATAATTTACAATTTGTTATCAAAATCTTTAAAATTTACAAATTGAATAACTTGTTGTTCATTCAAAAAGAGTCCAAATTGAATGTAAAATTATTTAACTTTATGAGTAAAAGCTCTACATGGTGGATAGAGATTGTCCCTTCCATAAGTCAAATTAATATCTCCATGAAGTGTAGAATTTGATAGTGAAATTCCCATGAGTCAAATTAATATCTCCATGAAGGGTAGAATTTGATAGTGAAATTACCTTTCATGGCTTAATTTGGTCGTCAAATGACAATTTCTTTATTCACCATTACTTCTAAATGGTGCTTTTTAAAGTTATAAAATAATATTCCTAAATATTTATTTCTAATCTAAAAAAAATATAAGATATTATTGTAGATTTAGACTGTATAATTAAATATAACTTTCTTTTTTTCTAATTTCTTGTTTTCCAATTTTACCTCTTTTTTTTAGTTTTGATTTCATATTTCCTCATACACTTAAAAGAAATTTCATTTTGTCAAATCTTTATATTTTTTTACTTTATTTTAATTATATTAAAGCTTGGCAAAATACTAGCTACTATATAACTCGTTAATATATAACTTTGCAGCATATTTTTTTATCGGCCTAAAATGGATAGGTTGTATTATTAATATATAGCTTCACTGCTTTTAGCTTGTCAATATATAACTTTGCAACATATTTTTTTTATCGGCCTAAAATGGATATGTTGTATTATTAATATATAGCTTCATAGCTTTTAGCTTGTCAATATATAACTTTGCAGTGTATTTTTTTTATCGGCCTAAAATGACCTAAAATGGATACATTGTATTATTAATATATAATTTTGCAGCTTTTTTATGTGGTTCGCTAATTCTAGGAATATCTCATAATGTGATGGTTAGGAGAGGTCAAATAATTGACCTTTTTCATGATGGTTAAGTTCTGAGATATTCCTAAAATTTTCAATGAACATAAGTTTAGGAATAAAAAAATTGTATGTCTTTAAATCAGTAGTATTGCAAGTATATTGTTATGAAACCAGCTCACAAAAAGATAGAAAATATAGATCAACGCCTTAGAATTTATCCTCTTCGAGGGGGCAACCTCCTTTACATTACACAAATGAATGATTCTTTGATTATTCAAATGACAAAACCTCCTTTC
>APFE030806222.1:71766-103649 GCA_000404065.3 Pinus taeda | reverse complement strand
GTTGGTTGGTTGAGTTCTTAAGATATTTTCTTAACAAGTAAGCTCCTTGTTTGGAATCTATTGGATATTATAAGCACTATATGTGGAATCTATTAAAATCTATGAATTGTTTTTTTTGTGATCTATGTAACATGACTACTGTTCCAATTTTTGTGTTGGTATCAGAGCCTATATGGGTTTGACTCCCTTTAGGGAGAGACATAAATATGGAAGAGTTTTGAATATTAAATCATTATTGTGTACATAGAATAGTCGATGTCTTATGTTTTTTTTTTGTCCGTCGATTATAGGGTTTCATATGACCAATATGTTCATCTTAGATGTGTTCTTACATATGTTTTATATGTGTTGAACATGTGGGTGTTTCATCCAGAGAAGATGCTGATGCATGTGGAGCTGAGAACCAGTCTGGGCATCATTGCGGTGTGAAGCGCGTGCCGAATTTTGGTGAGGAGGCACAGTTTTGTGTGTGTCCAAGTGTGATGTAGTGTGATTTGAATTATTTCAAGTCAACATGTTTACATTGAATGTATAGGAGAAATCCATTTCTGTTTGTGGGAGACGCCTGCAGACATTCACTTTTTTTATCATAATAATAAGATTTCCAACGTCAACATCAATTTTGGTCATTGGGGATTTGTTTTTTCTACATACTATTCTTGAATGAGGAGAAGGATGTGATCCATGAAGGCATGAGCCATGTTGTGAAGGATTCACTGAATTGGTTGAAGGATTGGGATGCCAAAATAACTCAATTTGTTAGCATGTTTGTAGCATGAACAATCATCTGTTGGGTGTGGAGCTTGATTATCTTCCTGATTTAGAGTTATTTGTTTTAGATGAATGTATACCCTATAAAGACTGTACACCCCTCCATGCAGAGGGAACTTGTCCCTCCCACAAGGGTTTGGCATGGGGGACATCCCCCCTAGCTGGGGGGTTTGGGGGGTTTGGGGGGTCCGGACCAACAGGCCCCGATGGGGGATCGGGGGCAATGCACCCAAATCTAAAAATAGATATAAAATTGCCTTGTAAAATATTGTAATTCGTAGTCAATCTAGGCCATTCATTAGGCCGATGATCTGACAGTATAAGTTATGTTTAATTTAGGGTTTTTTTTCCTTAGAGGGAAACCCCTTGATTTATATGAAGGAATTTTATTACGGCTAGGTATATGTGTGTATTTTGAGCGAAAATAAAGAGGAGACAATGTGAGAGTGAAAGGGAAATTACAGCGAATTTGTTGTAGGTTGTATCTCTTCATTTTCTGGGATAATATAAAGGAAGGACTGGTTATTTCTCCATGGATGTAGCCTAAATTAGATGAACCACATATATCTATATTTCTCTTGTTTTATGTGTTTTCTATATTTGTGTTTATGCAATATTTTATGTGTTACATTGCTTTGCAACATATAATTTTCTAACAACTAATATCAAAGTTGAATGTCTATTTGTCTAATAAAATTGCAGGAGAGAAGGGACCCTGGTTCAAGTGGGAGATGGTAGGTTTAACGTCGAGAAATTTAGCAACCAAAACTACCAATTGTGGAAGATGCAAATGGAAGATTATCTATATTAGAAACATTTGTACATACCATTAAGTGGAAAAACAAATAAGTCGACGAGTATGAGAAACATAAAATGGGAGATTCTCGACAGAAAGGCACTTGGAACAATACGGTTGTACCTAGCTGCATCAGTGGCCTTTAATATTTCAAAGGAAACGACAACAAAGGGTTTAATGATGGTATTGACCAAATTATATGAAAAACCCTCGGCGTCAAACAAGGTATTTATTATGAAGCGTTTATTTAATATGAATATGTCATAAGGTGGATCTGTTGTTGATCATTTAAATGAATTTAATACAATTACCCGTGAGTTCAGTTCTATAGTGGTAAATTTTGATGATGAAGTTAGGGATCTATTATTTCTATGCTCATTGCCAGGAAGTTAGAATGGCTTATTTATGGCCATTAGTAACTACGTCTCTCGATGTAATACTTTAAGTTTTGATAATGTAGTTGGTGCTATCCTTAGTGAGAAAATGTGACGGAAAATCTTTGGTGAGACATCAGGTAATGCTTTGATTGCAGAAGCTAGGGGAATAAAATGGAAAGAGGAAAGAGCCAAGGTTATCACAGTAAGTCAAAGAAAGGCAGATCCAAGTCTAGATCGGGTATAGTTTTATAGAAATGTAGGAAAAAAGGACACCTGAAAAAATAATGTAAGTCTCAGAAGGGAAAAGAGGCAGTCACACAACAAAAAAATAATCATGAAGCAAACGTGACAAGTGATGTGTTTCAAGATGCTTTGATTATCTCATTAGAAAATATTATTGATGCCTAGGTGGTAGATTCAGGGGCCTCATTCCATGCCACACCTGATAGGAAACATTTTCATAATTATGTTCAATGATATTTTAGATAGGTTCGTTTGGGTGATGATTAACCCTGTAAAATAATTGGAATGGGTAAAGTTTTCATAAAACAGCAAAATGAAAACCAATGGATATTGAAGGAGGTAAGGCATGTTCCAGATCTGAAGAAAATTATAATCTAAACACAGAAATTGTGAGGTGAAGGTTGTATAACTACTTTTACAAGTAAAACCTCGAAGATCATTAAAGGAGCCCTAGTAATAGCAAAAGGAGAAAAGATTGGTACATTATATTTATGCGATGGTATTTCTAATTGTGGTAATGCTTTAAACTGTTATGAAACGAGCTCACAAAAAGATAGAAAAGAGAGATAAACACCTTATAATTTAGCCTCTTCGAGGGGGAAACCTCCTTTACATTACACAAATGAACAATTCTTGGATGATACAAATGACAAGACTTTATTTCTATATATAGGAGTTTAAGGGGTCATAATATAATCAGAGCTGACATAACAATAAAATGTAAGCACACAATAATAACAATAGTGGGCTTCTATGGGGCACAACCATAAAAATATGGGGACTACATGGGTAGAACAACATAATAAGGGGGTTGTACTAATAAAAATAAGGGGTTACACTAGTAGTATAGGAACCTAACATGCCACTCTTTCAAAAAGTGTTGTACTCAATGCTTGAGTAGTTCTTGATGCTTCTGTATAAAATTCTTGTCCTCCCATGTGGAATTTTCAGCGGGTAAGTTCTTCCACTTGATGAGATACTCTGAAATTGATTGATTTTGTAGATGTTCAGTTTTTGTTTCTATGAATTCTCTAGGTTCTAATATGATTTTTCCTTCTTCATCAAGTTTTGGCAATATTGTTTGAATTGGGATCTTATGGAGCGTTTGAACGAGTTCCCACTCCTTTGGGCATATGGATATATTTAAAGCCTGATGTTTGGAGGAACACATCATGGAATCAAATGAATAGCATGATCATGATCAAGAATAGGTGGGAGGCCTTTAGGAGTCTCAAATACCTTGGAATGATTGTCTAAAACGTTTTGAAGATCTAGAGAAATACATGATTTCGATGTGGGATCCTCTAGTGAACATAATTGTGCAATTACACCCTATTGTTCTTTATTTAGAAGCTTTTTCATGTTGTTAGAGTTGATTATCTTTGCAGGTTTTCCTTCGATACCCTTCAATTCAACTTCCTTTCCTTCCCCAAAAAATTTCAAGAAAAGTTCTTGAAAATTAAAAGTTATCGTACCCAATGATTGTAGGCATTGGATTCCTTGTAAAACATTAGCACCACCCATTAGAATGGAAAGCATTGGGGTATTCAATATATATTCTCCCATGGATAACTTGATATTATGGCACTTTCCAGAGCAATTTATGGTTCCTCCATTTGCAACCATCACTTGACACTCCGGTGTTGGATATAAGAATAAATTCAATTCCTTCGCTATCTTACAATCAATAAAATTATGGGTACTACCCGAATCAATCAACACTCTTACCTTTTTCTTCTTGATATGTCCTTCTATCTTGATAGTTTAAGGAGTGGTAATTTATTCCAGTGCATTACAGAATATGGTCAGATTGATTTCTTGAGACTCGATGTGATCTTTCAATTCTTGAACATTTTTCCTCTTGATATGTCCTTTTATATTGATAGTTTGAGGAGTGGTAATTCCGTCCAATGCATTACAAGATATGGCTGAATTCATTTATGCTTTCTCGATGTGATATTTCACTTCTTGAACCTTTTTATTCGTGATACGTCCTTTTAACTTGAGAGTCTTAGGAGTGGTAATTCTTTCCAATGCTTTACAATATATGGTCGGATTCATTTATTCTTTCTCTGGGGTTGGTTCCTTGTGTATATACTCTTCTTTTGACATTTCTTGATCATTTTCTTCCTCCTCTCCACAATCAATGTAAAATAATTTCTTCTTAGCACACTTATGACCTTTAATGTATTTGTTATCACAATTGTAACAAAGCCCTTTTTCTCTTTTCTTCCATTGTTGTGGTGTAACCTTGTAGGTTGTGGAAGGCTAGGAGAAACAACACTTCCATCTTTATAGTTGTGATGGGTAGACTTCCTTGTTGCCATAATTTTTCTTTCCACTTTGTAACAAAGCCCTTTTTCTCTTTTTTCTTATAATTGTTGTTGTGTTTCTCTAAAGAAGGTGTTTCTCTTTGCTTCCTCATAATGTGCTATCATTGCCTCCGTGAAAATTAACCACGTAACAAGTTGTTTATGAGAACAAAGCCCTTTATACCATAAAAATTGATCCGGTTCTAAATATTAAGATGCGATACATACCTTTTGTAACAATGGTACACCATGTAGATTTATTTCTCGATCCTTTCCATCAAACTTCCTCATATCCCCTATTCTTGATTTCAGGAGTTCGATCTTGAAATAACTATAACTTTGTACTTTCATATCTCAAAGTTCTTATATTATCTCTTACAGTAACCCTCTGAGTCCTCTTTCTAATCTTACAAGTCTGATTAGAATTTGATTCTCCAAGAAAGAGTTATGCCCAATCTCCTAAGATGACCTGATTATATAATGTTTCAGTAGAGCGAACTTGTACAATGTGCCACGTGTCATTGTTTCAACCTTCGGATCTAAAAACTATGCACAGAAAACTACAGTCCATCCTCTTTCTATAACTTCTTACAAAATTTAAATTTGTTGCTCAGAAAGAAAGTTATGACGATTTTCCCAAGGTCACCTATTTAGGATGTAATTCGGGAGTCTACAAAAACCCTAACTTCCTCAGATCATATGTCCTAAAATATAGAGAGACAAGATTTGAAATTCAGACGCAAGATTCATAACAATTTCTTCTCAAATGGGTTTTTTTTAGCTTCTGGAATGTTGCAGAAAAAAATTATAGCGAAAATACCACGATGACTTGTTTGGAGCAGTGAAACCCAAGAATCCAAAGCTTTTATACCAAATGTTATGAAACGAGCTAACAAAAAATATAGAAAAGAGAGATAAATGCCTTAGAATTTAGCCTCTTCGAGGGAGAATCCTTCTTTACATTACGCAAATGAACAATTCTTGGATGATACAAATGACAAGACCTCTTTCCTATATATAGGAGTCTAAGGGGTCATAATATAATCATAGTTGACATAACAATAATAATGTAAGGGAACAATAATAACAATAATGGGCTTCTATGGGGCACAACCATAACAATATGGGGACTATATGGGCAGAACAACATATTAAGGGGGTTGTACTAAAAAAAATAAGGGGTTATACTAGTAATATAGGGACCTAACATAAACTCCATAGGAGCAGATAAAACATTGTGGAATCATAGGCTCAAGCACATCAGTGAGAAGGGGATGCAGATTTTTCACTCAAGAAATCTGTTGTTGGGCTTGAAGTATGTTGATTTGAATTTCTGTGAGAGTTGGGAAAGAAATGAAGAGCGAAAAATTAGAGATTTTGCATACAGATGTATGGGGACCTCCTTAGTTATCATCTCTCAGTGAATCTCATTATTATGTTACTTTTACTAATTATGCAACAGACAAAACCAAATTTATTATATTCGAAATAAATATGATGTAGTTGATACTTTCAAGAAATGGAAAGATTTGGTTGAGAATGAGACACGGAAAAAGTTGAAGTGTCTCATATAATAAAATGGAGGTGAATATTTCAGCTAAGAGTTTGATAAATATTGTTTAGAGCATGGAATTCATAGCAAGAAGATAATTCTAGGCACAACACAGGAAAATGGTGTGTCAGAAAAGATGAACAGGACAATCATGGGGCGTGCAAGGTGCATGAAATTTCATGCAAGATTCCCTTTGCAATTTTGGGCAAATGTTGTATATACTATTGTTTATGTAATAAATAAAAGGGCATTCAAGTTCCTTGAATGGTGGTGTTCTAGAAGAGTCATGGACAGGTAAAAAGGTAAACTACTCATTTTAAAGACTTTTGGTTGTGAAGTCTTTGTCCACATTAATAAAAAAAAAAAAAAAAATCTTGAGTAAAAATAAATTAAATGTACCTTTATTGGATATGGTGTTAATGATTTTGGTTATCTCTTATATGAGTATGAAAATCACAAAACCATTAGGAGTAAGAATGTCATATTTAATGTAAGGGTCTTGTATAAGTATCAGATGTATGAAAAGAAATAGGATTATGAGTAAGAATGTCATATTCAACGAAAGGGTCTTGTATAAGGATCGGATGTACGAAAAGAAATAGGAAAAAGAAAACAGAGAATACACAATGCTTGATGAGATCACAAAAAAAGTAAATGTGTTTGAAAATCATAATGATGAACAACCACAATAACAACAACAACCACAAAAGCAATAGGCATCTTGAAAACCTGAAAGTGGTGTTAGAAGATCTACTAAGATAAGTAGACCCCCTGAATGATATTCTCTTTCATTATATTATGTATTGTTGATTGATTCTGGTGAACTAGAGTGCTATGAAGAAGCAACGTAGGTAGAAACCAGGAAGAAGTGGGAGCTAGCCATGAAATAAGAGATGGACTCCTTGGTACATAACCAGACTTGGGACTTAGTCAGGTTTCCTGCAGGTAAAACTACAATGCAAGATAAATGGTCTTACAGGGTGAAGGAAGAATATGGAGGTAGAAAAATATATACAACTAGACATGTTGTGAAGGGGTTTGCACAGAAGAAAGGTATAGACTTTGATGAAATATTTTGTACTATTGCTAAAATGACTTCAATTAGAACTATTTTAATTCTAGTAGTAGCAGAATATTTTCATATTAAGGAATTATATGTAAAGACGACCTTTCTCCATGGGGATTTGGAGCAAGAGATATATATGTAGCATCCACAAGGGTATGAGGAAAAAGGGAAGGAGAAACTAGTGTGTGGGTTGAAGAAGAGCTTGTATGGTCTAAAAGAGGATCCAAGGTAGTGGTATCTAAAATTTGAGAAGTTTTTATTTTAACAAGGTTATACTAGATGTCACTCTGTTTATTTGTGTTTATCTAAAAAAGGAAAAATGTTGGAAGCTATATTATATTGTTATTATATGTAGATGGCATGCTTTTTGCAAGGTGTAACATGTAGGAAATAAATGTGCTCAAGAAAAAATTCGAAAATTCATTTACAACGAAGGATTTGGGTGTTGGAAAACAAATCATTGGTATGAGAATAAATAGAGATAGGAAAAATCACAAATTAATGTTGTCTCAGAATGAGTACATAGGAAAAATTTTGGAAAGATTTAATATGTAGAATGCAAAACCAATTAGTACACCTTTGGCTATCCATTTCAAATTAAGTAAGGAGATGTGTCCCAAGAATCAGGAAGAGATGGATTATATGTCTAAAATTCCATATGCACCAGTTGTTGGAAACTTAATGTATGTAATGGTTTGGACAAGGTCTGATATTACACATGTAGTGAGAGTTGTAAGCAAGTACATGAAAAATTCAGGAAAAGAACATTGGATGCTAGTGAAGTGGATTCTCGTGTATTTGAGAGGTACCACAAATCATGCATTATGATTTGGTGGTTCAAAAATCGGTTTACAATGATATGTTGATGCAGATATGGCAGGTGATAGAGATAACATGAGGAGCATCACAGGGTATGTGTTTACTTTAGGTGGAGGAACTATCCATTGGGTTTAAAAAATGTAGAGTGTTGTTTCACTTTCAACAACGGAAGCAGATTATGTTGCTTCTACAGAGGCTAGTAGAGAAATTATTTGGTTACAAAGGTTTATGGATGAATTGGGTAAGAAGAAATAGATGGGAAGGTTATACATTGATAGTGAGAGTTCCATTCATGTTACAAAGAACTCAACATTTCATTCCAATACTAAACATATATAGCTCAAGTACTATTGCATACAGCCAGTATTGGAAGGTGGACAGTTGAAGCTTGAAAAGGTACACACTAGCTAAAATCCTCTAGATATGTTAAGAAAAGTTGTAACCTTGGAAAAATTGAGATTTTTCTCAGTTTCAATTGGTCTTCAAGTATGATAATGAAGATGAGAAACAACCAAGTCCAAAGTGGATTCATTATCCAGCAAATGAAGGAGAGGCGAAGTTTCTATATTCAGTCTTGAAGCGCAACATTGTTCGGTGTGGAGCATGATTACCTTCCTGATTCAGAAGTATTTGTTTCATCCATATGTATACCTTTGGAATAATGTACACCCCTCCATGTGGTGGGGGGGGGGGGGGGTGTACAGTCTTCCTAGGGTATATTTTAGGTCTCTATAATACTAGTGTATTCCCTCATTGTTATTGTCAGTGTAGCCCCCTTATTGTTATCTATGTGCCCATGTAGTCCCCATATTGTTATTATTGTGCCCCGTATAAGCTCACTAATGTTATTTTTGTGCCCTCACATTATTATTGTTATGTCAACTCTGACTATATTTTGACCCCTTAGACTCCTATATATACAAATGAGGTTTTTTCATTTGAATAATCCAAGAGTTATTTATTTATGTAATGTAAAAGAGGTTTCCCCCTCGAAGAGGTTAATTTTGAAGTCATTGATCTATATCTTCTTCTATTTTGTGCGTTGGTTGCATAACATTTAGTATTAGAGCTTGGGATTCTAGGGTTTCGCTTCTTCAAATAGGTCATCTTGGAATTTCCATTATAATTTTTTTTCTACAAGGCTTCAGAAGGCAAATATTTTACCACGTGGAACTGAAATCCTGGTGAACTTTGTGTACAAATTTTAGATATTGGTGCACTATATTTTTAGAGATATGATCCAGAGAAATTAGGGTTTTCGTAGGCTCCAAAATTTCATCTCAAACAGAAGAGATAGGGAAAAGCATCATAACTTTCGTTTCATGCATCAAATTTGAATTCCGTAAAAGGTTTCTGAAATTTCACGGATGGTAGTTTTTTGTGCAGCAATTTCAGAGCTGAAGTTTGAAACAGTGATATGTGGCACTCCGTACAAGTTCGCTCTACTAAACAAGTCTATAATTAGGTTATCGTGGGATATTGGGCATAACTATTTCCTGAAGAATCCAATATTGGTCTGACTTATGGGGTTAGAAATAAGACTCAAAGGGATTCCATAGGAAAAAATTTCAAAACTTGTAGATTCAAAATTATAGAGATACAATAGATTAAATATCGAGCTCCTACAAAGTGAAAAAACGTTTGTAGTTTTTACAATTTGCATAAGTTTTCTTTGAAAATTTAGTTTGAAGTGATTCAAAGGGCATAGTGAAGCATTATTATCATTAATTGATGCCCCGAAGAAATAAAATGGAAACACATAGTAAGAAACCTGAAATATCTACTATCACACATTAAGTAGAGGAATAAATGCAACATGATATATCAATATTATGAGACCAAGTGCAACAAATCTTTGTAACGCCCTCCTCCAACATCCACCAAAGTAACCATGTAAACCAGGGTAAACATGAGATGAGAGGATAATATGATCAGATTCAACCTCCTATGTGACCTAAAGGAAGTGGAACAGATGGAACATCACACAGAGTCATCCAAAATCATCAACAGAACCCTGAGGAGACAAGTTAGCCACCCAGACAGTCTATCACTGGGTCCCACCACTGTTTTGGATCTATTTTTCCATAGTCGCTCTCATGCTATGGGAAAGTGAGTGACCAACAATCCAGAGTCACTCCCACAAGTTTGCCTGCTAGTGACCAGAGACCATAATTTCAAGTTTTGTGCTAGCAACCCCAAGATTTAAGCCACTTTCTCAGGCCCAGAGCCCAGGCCAATGTCCATAATGGAGTGATAATTTGAAACCACTAAAAATGCAAGCAAAAAATGATGAAAAATAAATAATTTGAACAATACTATAACCAAACCCCTACTAGCCATGCCAGGCATTTCGTTAAACATATCATCAACATGTGACCTACACATCTAAACAGCATAATTAAGTGTAGGGATCTCATAATTATATGAGAAGAGCTATGAACCATGGTTCCTTCATGTCATTTACTGCATTATCATCTATTAGGCAATAGATACGCTATCCATTTATGTACAAGTAAAACATGTTGAGAGTCATACATAGTTATTGTCACAAAATATACATATAACCAGCATAATAGGAACATAAATACCATAAACATATCAACCATCAAAATCCACGTATACATCAATACATTTACACATGAAAATCAAGGGAATGACTTTATCATTAATGAATGTAATCAACCAATGGGAGATGGGACTACCACGTTCCACCTGACCATAGAATGGTTGAGCCAAATATCTCTTCATCCATTCACCCTTGTGCCATATTCCAAGCATGAATTTGGGCCTCAAACCAAAACAATCAACCAGGGTATACCTAGGATAAACCACCTCACCCTCATCAATAGAAACGAGGCTTTACTGAAATCCATCCTAGATCACTAGGCCAACACGATGAACACATCATAACAAGAATTTTCCTTTCTCCTAGTCTAATAAGATTTACCACAAACTAAACTTAGATCACTAGGCCCTAAACCGAGACCCACTCTCGAGGCTTTATCACATATCCCAAACTCGGGATTAGTAGGCCCAACAGAGAGAAAACCACCTCTCGACTTTACCTTATATCCTGCCATTCACTGGCAAGGATTCCTAGGCCATCTGAGGAAACACAAAATTTGGCCTTACCGCAACCCACAGTTTGGCTCAGGGGTTAATAGGTCATGTGTTCTATAATTTTGGAGATCAAACCCACTTAGCTTCGAATCCATATTACAATTCAGCTCAACCAAAACATGAGAACCTCATCACACCATGGCTACCGGAAATGGCAAGGCTAGGCTGAAAACATGGTTACAACTTGCGAAACCCATGCCATGATAGAAAAGAACTACATGAAATTACATGCATGCCAAATGTAGCAAGGAAAATACACATGCAAGTTGATACCTGCAATGAAGTCTATTATAGCTTCTTGATCCTGCCCTTCCCTACTTGATCTTTTCTTCCTCTTTCCTTCTTTTCCTTTATTGCTCCAATACCAAACTACTCCAAGAAACTCTAAGTGTCCAAGAGTGAGTGAGAGAGAGAATAATGAGAGAGCTCCAAAGGTAAACTAACAAAAGGTTCCACTGAACAAGCCTTCCCACTAATCCTCATAAGCCGTTTTATCAATGAGGCCTCTATTTTCTTCAATTTCCATTATTTTCCTTTATTTTCCTCCTTGCATGAAACTTGCGACCTATTATCTTCTTTTTCTCTTAATTTCTATTATTTTCATAAATAAAATGTGCCAAAAATTCCATTTTTCCTTTCCAAAGACTTATCCATTGCCTTTTCCAATTTCCTTAGCCATATACAACCAAATGAACACCCACACCGGGATCTCCTACCTAACATTCAACTTGGAATAAGTGTCCCATGAACTGTGGCTATTATTTTTGCCTTCATTTACTTTTATTACATGGAATTTTCACTAGGGATATTATAGAACCCTATCCCTTGGGGGATGTCGTCCTCAATGTTCAGTCACACATATACCTTAGAAACCTACTAGAAGAAGACATATTTCTCATGGAGCTTTATAACACAGCTCAATGCAATATTTACAATGAAAGAACTTCTCAAAAGAAAAAATCATGACAACATCACAACATACGACATACTGGAGCTTTATAACAAATCTCATTATTGTATTTACAATAACCACATATACACATATGCATATTTTCTAAGCCAACAAATAAAGGACATGATGCCCATATCAATCAACAAGGGATCCCAAAGGTTCACACCTCCACCCTCAAAAATAGTACAAGGATTCACCTCCTTCCCAGGAAATTCAGAATCCTCTGCAATGTCAAATATATATTCAATGTCTAGTGCTATAATCTTATGCCACTTGTCCTCTTAGTGAATACTTATCGAATCATTGTTCCAAGGAACACTTCCAATGTGCATCTGATTCCATCTCGAAATAGTAATGACCAAAACAAATCCATACCCAACCTTCCCTTCTCTGCTACACAGTCCCTCGGGCAATTTGGTCAATCTATTCCATGCAGTCACTCACCTTCCAAGTTTTGCTAGCACCTCCATTTCAATCATTCCATCCCTTGGAAAGGCTTCCTCACATTGGAAGATACAAAAAGCAAGGCATATCCTTGCCTCAAAACCATCATACCAGTCATAACATGATCATGGAAATCAATGCACACTATTGGGTACCAGTGTCTCATTACGGCCCTACTCCTGAATGCTTTACCAACATACTGCTACCTATTTCAATTTCTTTTGTTGTTGCTTCCAATACTTACAGTTGATTTCAACCACCCAACTAGGCATGTTCATCCATTCTTATTGCAAGCACATAACTTCCAATATATTTAGAATAAATTGAAATAACTTCAAATCATTCCTCATTGGTAGCTCGTTAATAAGGTACACTTGCAATCTTGTTTACTTCTTGTCACAACTAATCAAATTAAATATTTTATTAAAGCATCATGCATAAACATATCACATCTAGTTATCTCAAAACAAAACCATCATATATCAACATCACAAATCACATGTAACCATCATAAATTAGAATCATAGATCACATGTAATGATCATGTACCATAATCATAAATCACATGCATAGTAAAACTGAAATAAAATTTTGATACTTATCCTTTCATCAATCCTTATCTTCTAACTTTGTCTTTATTTGGTATGCACTTCGGATCAATTGGCACACCCGACAATCGCTCAGTGTTTTCTCCTCAACCATGTGCTCATACACATAATGTGCATCACACACATATAACCGCACACTTCATACAACACCATGCAATACATGTACCTACACCTGACATACAACACATACACCTACACCTGTGTACAACACAACACAAATATGTATATAAAGTGTAACATAGTGAATGCATATTTCATGATACCATTACTACACAATGCATATACATAGCACTGCATGCCCACAACACAACATGTAAGACATGCACTCAATCCCACATGTACGCCACTAGCACATGTACAAAGCACCACATGCACAACATGTGCACAACATTGCATGTACACATCACCACCTGCACAATGTGTATAGAACGCCTCATGTACATTACACCATTGTAAAACATGTACACAATACCACATATACACATTACCACATGCACGACAGGTATGCAACACCACATGTACACAATTCCACATGCATGACACACATTGCCACTTGTAAAACATGTACATAACACCACATGCACACAAGACCACTTGTACAATCATGCACACCACCATATGTACATAGTGCCACATGTACAACATGCACGCAACACCACATCTATATAGCACATCATATCCGACATGTACATAGCATCATCTGTACACATCACTACATATGCAATCATGTGCACAACACCATATGAAATATTCACACAACACTATATCTTGTACATAACATTGCATAAACAACATGTACACACACTATATATACACACCACCACATGTGCATACATCATAGATGCAACATGTACAACATATACAACATATGCACAATAGTAGTACCACACATCCATAACCACATTTTCCTTACCGAGAAACCTAGCTTTCAGTGTCTTATCCATGCTTATCCTAGCATGCCACAAACCACACTGCTTTCATTTTGCAGATGTATCCCTCAGTATAACTTGTCCATAACATAAGCATGGCCATAATACAAGCATACAATAAAAATTCATATTCACATGATACTAACCTCATATATTTATCATGACTACTCTTCCCAATTGATTCCTCATAGCCAAGAACTTCTTTGTGCCATTCGTTTTCATAAGAAATCATTCCGCCACAAGAACAATGCTTGATGATCTGTTGGAAAAAAGAATACATACATACATATATATACATATATCTATTAACATTAAATAATTATGATCCTATCAGACGATGACATACATATGTATATATATACATATAAACATTATCATAAAAACAATCATGATCCATGATGACCATGTGAGACATGACATACATACATACATATATGTATACATATATAAACATCAACATCATGACAATCATAACATAATTACAAGATAACATAAGGTCAAGGTTAAGAGAACTTCCTTATTTGTGCTCAACATGCACAACATTGAGAACCACCATTGCCAACTTCATCCAACCATCCAACACCTCAGGTTCATTTACTTTACCTTTTCTCGTTACCCTTCTCATGCATGTACTTCCACCGTCCATTTACCACAATGGACCCATTGAGTCCAAATGATTATCATAGTCTTATCTTCTACTACGCTTATTCATACACTGAGCTTCATTACCTGTTGGGTACCATACAACTCTTCTCGAGCCCCATCAACTTTCCTCTTTCCCAACCAATTCCCAAGACTGAAAACAATAAAAGGTAAGAATAGAGACAACAACAAGAAGACCATGAAAACCAAAACCAATACGACATCGTAACAAAGTGGCATAACTATGCACTAGACGCAATAAAAAATGTAAATCAGGCGCAACAATCGCAAAAGACCAAAAGCACAAGACTAACAAGAGACACCATGACTCAATCCCCATGGTTCCCAAGGAAAGCTCGACCTGAGCCTTCTTCGATATTTCATGGAAACATCTCTTTCCATGCAACTCCCTACATCATGATTGCATTAACACATAATTGTTAGTGCATAAATAAACATAACAATACACTAGTTACCTCATCTTGCTGTGCCAAGCGCATTGATTGCAACCGAACACATCCACACCATCTCTCAAGAGACTCCAATCCTTTGATAGATCTACATGTAACTAAAGGCTAGCTAATATACCTGTTAGGTACATGTTCATGAATATAGCATGTATCCACATAATGCCACACAATATTAAGGTTAATAATATTTCCTATAAGCAAAGAACTCATTCGTTTGGAATTAGGGTTTCAAAACATATAGAAAGGAATTATTGTCCAATTCCTTCCTTTTAGCTTTTAGCTTGCTGCAATCGCGGCTTACTATGAATTGTCACATTACCCAACTGTTAGTTATATAAACACATCAATTATTACCTTTTCATGCTAATACCAAGACTGTTTCCTGCAAATTCTCACGCATGTCAACCACATGTTCCAAATATTAAAACAATCATATCTATCAATTTGAAATAACCATTTACCAAGACTAACAATCATGTCATATCCATAGTCAACTCATAGTCCTTAGATATAATGCTACAACCGTAAAATACATTTAAGTACATATCAATTGTCTCAATGCATATGTTAATACAATTTTCTTAAAAGCAGGTCATTTGAACATATACTCATATTATGCATTAAATGAAACATTGAACAATATTTCAGACATACCATGTTAACTAAATTAACTAGATGATCTAATGAAACAGTTAAGCACCACATATATGACGTAAGAAAACTCATACCTTAATGTATCTCAAGGGAGGCTATCTTGTCTGCACAATCAATTTAGGTTAGAACGATACAACTTCACAATATATCAACTCAAACATAAATCATGATATCCATAATAGTAAATAACTAACATGTTCACATCACAAGCTCATAAACATTGGTTGTTCATACATATCAATCACACATTCAAAGTCAATCTAGATTAGTACAACACCATATCCCAAATATGTCGGTGCACACCTAAATATTGCAACCATAAACATCTGCATAGGTCAAACCATGTTAACACAATACATATAACATCAAGATCTTCAATGCAATGACCATAACCATCACACATATTACCAATCCAAATTAAAACATCGAGATCTCCATGAAATAACCCTAATCGTCAAGTTAATAACATATAACAACAATAAGCTATAAATCATGCTCACCAACAAGACATAACTTAATCATCAAGTTATCTAACATAAAACAATAATAGTAATTCGTACAACCACAAGTTACCATCATTTCTGACTATCCAATAAATGTGCATATGACTACAGTAATCAACTACAATTTATCATCTACATAACCATAACATCAAAAGACATGTACATAAACCTAATTTATATAACCCTAATGCATATAAAAATCCTTAATCTACATACTTGCATGCCCAACATAAAAACTTGTATGATGACATGCTCTTGCCTCGAGGTCCAATGTTGCAACTTCACTTGATAATCTGCATCTCCTACTTTACCTCATTCAATGCATTAGGATAATAACATACCAATAGCACCATGATGACCTAAATTTCATACCATGACTTCACAAGGAATGTGTGACCTGTTCTAACATGCATTTTTTGTTACCTTCAATATTCATTTTTCATACAAGAACTTGAAAATACTTCGAAAAGAAGAGATAAAAGCTAGATGAAGAAGTGATAATGACATAGTAGAATTGCTAAAATAACTATAAAAGAAATGCCCCAGAGTAGCCAAAGTTTCTATACAAACAAATCAAGTCATTATATAAATGATTATGGAGTTAGACCCAATATATATAAATATAAAAGTGCATATTGAAACGAGAAAGAAATAAAGGAATACATCGGATTTACAAAGGAAACAAGTGTTAAAGTGTTTAACACCGGACCCGAAATACTATAAGTTGTGTTTCATAAAGTTCGGTGGGTCCGCAATTATATATATATGTATATGGATCCGCAGATTGTGATTTGTGATCGCGGACCCGAAACATAAATATGTTATGTTTTATAAGCCTCGGCGGGTCCGCAATATGCCATAACTCTTAATAAGTGTGTGTGTGTGTGTGTGTGTGTGTGTGTGTGTGTCTGTGTCTATGTCTGTGTCTGTGTCTGTGTGTGTGGCTATGCCGATAGTGATATGGGTGGGCCAGATCTGAAATGATATATAATGTGTTTAATAACTCTGGCAGGTCCGTAAAGCGCCTTATGTATATGTTCACAACACTAATTGCAATTTGCGAATGGGTTCCGGACCCGATAGATTTATTAAATTGGGTTAATTCCTTTTTAGTTCCACTTTACGTGTTTTGCATCAATCTTGCTATGTAAACAAAAAAATTAGTGTTAAAGACGAATCCGAAGAAAACGCAGATTTAAAGTTATAAGGCAGGTTTTCGAGCAGAGCAAAAATAGTAAATGGTTTTATTTGGAACTCACCCAATCCCACTTATCATTCAACACGTAGAAACCAGGTGGAGAGAGGAAACCACCCATTTTGGGTGGGTATTCTCCAGAATTATGTCGCACCCGAAACATTTACAGACCGTCTGATCTGAAAAGCGTAGATCTATGGTGGGGATGTATCAGTGGAAAGGTATACCTTGAAAATTGTGCGGAGCCCGTACTGAAAGCGAAAAAAGCATATTTTATAATATATTTTCATTATAAACGGTTTACAAGCAGATATAAAGGATTTACGCATAAAATTCTAACATTTCCATAGTTATGCGACCTAAGGGTGCATAAGTTAAGTTTTACAGTGATTATCGGGTAGATTGCAATTTGCGATGGAATTCAACGGATCGCTGAACGAGCAGATTTGACAGGTTTATAAAGCATAATTAACTCTTTTGAGTTTCGTATTAATAAGATGTTTGCGTTAATTTTGCTGTGTAAAGTGGAGAATCAGGGTTAGAGCCAAAGCTGAAGAGGAAGACAATCTGGTATGTTTATTTACATTTTGGCCAATTAGAATGCCCATTTAAGCCCAGGATTGTACAAACTAAACATGTTTCATTATGGCTAAAAACAATTAAGCATCATTAGGGCATTTACAGAGGAATTTGGCAATGGATCAACAAAGCAAGCTAGCAGTTATCATCCCCTTTTGAATCTATTTATGTTCTTGTTATTTCATGTTCTTTGAGGTGTGTTTTACCCTCTGTAAAATTCTGTAATAGTTTTTACGCCATATAAGTTAGAAAAGCATTTAGATAGTTTGGGTAGTTTCAGAAATCAACAATTGTTCCACAATATATAAAAAGAGGAAAATATACTAAGAAAGGGCTCGTTGTTGAAATTTTGGAGAACTCGAAGATTAGACCATTGTATTCCTGATATCATCTTTGATTAATGAAAGAATCAAAAGTTTCCATGAGTTGTTGCATATAATTTTGTAAGCTTCTCTGTCATCTGCCATGCTATGTTTTCTTTTTTTCAAGTACATTAATGAAGATGTAGGCCTTTATTTGCTTATGTAGATAAAGTTAAAATTCCTTAAAAGAGTGCTCCTATACTTGAAGACCTCATTTCCTTTCTGAGTTATAGATAATAGTTTCTGTGAAAGACCAGCATATTGTCTATGATTCAGTTCTCATTTCCATAATTCTTCTAACTGATGGATAGTAGTTTCTCTAAAAGATCAGCATACAATCTTTAACTTTTCCTTCAAATATTTCTTCATTCATCATTTATATCTAGCAACAAATGGCATTCTGAGTTCTGGTCATACATGTACTAAGAGTTAAAGACCAAGTTTCCAGGTCCTTCATTTAAAGACACAACATATATCTAAGTGACAAATAAGTGACAAATATTTATTAATGTCTTGAGCACAATTTCCCTACAACCAAGAAATTGGTTTCCTTAGGTACAACACTAATTGGCGCCATTGCCAGGGAGATAAGACAAGAAGACTTTTCCCTAGGTTTTCAATATTTTCCTCTGGTTGTTGAGTGAGGAGGAAATATTTGGCTGTTTTGAATCAAAGTAATAATTCTAGATTTAAGAAGACCCCATACAAGATAAGACACTTCACAACAGAAGGTTCAATCTCTTTCAAATCCTGAAAGGATATTTTCTAAGAGGGTTGGAAAGTCTAAGATTCCAATTACACGAATTCCTACATTGTCTGCATAAGGCAGCAATTCACTTGAACATTCATCTGATAAAGAGTCATCTTTTACATCATCTTCATTTCAGGAACCTAGCTGTCAAGACCAATCTTTTGAATCTATTACTTTTCATTTATCTGCTATAATCATTCAACCTCAACCAATAGCCACATTACAACCTGTGCAAATTCCATCTACCTCTCAGTCAAGTTCCACATCTGTTGGTAATCAAAGTTCAATAAACATGGAAATACCTTCATTCTTGATGAATAGATATGAATCTATTCAATTGCCACAACCATTAAATCAAATGCCACAGGATTACCTCAAAAGTCTTTCTCGTTTTACAGGGGAAGATGAACAAACTGCAGAGAAGCATGTGTCAGTATTTTTTAATTTTGTGGCAAACAAAGACATTGAACATGTAGATGTTGCTCTAAGACTTTTTGTTCAGTCCTTGGATGGAGAAGCAAGGAAATGGTTCAAAGGACTTCCCAATAATACCATTGCTTCTTGGGAATATATGGAATGTGTGTTTATTCAGAGATGGGGAGAAAAAATAGACCATGGGTATTCATTAACAGAGTTTAATGCCATAAAGAAAAAGTCTGATGAAACTATTGGACACCTAATCCTCAATGGGTTAGTGCGGAAGCCGAATGGACAAAAGGAGTCCAAGAGACCTTGGGATGTGAAACCCAACGGTAACATATTGTACTATAAATGTATATCTCTTTTTAATAAAAATTTTACTCTCCTGATTATCTTTCATATTGTCCTTGCTTCCCATGTGTGTCTAACATGGTATCAGAGCAGGCCTATTCATGCCTGCATAATTATTTAGAGCCATTTGTTTTATGGCTTTTCTGTGCCAGCCAGTTCTGCATTTCATTAAATGTTTTATCAGTCGTATTTTAGCTGCATTCTCTGCGCACAATTCCCCAAATAGAAAATTATGACATACCTCATGCTCTGACGCTTCCACTGGCCTGAACGCTACTCTCTCCATACAAAATGCTCCTCTCTGTCTATTATTCACCTATGATTCTTTATTGTTCTCTGCTATTATTATACGCATAATTGACCTCTCTACGCTCTCTAGTCCCTCTGCCTGACTGATTCATAAACAAAAAAAAAGGAGCATTATTACATCTGCGCCTCCATTGCATGAATTGCATTCACCTGATTACTCTGTCCTGTCTGACTGTTCAGTGCACTAACTGATTCATAAACGTCTCTGACATGGTAACTGCGCCTGACATGGTATCCTTGCATACTATGACTATGCAGATCCCCAGCATCTCCCGCTCGCTGTAGGTTCCTTCGAGCAGAACCAAGGACTCCCACCTCACTTTCATGCGGAAGTATGTCCACAACCTATTGTTGATGGTCTCATGTTGTCTTTGTCTGCGGAATGCATGCACTGTGATGTTATATCAAATACCTTCGTATAACTTGTGACCGAACTGCGGAGTTGTGGACACTTCTCTGGTGAAGCAAAAGCGTGGTGCTAGCTGTGGGGTAGCGGAAGCGCTCTCTGGCGAACTGAGACCCGTTCTATTCCAAAGTTTTGCAGCTATTGTGGCGTAGCTGAAGCACTCTCTGGTGAACCGAGACTCGTTCTATTCCAAAGTTTGGTATCACATTCCGAATTGATTCTTCTCCTTTTGCCTTGCTCGAGGTCTGAATAATACAGTAATATTAAAATTGTTTGAATACGCCACGATTAAATTGAAAATTGTGGTTGTGTGTTGAACGTTTTGGAGTTTTGAACGTTGTTTAACACTGTTGTTGATATGACCTGTGGGTTTTGGCTCTGTGAACACTAATTTTGAGACACGGTGAACACTACCTGAAGTGGAATTCTATTCACATTTTATGAATAGCGTTTGATATTGTTAAAGCATTCTGTTTGGTGAAGATCTTTAGCACAACAAAACTTTGTTCATGCCTTCCAATGATCAATAGTATATCAATTGCGTTTGGATGACTTTAATACACTTTGTATATAGTGTTTGTTGTGGAGAACCGAGGGAAGATCATTGCTTGTCGCATGGGTTCTAACCTCATGTTCTTGAAATGCGTAGATGGTTTGGGGAACTCATTCTCTGGGGTTGGTGCTTGAGAGATAAAGTGAGTCCTCATTCCTTGTGCCGAGTAGTTGGTTTGACCAAAAGCAACGAAGCCAAGTGAAGTCACCGAAAAGACATCGAAATTAATTGATTTCAATTCCTAAAATTTATTGTGTGTGCCTATGAGAGGAATTTTGTAATCGAAGTATGTTTTGTTTTCTTGCATGATGAGCGATATTTGTATTAAAAGATTGTAAGCTCTGCTTGTAAATGAGTATCGATTCATATGGACTTTGTTTGCACATGTTGAGGAAAGGCATTTGAAGCTGGTTGAATTGCATGAAATGGGCAATCACAATTAAACTAAATGAAAGCGTTGTTGAGGTTAATAAATCGATTTTTGTGCAATTGAATTTCATAACAGGAAGAGAGGATTTGTTGGGTCGATTTCTGTTTGTGAGCATTATGCAGTGAATTGAAGTAATAGGAAATTGCAGAAATCTGTGGGTGTTTTCATGAATTGTCTTGCAGAGTAGAACTACTCTGGAATGCAGATGGAATGACATTTCCAGCGTTGGTAAGAATAATCGTACTTGATAGAGGTGAGTTAAATCGATTCAGAAGTTATGAAAACTCAGTTCTATTGTGTTCATAAATCGGGGTTTTTTGCTATGTTTGCCTGATTGCTACAGTTGAATATCAGTGGATGCGCAGAGTCTGGAAACAGAGTACATGACATACAGTTTTTGTAGGATTGATAAAAGACTGTTGGTTGATGTAATAAATCTGAATTCGATAGCGTAGATTGAGAAGTGCTAACCAGCGACACTGAAAGTCGATGTATTTCGGTCATAGGCATCAAATATTTCATCTTTGATGCAAGAAGTGGTATATATTTGTTAGAAAGTCTGTTGAACTTTTGAGGGTTGTATTGATAATGTGTTGTAGTGATTCTCGGTCCCTGGAGTGTTGCCTCCGATGTAAAATTTGCAGTGAAAAAGTGGCATATATGCAATAGTATGGTGAATACAGTGTCTTAACAATTTTTGTTGGATTGTGGTACTAGACACTGTATGCTCTACGTTTGTTAGAAGACTTCTTGGTATTATATGAAAAATAATATACGTTGCAGGCTGATATATTATTAAAATCAAATGTTTTAAAAGTATCTTCAAATCAAGTTCTATCAGTTTGTATTCGAGTTGTCCTTTGTGGGCAGATTTTATCACTATCAAAGAGTCAAATCTCCTTAATAATTGGCTACATATACATCTGAAGCAGGGGCGAGTATTCTCTAATCTCTTGGAGGTTTTCCTGAAACTGTGCATAGTTGGAAGGCTCTTGAAAGGTCATGGTAAAATGCTATGGTATATATGACCAGCACTATACAGTTTGCTAAGTATTTGGACATGTAAGGAGGTCTATCACTGTTGTTTCAGTGTGCTAGAGATTCATTCCAATGCCCATGACATGGTGTTATAATTATTGAAGTTTTGATAGCCATCATTTCTGATTTGAAAGTAAAGGAGTACTTGAAGGATCCAAGCAAGTTTGCAGTTGTTGTTTCCCCAATTGTGGCATTGTATTTAAAACCCATTATAGTTTCTGTCTACATATATATGCATTGATTCCCTGATTCATTTGCTGCAAATTTATACAAGATATTGTTGTGTACTATGAGTGGATATTACTTTTCTACATTAAGTAATAATTGTGATCAGTTTTTAAGGTGTAAATATGACATTGAAGAAAATGGCTAGAATCAGTGAAGTATTAGAGTTCATGAAAACTCTTATACAATCTACTATTGATCACACATTACAAATCAGCATAGGATCTCTCTCAGAAATTCAGACATGTCTACAAAATGCATAGGAAAAGATTGATTTTTTGCAGCTTGAATCTCAACTACAACAAGAAGAATTACAGCAGTGGAGTCATCATTCTGAATTTGTTGTTGTTCAGAACATTGAGACAACCACCCATCAGCAACAAGTCAATAATGTTACCGTTCATTCAAATAAAGCATCAGTTGTACATGCAGATGCAGAAACTCAGTTTGCTCTTCCCAAGCCCATCATCAGACCTTGGGAACAGCTTGTCCACAACAAGCACAAAACTGGTCTTGGATATGACAAGGACTTGTCCTTTCATATTCCAGACTACTCAAATCCCATTCAGTTTCAAAGTGTTGGATTTATTCATGACAATTCACCTGCTCCTCATGACAGTTCGCCTCCAACTGTTCTAGATTCTATCCTTCTTCCACAGCAACAACAACAGATTGTGAAATGCCAACACTGTGACCGAGTTGGCCATCTGAAAGACCATTGTTTTGATCTTCATCCATGTAAGCACTATCGTAAAACCAATCATTCTTCACACATATGCTTAAGAAACAAACATCCTGCAAGAACAAAGATTCATCTTGGATGGATCGCTTCTTGGCAATGGGCATCAACAACCAAGAAGATATTCCAAACACATGTCAGAACTTGTTCCAGAGTATTAAACAAACTTGCAGTTGAGTTTTCTCCATCATTTCACCTAGTATCCGACAGGGGGGGAAATGATGGTCATCTACAAGCTTCAAAGCCACATCAAGCGAGCCTGAGCCACAACCTGCCACACCAGTTTCAGAGTTGTAGCCAGAGACAAAGATGCCCGTGAACATGCCTTCAGTTGGAAATCTGGGACACTTCCTCTAGTAGAAGATTTCAACTTCTTGCCAGTGTCGGAAGAATTCCAGGAACAAAATTGAGAACACTTCCTCTAGCAGAAGACTCCAGCCTCTTTCCAGTTTTGGAAGAGTTCCAGGAATTGCATTAAGCATTCCAGAGTTGTTCGTCATCCTTAAACCATCACAGGTTGAGACTTCCCTTTTCAGGTTGAAGTTTTCCCTTTTATGCAGGGTGAGACCTCCCTTTTATGGTTGAAGGTTTCCCTCTTCAAATCAATAGGAGCACTTCCTCTAGAAGAATACTTCAGATTCTTACCAGTTTTGGAAGAGTTCCGGGAACTGCACTAAGCATTCCAGAGTTGGCGGTCATCCTTAAACCACCACCCTTTATACCAACATTTCAGAGAACACATTTAGCCTAGTGCTGCCATGAATTTTTGCACATTTTGTATTTCAGCTCTCTTCTTGGACTCATACATAACCCTTCGGATTAAGGTGGGAATGTTGGACACCTAATCCTCAATGGGTTAGTGTGGAAGCTGAATGGACAAAAGGAGTCCAAGAGACCTTGGGATGTGAAACCCAACAGTCACATATTGTACTATAAATGTATATCTCTTGTTAATAAAAATTGTACTCTCCTGATTATCTTTCATATTGTCCTTGCTGCCCATGTGTGTCTAACAGAAACTGTGGTTGAATTTGTTAGAAGATTTAACAAATTGTACAATAGTCTCCCAGCAGAGATTAAGCCTCTTTCTACTGGTGCAAAAATAACTTTTGTAGGGGCTCTTGAATCAAACTTTGGATTCACATTAAGGGAAAGAAGAGCTCTAACCCTTTATCAAATCCAAACAGATGCATTAGAGATAGAAGCAAATCTGGTGGCTGCAGGAAAGACACCCTAAACACAGCCTACTAAATACAAGGGAAAGGCAAAGATGGAATCCTCTCTAAGTCAAACATTGGAGGATATGTGTGATGTAATTAAAATTTTGTCAAATAAGGTAAATAGATTAGAGTTAGAAAATAACAGTTTTTAGAAGCAAAAATAGTATAAGAAGAACTTTAATCCCGAATACAAAAGACAACATTTGCAAATCTTGCAAAGGGAAAGAAAAGATCAAGATCAAATTCAAGCACCATTATATATAGAGGCAGGCCCTGTTGAAAAACAAGAGCATCCTAAAGATCAAATTTTTACATTATATGGAGTGGATGAAGATGAACCTGGTATCGAAGAAGAAGAGTATGAATATGATGAAACATATGCCATTCATGATAAAATTGATGAATATTGGAATCAATTTTATGATTTTATGCAGGCTAAACTACATAAGAAATATGACATGAGATCGAGGAAGAGGTCAATAAATCAAGAAAATGAAAGTGAGTAGCAAGTTTCAACTTACTCACCAAAGGCGACTCCACAAGAATCTCAGTCTGTAAAAACAAGTGAATAAAGGAAAGCAGCAAAAAAATGCAAATGGAAAGACGTAGATACTTCAAGGTGAGTATTCTCAAGATCAAACTGGAAAAATTCCTTTGGAGAAACTTGTTTCAATTCCTCAAGTAACTCCAGTCATGAAGAAAGGTGAAGATGAGAATGAAAAGACTGCTAAACAAGGTTACTTGTTTAATATTACTAAGGAGTTGGAAAATATAAGAATTCAAGTTCCTCTTGTAGAGTTGACAAAACTACCTATTTATCAAAAGGAGATTGCTGAGTTTGTTAGTTTGAAAGAAAATGAGATTATAAATGATACTTTAAATATGTAGGAAGACAAACTAGTGATGGTTTTTGGTGCACATGTAGAGGAAATAGACCCTTCAATACCTCCTTTTTATATTTCCTTATTGGTCCATGACTTCCTTTTACATAATTGTATGTTTGATTCGGGAGCTTCACAAAATATTATGCCTTTGTCAGTAATGAAGCAACTAAATCTTCAAGTTACCAAACCCTATAGGGACTTGTATTATTTTGATTCGAACAAAGTCAAACATTTGGAGGTTATTAAGGATCTGGTAGTTTCACTAGCCCAAATTCCAGCTAGAAGCTTAGTCACGGATGTAGCAGTATCAAATATCCCTGATAGATTTGGAATGCTTCTATCTAGGTCCTGGGGGGCTAAATTGGGTGGTGTTTTGAAACTGGATTTTACATATTCTATTATACCTATTTTTGGTGGGGAAGAGAGGAGATTGTACAAAGATACTAGATTTGTAATAAAAATTACAATAAATGGAGCACGTAATTCACCTGTATATAGCGAGGAGAAGGATGACTTTGCTTGTTTCACGCTGCATGATAATGCAGAGCTGGCTGAAGATAATCAGAAGCAGCTTGCTTCAGCCAATGTGATTACAGAGCCACAAATGGAATAATTGTGGAAATGTTTCTTTGACAGAGCTTATTCCAATGAAGCAACAGGTTCTGGTTTTCTTCTAATTACACTTGGAGGTAATATGTTCCCTTTTTCTTTCAAATTAGAGTTCGAGGCGGCTAAAAATGTGGAAGAATATGAGTTCTTTATTATTTCTCTACAAACAACCAAACAGATGGGAGTCAAGTCAATTCTACTTTTGAGATTCAGAGCTAATTATTAAGCAAATAAAAGATCACTACCAAAGAAAGAATCCTAGGCTCCGGGCATACAAAAATGAGGTATGGGATTTGATTGAAAACTTCTTTGAATCTCTTAACATTCAATTCATTCCAAGAGATGAGAATAGATTGGCATATTCATTGGCTATGGCTGCTAGCACTTTCAAGCCTCCCATTAATCCAAGACTAAGATATGAGGTAGAATGAGACATAGACTTTTTGTTCCTAATAATGTTAAGAACTGACAAATTTTTGAAGATGACCAGCAGATTATGGAGTTTTTGACTATGGTTAAAGAGTTCCAGGGCACAGAAATTGATCAAGACGAAGAAGAGACAATAGAAATTGTAGGAGCTAGTGGTTTAAAAGACTCGATAGCAAATCAGAAGATCTTTCAATTGAAAGATAATATTCTTCCAAAGAGACTTGTTCCTCTTGAAATGATTTTTAATTCCAATGTTGTGGCTATTTTCTCAAGGAAGGTTTCACAGGATGAACACATTCAGGATCATAACATTGGAACTCAGGAGAAACTCGGAATGAATTGTTTTTTCAAGATTAACTGGTAGAATGGTTTTAGATCAGGCACTCAGATGCTAACCTGGTACCATTGGAAGATTGACTTTACCTAATTGAGGTTAATCATGTGCATATGTAGGAACTTGTACATAAATAAGATCAGGATTTAAGCATTTGGTTTCCAGTTGCAGTTCTTCAGTCTAATTATTAGTTGATGATTAAGGGGAATTTTCCTAGTTGGAAACTGGTTTGCAGAGGTTTCACAATATTGTTAGGTTTCAGTTGTCAAATTTTAGGATTTTCACAGTTTTGGACTCCATGACCATCTAAGGCTATTGATATATGATTCTTAATATTTTGTTATCAAAGTGCAAGCATCTTATCACTGCAGATATTGACGTGGGATCACAATACAAAATTTTCACACATTTAAGTTTGGGGAAGCAATATATGACTCCATGCCCAATGGATAAAGCACTAATCTACAATTCTTATTGCTTCTGTGGCAAAATTACTATCCCCAAGTGGAGCCAGATGTTGTAACATGCATTTTTTGTTACCTTTAATATTCATTTTTCATATAAGAACTTGAAAATACTTCGAAAAGAAGAGATAAAAGCTAGATGAAGAAGTGATAATGGCATAGCAGAATTGCTAAAAGAATTGTAAAAGAATCAGCCCCAGAGTAGCGAAAGCTACTATACAAACAAATCAAGTCATTATATAAATGATTATGGAGCTAGAACTGATATATATATATATATATATATATATATATATATAATATATATATATATATATATTAAGTGCATATCAAAATGAGAAAGAAATAAAGGAATACATCAGATTTACAAAGGAAACAAGTGTTAAAGTGTTAACACCGGATCCGAACTACTATAAGTTGTGTTTCATAAAGTTTGACGGGTACGTAGTTATATATATGTATATGGGTCCGTCGATTTCGATTCGTGATGGCGGACTTGAAACCTATATTTTATGTTGAATAAGCCTTGGTGGATCCACGATATCACATAACTCTTAATATATATATGTGTGTGTGTGTGTGTGTGTGTGTGTGTGTGTGTGTGTGGCTATGCCAATTGCGATATGGTTGGGCCAAACTCGAAATGATATATAATGCTTTTAATAACTCTGACAGGTCCGTAAAGTGCCTTATGTATGTGTTTACAGTGCCGATTGTGATTTGCGATTGGGTTCTGATCCCGATCGATTTACTAAATTGGGTTAATTACTTTTCAGTTCCGCTTTATGTGTTTTGTGTCGATTTTGCTGTGTAAATGACAAAAGTTTGTGTTAAATCCAAATTCGAAGAAAAGGAAGATTTAAAGTTATAAGGCAGGTTTTTGGGTGGAGAAAAAATGGTAAAAAAGAAATATTTGGACCTCAGTTCTTAATCTTGTCCGCAGGTTATTTACTTTATGGATAGGCAGTTAGGAGGACAGGTCCCCGGTTATCTTATCTGTAAGGTCTTTCCCCTGCTGGGCTTTGGCTTTCTTCTTTCTTAATGGCAGGCCAAGCGGCCAAGTCCGTGATTTCGGAAATCCTTTCTTTTAGTCATTTCCACATGCAAGAACTCGACTCTCATTGATTGAGGTGCTCTCGCTAACTCCGAGATGGCCAACCGCGTCTATCCGCCATTACATCGAGGTGAGCCCACCAGTTTGTTTTATTTGGAACTCACCTGAACCCACTTATCATTCAACACGTAGCGGCCAGGTGGAAAGAGGAAACCACACATTTTGGGTGGGTATTCTCTGGGCTTATGTTCCACCCAAAACCTTCACAGACTGTCTAATCTAAAAAATGCAGATCTACGGTGGGGATGTATTGACGAAAAGGTATACCTTGAAAATTTTGAGGAGCCCGTACTGAAAGCAAAAAAATCATGTTTTATAATATATTTTCATTATAAAAGGTTTACAAGCAGATATAAAGGATTTACGCATAAAAGTCTAACACTTCCATAGTTATGCGACCTAAGGGTGCATAAGTTAAGTTTTACAGTGATTGTTAGGGTGATTGCGATTTGTGATGGAAGTCAATGGAGTGCTAAGGGGAGGATTTGACAGGTTTATAAAGTAGAATTAACTCTTTTGAGTTCTATATTAATGAGAGGTTGATGTTAATTTTGCTGTGTAAAGTGGAAAATCAAGGTTAGATCCGATATGTTTCTTTGCATTTTCGCCAATCAGAATGCCCATGTAAGCCCAGGATTATACAAACTAAATGTGTTTCATTACGGCTAAAACTAATTAAGCATCATTAGGGAATTTATAGAGGAATTTGGTAGCGGATCAACAGAGCAAGCCAACAATTATCATCCCCTTATGAATCCAGTTATGCTCTTGTTATTTCATGTTCTTTGAGGTGTCTTTTACCCTCTATAAAATTCTGTAATAGTTATTACTTCATATAAGTTAGAAAATCATCTAGATAGCTTGGGCAATTTCAGAAATCAACAACTGTTCCACAATGTATAAAAAGAGGAAAATTTACTAAGAAAGGGTTGGTTGTTGAAATTTTGAAGAACCCGAAGACTAGGCCACTATATTCAATCCAATATGTTTCTTTGCATTTTGGCCAATCAGAATGCCCATGTAAGCCAAGGATTATACAAACTAAATGCGCTTCATTACGGCTAAAACTAATTAAGCATCATTAGGGCATTTATAGAGGAATTCGGTAGCGGATCAACAGAGCAAGCCAACAATTATCATCCCCTTCTGAATCCAGTTATGCTCTTGTTATTTCATGTTCTTTGAGGTGTCTATTACCCTCTATAAAATTCTGTAATAGTTTTTACTTCATATAACTTAGAAAATCAGTTAGATAGCTTGGGCAATTTCAAAAATCAACAACTGTTCCACAATGTATAAAAAGAGGAAAATTTACTAAGAAAGGGTTGGTTGTTGAATTTTGAAGAACCCGAAGACTAGGCCACTATATTCCTGATATCATCATTGATTAATGAAAGAATTAGAAGTTTCCATGCGTTGTTGCATACAATTTTGTAAGCTTCTCTGTCATGTGTCATGCTATTTTTTCTTCTTTCCAAGCATAATAATGACGCCACAGGTTTTTATTTGCTTATGTAGATAAAGTTAAAATTCCTTAAAAGAGCACTCATATACTTGAAGTCCTCATTTCCTTTCTAAGCTATAGATAATAGTTTTTGTGAAAGACCAGCATATTGTTTATGATTTAGTTCTCATTTCCATAATTCTTCTAAGTGATGGATAGTAGTTTTTGTGAAAGATCAGCATACTATCTTTAACTTTTCCTTCAAAGCTTTCTTCATTCATCATTTATATCTAGCAACAAATGGCATTCTGAGATGTTCTATTCATACATGTACTAAAGGTTAAAGACCAAGTTTCCAGGTCCTTCATTTAAAGACAACATATATCTAAGTGACAAATAAGTGACAGTAAATAATATTTATTAATGTCTTAAGCACAATTTCCCTATAGCCAGGAAATTAGTTTCTTAAGGTACAACATGACCTATTCATACATAACTGTAACCAATACCCTACATGCATAACAACTATAGAAATATAACACATGAGTACCAAACCATATACACATCATTCTAGCTAGATTCCAGTCATCAATGCATAACCATATCAACTTCACAAACCATGACCTCATGCATGAAAACAACCATCACTCCATTGTACGCATTTCCTCATGCAACCTGTTGGATTCCTATACCAATAGGTTTCATCTTTCATGATTGACAGTGGAAGGGATAAATATGTTCATCATTGCAGGCTGCAAAGGTTCCATATTTTGTGTACATACTACAAAAAATTTAAAAAATGAAAATAGGGTATGCCTTAAAAGAATAATCAAAGGGCAAGAAAATCAAGTGGTCAAGAGAAAAGTGAAAATGAACCCCAAACTAAGGACCAAGAAAGTGGCCAGTCAAAATGCCACTACTAAGCTCATTTGGCAGTGTCATGCTATCCAAGTACTGCTGCTAATCACACTGGATGGATGGCCCAACAATCTAAACTGGACCATGCCATGGTTAAATTGCTTGTTGCAGAATAGAGAATGTTTCCTGACCAAACAGCTTAAGCTTGGCAGATGACTAGCTAGGTGGAGAAATAAAGGTGCCCAACTGCTTAATCTGGGGCCTTGGAAGAAATAAGGGTAGATATTAGATAGGAGGACAGTCAAGAGAAAAGAGGAAAATCAGGGTCTGCTAGTTCAAGTGCACCCACTTTAATGAAGAAAAAATGTTAGGATTACTAGGATGGGTAAGTAGTGCAAGCTTGCAGAAATGGAGAGCCATCACCAATTGGCCAATTAAGTGCAAAAACTTATGCCACTCAAGGTGTGGGCATTAAAGAAAAAGAATGGAGGACAAGCACTGGAAGCATGTCTAACTTCCCCAGTTTCCCCCAAAAGTCATTTCTTAATAACACCCCCAAGGGCCTTGAGATCTACTCAGGTCTCGAGTTCCACTCCATTACATCACATACCACTTGGTCAAACCATGGAGTTCAAGCATGAAAAGAAGCCACATTTCTTGTGTAAAAACACCCTTTTTTCATCATTTTCATCTATCCTCAATATCCTAAGTCAAGTTTCATTTTAACTTGGCTTCACCCCTTCATTCACCTCACAAACCATATTAATCACTAACCTATGATCTAGCTCCCTAACTTCCCCCTCCCCCAAGTGCTATAGCCATATCCCTTCCTTGGGAAATATTAACCCCTCAAGGGTTAGTATTAGCCCTAAATCCTCCTAAAAACTATGGGTTTGAGAAAAACTATGGTT
>APFE030806222.1:22093-52291 GCA_000404065.3 Pinus taeda | reverse complement strand
ACAGAGGCAGATGAGACCATGGGGTCAATTTTGAGGCATCAATTGCCTACACAGGAAGTGTGGAATAATTTAATACAATTAATGTTAAACCAAAGCTAGTAATTATATTTTTCTTTTTTGAAATATTTAAATTTTCATACACAAGAAGATAAGGATATATCAGCAAGTATGCAGAAAGAGGCTGAGCCAACTCAGCATAACTATTCGGCCACCACAGCAGCACTGGAAGTCACAGCTGACAAGGCCAAAAGGCTACAGAAGGACAGAGCTGCAAAAACACGTCACTCAGCAGTTATAACAAAGCGTTCAACCGACTCAGTGAGCTCCAAAAGTCGAAATTTTCTGACAGGAGTAAAGAGCATTTATGTTGTATTAAAGGCTGTAATAACTTCTTATCTACAATTTCTGTACGAGTTAATGAAGATATTTTATTTCTCAGATGACTCAATGGCTGAGATATTTTGTATGAAACACTTCTATATATTCCCCCTCGCATAAGTTAGCAGGGGTTGGACGTTGGATGTCGGATATTGTTCATATCAATTCTATTGTTCTTTTACTGTAACTCTCAGAGAAGTAATACAAAGGATGATGGAATTTCAAAAGCTCTGTGTTGTTTGATGTTTTCTGGTGTTTAGCTGAAAGTCACAGGATTCCTGCGTATCTCATGGCACAATAAGTTTTTCTTATAACTCTTTGTTATGTGTTTTGTTATCTTTCATATCTCTTTCATGTTCCTGTGTCTTACAGTTTATAGCAAGGAAAAAGAATAGTTCCAGGATTTAATCACAGATTACCCTGAACTCAATCTAAGCTATTCTGAATGTTTTCTTCAAGTTATAGTAATAAAGGTGTAATTCTTAAATGCTACCCTTTCACACTATACTTCTCACAGTGATTATTGTTTCAGGAATTCAAGTATGCTCCTGAGGAATACATCTCCTTCTCACACCCCAGCTTAGTGGAAAATTCTTAATTTCTTTTCACTGGTTGTTCACATTCCACCATCATAAATTCAAGTTTGTTTCGTGAAATACCTAAATGGCCCTGTAACTCCAGCTGCTCAAACTCAAGATCTCAAGAAACCAGTAGCCACAGACTCCATTGCCCAATGGACTAACTTTCTCTGCAGATCTCCACTTTAAGTACAGAAGGACATCCTTCCAACCAAACATAAACCAAAAACCTTTACTTCATAACTAGCCTAATATCACGACAGAACAGAGACAAACCTTATAGAGAGAGCCCTCTCTGATTACAGTTGGGCTAGGAGCTGTAATCCAAAGATTGGTTAGTGGTTATCCCGGCCGTATTCCCTTGGGAGTCATAGGGAACAACCTGGGTGTTAACAGATGAAATGAAGGTTCATCTCTGAGATCAAGTAAAAGCAATTGAAATCAAATATTCTCGAGATCTAGTCAAATATTCAAATCGATTGGAGGGGATTTCTTTCATTTTTTAACAAGCTTGACACAAGAAAATAACCATGCTCAAAGGTTTGTTTCATTTTTATGCGAGATTGAAACATAGAAGAAACTATGCTCACGGTGACCTATTTCATTTTTTAATGAGCTTGCTACTTGACACAGTAAAAGAACTATTCTCATGACACTATTTACCTTGATCATGGCTCCCAATGGCCAAGACGTTTGAAGGAATATATATCAAGGGCTTGATCATGGCTTATAAGAGGTTTTCATAAGAGGGAAGAACATTGCTCTAAAACGAATACATATCAAGGGATAAAATACGAGTAGGAATATTAGGCTCCAATTTCGCCAGTAAATAATTTACCATATCACCTTCTGGATCTAGGTTAAAAGAAGTTGAGAAAACAATGACAAGCTCTTCTTCATTGGTAGGTGCAGGGATGGAACATGTTACCACATAATTAACCTGTAGTATAGGGGATACCACTTTCATATTAGGAAAGTTTAGGGAATTTGGATGGTTGGCAGTCAAATTTAGACCAACAAATGAAATTTGGTCAATAGTCACAATTTTTCCATTATGCAGGAAAGACATCACTCGAAAGAGTGTAGGCATGATCGTGTTCATGGCATAAACATAGTCTCGCCCAAGGATAAAATTGAAATCTAAGGGGCCTTGGACTACCATAACATCAATACATATAGTTTTTCCTTCTAAGGTAATAGGTAGCTAAGAAATGATCCCTAAAGGTTCATTGGTTCTTCTATTAAAAGCCAAAAATATTCTGAGTAACACACACAAGACGAGGAGAACCTAAATCTTAACAAGTAGTCGAGGATAGAATGCTAACATAAGCGCCTTTGTCTATAATAATGCAATAGATGTCCTTATCAAAATCTTTCAACATGATTTGGAAGGGAATGTAATAGGGGAGATGAGGCTCTATCAAATGATTCTAATAGAAGGAAATGACCTCATTACTTGGAGGGGAATATGTGAGAACAAGATAAATCCCCCCTTATTTGGTGGTATTTGAAGTAACAAGAATAACCTGAGTGGTATTAAATTCAATTTCTCAGGGGAGAGTAAGGTTGATTAAAGATGGAATCGAGTCAACCACTTTCTCAACCAATGGGTCGTTGGAAAATTACTCATGGGATTCACGCTCGGGGATAGTGGGATTGACTGAAGATGGAATCCAATCAATCCCTTCATCAACTAATGGAGGATTGGGGGAAAACTTATGGTAACCAGTTGGAAGTTGCTCCTGAGAAACAATAAGGTTTTCCAACAATCTTGAGGCTTCAGCCATATGAGGGCAACATTTAGTTTGAAGACTCCCTTCACATAACCTACAAGGAAACCTAACTTTACCCTTTTTCCCAGGAATCTTATTATCACTAGTTGATGGTTTATCACCAGCATGATCTCCAGAAACTGATGACAAGGGTTGATGTGAGCTTGTGGACCACACTTTTAATACTTGGATAATACCAGGGAAATATCTAAGAAGGTGGTCACCCTTACAAAACTTGCAAGGGATTTTAATTTTCGAGGCATGTTGGAAGGCTTTTCAACATTATACACATTCATAGTAATGGTGTATTGATTTCCCCCTTGCTTATTTTGTTCCTTCTTCTTCTTCCTTTTATTCTTCTTCTTAGCTTCCTAGTTACTCGCATCATGACTTTCACTAGGTGAAGAAGAATAAATGGAAGAGGCAATGATGGGAGAAGAATGCAAAGGGTCAACTTGAGGTTGATTTTTTTGAGGAGGGCTTGCTTTTGAAGCAGTCGGGACATTAAGAATCGAGGAGGTTGAAAACAACCACATCAATTAACCTATCGTGAATCTTGGAAGGGACATTGTAGCCATGTAAGGAGAACCAATATTTCCAAAAGATGGAAAAGGAACAGGATTCTGGTCAAATGAGTTTCCTTGACTGGAAGAATCTGGAACTGTTTCCATCATACTCAACCTAAGGGTTACTAGGTAGGATGTGATAAGTCAATCAAAGAAACAATAACACTGAAAATGGTTACTAGGTATGAAAGGATTACCAAGTTGATATGAATTGCAATATACCATTAAGTACGTGTAGGCAATATCCCCGAACACTTTTTTTGGTGTATCACAAACAACAAGGTGTTTCACTTAGTTACCTAGGGCTAGTTTGCAATCTAATGGGGACTTCTGATATATAATCAAGGGTACATGGAAGTGCAGTCAATGGTAGTGTTGTCTAATGCATAACCGTATGATGGGAGCATTCCTATATACTCGTCATAGGTGGAGTGCCTTCATATATATCCAAAGCTACGTGAAAGAATGATCCTATATACTTCAAAGTATGTGGAAAAACGACCATCCCCGGAATGTAAGACAAACATTTAATGATAGATCCTATGTTTAGAGACATCATAACACGTTTTTTTAGCTTAGATCAACTAGAGGTTTTTACTGTTTCAAGTGCTCCTTAGATCCATTGCTAAATTTAGAATCATTTTCTCTTTGATTAAGGTTTCTAATTGACTGTAAAAGTGAAACATTCACCTGAATTCTTAAAATGTACCTAATATGAGTGAAATATTTTCAATTTGATGAAGATCTAACTAGAGGAAAGGAAGAAGTTCAACACAATGATGCAAAAAATAAATCTTCTAAACAAGACCTTCAAATCCATTATTTCAATTTCACAAATTCAAAGCATTAATCAATAATAATTTTGTATTTTTTGAATTTTTGTAATGTAAAGAAAACTCAAACTATGACTAGATTACTGAAAAAGAGAAATTCTAACAGCTAACTACAAAAGTACGAAATTTATTTGAAGGAATCAATAATCAAACCAAATTGGAAAAAACTCTAATTGACGAGAAAAAGAAATTTCCTACGAAAGAGAAATCAAACTTTAATGCTTAAAGTAAATGTTGGCTTTACAAAGAAATAGGCAGACCAAAGACTCAAAAAAATACAGTAAATAAAACAAATTTCAAAGCAAGACAAGGAAGCTTTAATTTTTGTACTTTCCAAGTATCATCATGGGTAAGACATAGGCACGAGTGCGATGGTTCACACTTAATTAAAAGAAAAACTGCACTAAGTAACATTGTCACCGATTCATTGCAGTTTGAAAGAGGGAAAACTGTAATGAGTCACACTTTCACAGAAGAAAAAGTGTGATGAGTCACACTTTCACAAAAGGAAAAATGCGATGGGTTTGATATCAATGAAAAGCGAGGGAAAAACCCCAATATAGCTCGAAATCAAGTTTTTAAAAGTCAAATTGTAGTCTGAACAAGCTAAAAAAAGGTCGACTAGAAAGGTATTAAAGGGCCATGGCAAAGAAAACCATCGAACAGAAATTGCTTCCCTAGTATGGTCACCAGGTTGTTTTCTAGATAAACCCCTTTTGCAGACATAAATGATATCCCTAGGTTTAGTGGCTTAACCTAGAAACAACCAAACAAACTACATGATTTTTCCCTAGAGATATTTGAAATATAAGAAGAAGACCTACCTAGTGTTCAATGCAAGCTTCCTTCTTCTCTACACCCGCTCACTCCAGCTCCAACTTTAAGTCCCAAATGTAGAGCCTACAAATTAGCTAAGACAAGCAAAGAGATCAAGATATAGAACATGATAAATTAAAATATATCTAAGTAAGAGATCAAGGAACCTTATTCTACACATGTATAATCAAAGATATGATGTATGGGAAAAATAATGCACTTTGTATTAATGATAACAAATAAAGATTGCAACCCTTGTTGAGGGCTTGACGTTGCAAATCTCTCCCAAACTTCTTGTCCTTTATTTTCCACAATGATAAAGGCTTCAATCTCACAAATGCATAAAGATGGATTATGGACCTCCAAACTCAAATTGATAGCATAAGGGCAGAATCAAAGTCTCCAAAAGACAACCCACACTCTATAGTAGGTACTGCTTTTATAGGGAAAATTTGGAAGTTTTAGATCCACCATACTAGGGCTAGATCCACTTTGAAAGGAGGTAAGTTCCATGAGATAAGGGATAAAGCCTCATTAGTAGGAATTCAAGATCATATTCAACAAAAAATGGGTGAATCAACTCCCAGAGATTTTAGAGAAGGAATCTTCGAAATTCTATTTTATTTTTCCTCATTTCTAGATGTCATTTCACTTTTAGTAAAGGAAACCTGCACTGACCATCACAAGTTGCATGTGGGAAACATGCGCCATCGCAAGTTGAAATGAAGCTAAGTGCGATGGAGCCTTAAACTAGGGTTTTGAGCCAATGTAATCATGATTCTTATAAATTTTTGAAATAATTTTTATTTTGGTCTTGCGTGGGATTGATGCAAAGTGTAATGGATGGCAAGAGATCTAGGTTTAGGGCCTTTTGAATAAGTGTGACAAAATGGCCTGTAACACATTCATTGAATCAAACCATGAGTCATTTGTATGCTCTCAACATAAGTTCAAAGCCAATGTGCAACATGAGATGTATCCTTAACTAATTGTTTTTTTATGTTTGTCATGGATTAATGGCTATAGGCATTTATCACCCATTTAATCTCTCTCTCTCTCTTGCTATATATATATATATATATATAGATATATGCGCGCGCGCGTGTGTGTGTGTGTCTTGCAGGGGATTGATGCAAAGTGTAATGGACATCGAGAGATCTAGTTTCAGGGCCTTTTGAATAAGTGTGACAAAATGGTTAGTAACACATTCATTGAATCAAACCATGAATCATTTTTATGCTCTCAACATAAGGTGAAAGCCAATGTGCAATAGTGCATGGTGAGATGTATCCTTACTAACTTAATTTTTTATTTTTTGTTATCAGGATTGAAGCTATAGGATTTATCACACATTTTTTTTATATAATATATATATTATATATTATATATATAACAAAAATGAAAGTGATAGATTGCTAAAATATTTGCACCATATAATGAGAGCTTTTGGAACATTAAAATGATAAGTTTTCTGCTAAAACAAGGATATCTAGAAATTATGTTCATAACATTTCAACAAGAACTACTTTGGTTTGAACTTTCACAAAGCCCATAGGATATGCAAGAGGTATATACCGTTCACCAATAGTGTGACTCCTCTACATAAACTCTTATTTAAATAGATTGAGAGCTCAATGAATGCATCCTTAATAGGATTTGAGCCCTGTAGAGCCCCTTGGTGGGTTTACTTTCGTGTGTGTAGCTTGTGATTCATGAATAGAGTAGAGGAGGAAATAATTTTGAGTCTAGAATGAGCATATCCTCATGCACATAATTATGCATACCTGTTTTAGCACAATGAAGGTACATTTCCATTTAGTCTTCTATGACATGCAATATTTGTACATGTAAATTTTGACAATCTTTGTTACTAAAAAATAATGGTGATTTGGGTTTTCCAACTATTCTTAGGAAATTGAAGCAATGTGACGCTTTTATCCTTGGAAAGCATAAAAAACAACCATTTCATGATTCTATATCTAGAGCATCTAGAAAACTTACACTAATCCATTTTTATTTGTGTGGCCCTATGTTTGTTCCTTTTGCAAATGGAAATACATATATGATGACCTTTATTGATGATTACACTAGGATGTGTTGGGTATACTTGTTGAAAAACAAATCACAAGCTTTTGAAACTTCCATAATTTTTCATGTATGGAAAGAAAATGATGCAAAATCACACATTAACTCTCTTCATACTGATAATGGAAACTAATATACTTCCAATGAATTCGAAACTATCTTCATTGACATGGGATTAGACATAAAACCATTATTCCATACAATCCTCAACAAAATGGTGTAGTTTAAAGAATGAGTATGACTATTTTGAATATGTTTTGCTCCATGATGTTTTTCAAAAAGGCAAAGTTGATGTTTTAAGATGATGTGGTTCTATGTGTAGTATATGTGAAAAACATATGTCTATCTCATGCTCTTAGAGATAAAACTCCTTATGAAATGTGGTATGGACACATTCCTTCAGTAAGGCATCTTAAGGTATTTGGTTCCACATGCTATGCCTTGATTCCTAATGAAAAAAGAAGAAATATTGATGCAAGGAGTTGGAACTGCATCTTCTTGGATTATTCAAATACCACAAAGGCATATCATCTTTACGATGAGGTAAACAAGAATTTTATGCTTTCTAGAGATGTGTTTTTTCTTGAATCTTCCAAGACTGACAACATTGTTGAGCGACAACTTGATCATTGGGATAGATTCAACCATGCAAAAACATATCATGGGTTTGATATTTATATTCAACATCTTGAAGGGGGGATCCGTATATTGGATCAATCTATGGAGTCTCCTTTTGAAGCATTGTCTCCTCCTCATGAAGTTCCCACTACTTATTTATACCAAGAAGACACTTTAAGTGATGTGATTGAGAGGATTGAAGGTTGAAACTTGATGCAGCCCCATCTTAACCAGTGGAGCAACTTGGACCATATTAGAAAGGTCCCCCAAAATGGCTCACCAAAACACTTGAAAGTGTTCATCTTGATGAAGTAAAAAAGACAGGAACTAGAAGTTCCACTAGACAAAATGGAGATGATGTAGACAATTCTCATTTAATTGATGTATATGATATGAATGTTTCATTTGATTGTGAATTGAATTTATCTATTAACTTTGAACCAACTTCCTTTAAATATGTTGTTTTTCATGATGAATGGAATGCAACAATGCAGATGGAGTATGATGCTCTCGTAAAAAATGGAACATGGAAGTTGGTGGACCATCCATTTGAAACCAAACCAATTGGATGCAAGTGGGTCTACAAGAACAAGTACAAATTAGATGGCTTACTTGACAAGCACGAATCAAGGATCATGACATAAGGATTTGCATAGAAGGAAGGTGTTGATTTCGAAGAGACTTTTTCCCTCATAGAAAAATGGGCCACCATTTGGACTCTCTTTTCCTTAGCAACTCAAAATGGATGGAAAGTTCATATACTTGAAAGAGAATGTCTTCATGGCTCAACTAAAACATTTTCTTGTAGAGGGAAAATAATAGAAAGTATGCAAACTTATCAAATCCTCAAATGGAACAAAACAAGTAACATGAGCTTGGTATCAAAAGTTAACTGAGCATATTTTGAAATTAAATTTCAAGCACTTTAATCTTGATGATGTATTTGTTAAAAAATTTGGAAAATTTGTTGTATTATCTTGTGGTATATGTAGATGATTCACTGATAATAGGAAACACTTAAAATTATATTGCATCCATAAAGAAAGAGTTGAAGAAGGACTTTGAGATGACATATTTGGGACATATTTAGTATTACTTGGGCATTGAAAAGACTCATCATCCCAAGTATATATTCCTCTCCCAAATGAAATACATTGGAGAATTGTTGAATAAATTTGGCATGGTTGAATGCAATGCTTTATTTACTCTGATGGAATAGAATCCGAAGCTCACATCAAAAGAAGGGAATGAATTTGAGGATGCACCAACTACATACAACTTCTGGGAAGTATTATCTACCTCACCCCTACTAGACTAGATATTTTATTTGATGTCAAAATTGTTTCAGGATATATGAAAAAGCCTTATGAAGGGATGTTGCAAAAATAGTTTTGAAGTAATAGAAATGAACTCTAAGACTTTGGATTCAAACATTCACAGGTGGTTGACTTAAGCTTGATTAGATATTCTAATTCAGACTTTGATGGAGACAAAGAAAATGGATGATCTATTTTAGGCTATCTTATGAGTCTCAGATTAGGACTTGTCTCCTAGAGGTCACATAAACAATCAATTCCAATTGATTCCACAACAAAGGAAAAATATGTGGCAAATACAGAAGAAACAAAGGACATTGTATCGTTCAGGAAAATTCTTGAAGAATTAGAGGAGACACATATGAATTATAATCCTTTTCTGATTGAAAATACTCTACAATCAAGTTGGCCAAGAATATGTGATGCAAGAGCATCCAGCTAAGGCACCATAACTGGGTGTTGGTCTCTGCCAAGGTGGAGAGTTGAATTAACATATTGTTTGTTTTATGTGTTCAGTTTGTCAAGGTAGGAGGTAGGATTTTGCTTTTATCTTAATCTCAGTATTAGTCAAAGGTAGTTTGGTCGGTTAGGGTCGTTTACATGTTTGTCTTTAATAAACAGTAGATTAATAATTGTCCTATCATTTTAAAAGAAAAAGACAAATGTGTCTAAATGTAAAATATTGCCATATAGGCAGAACCAAATACTTAATAGTTACGTAACTATAAGGTCTACAACTGAAAGTAACTACATAGTTTCATTAACTGTAGACAGAACATATAAATGTAACATTGAAAATCAATGACAATGTTCAACATTTTCGGATGCAAGTAATAAGAAGAGACAGAGCATAAATTTAACATTCATCCATCTGTACTATCATCTACATACAGTGCAACTATATTTTCTCTATTTTTTAAATGATTTAGAAATGACAAACAGAGTGCAGGCATGTATCTTTATGTTTTTCCTCTCTTAAGAAGCAAAGCACTGTAAATCGCATGCGAGTTTCCAAGACCAGAACGGACAAGCAAATAAACAGGCTCGCGACCAGGAGAATGTCCACACAACGAAACAATTGAATGAAGAAAACAGAGTCCAGGCATCGATTAAACAAACCAAAGTAGAGGTAATTCATTACGAACTATGATACACCATTTTCTTTCCTTTCTAAACGAAACAGAAACAAAGAAATATATAACTTTTATTATATAAGAGTCTAGCATTACATTGTTAAAGCAAATAGAATAAGAAGTGACCGTGAGACAGGGCAGACCCTAGTCAAGGGTTTGACATCGTGAAACTCTCGAGCCTAACCAGAAAGTTCAACCAAACGAATTACAAACTGGAATTGTAAACAGAGGAGTGCCCAGGTCGTGTAACGACTCAAACAAGAGACAACAAATAGTTGCCAAGGCGCGGCCCTAGAAAAAGACAAACCCTAGCTATATTTCAACAAAACTTTGGGGACAGAGCCTACCCAAAAGGCACTGAAGGGTTTGCAAACCAAGTATCGAAACCAACCACCCCAAGGTCAGTCTCTTTATCTATGCAACCAGAACAAGCCAATGTCACCACACATAATAGTGAAATGAGCAGCGATACAATACAAGCAAGGGAAGCACATAATCTTACCTGGGAGTGCGATTGAACAAGAAACCTCATGCTACCGAGCCTCATGCTACCGAGCCACAGAACACAAGAATGACCTGAGACAAGAGGAGTAGACATTGTTAGCTTCTAAACCAGTAGAAGGCATAAATAAATCAAGGAAATACAAATTACCTGAACGACAAGCCAAGCGAGCCATTGTGCCTGAAATCTGTGCACACAGGAACAGTAGTAAAATGATTTTAGCAGCAGCGCAATAACAAAATAACCAACAGCAGGTAGGAACGGTTGGAATTCTGACAAACCAAACCAGAAATCGATTCCAGGTACCAGCGGATGAAATAACACATTGTGCTAAGGAAAACAAGCAAACTAACCTCCAGAGCGCAAATTAGGACCATACAACAAGGAATACAGTTTCCAACAACACAGGCGAGTCCGTGGAACCACATTCATTCGCAGACAGGACCAGAACAGAGCATTTCCATAGAAACCTTCACAGAGCTCTCACAGCAAAACGAAATGCCGAAAATGACCAAAATGCCAAAGGGTTTTGCATAATGACCAAGCAAGAAACGAGGACTGAGGCAGGAGGACATGTTAGGTTCATATTTATTATCCTTATTAAATGATTGCAACCACCAACATAAATATCCATTGATCATAACAATAATCAAAAACCACATCATCAACCAAATCCGCCTTCATCAATAATGCCGGACAAACTTGTGTTGAGTTATACATTGGAGTGTGGGCTGGGTCCCATCATAGTGGTATCAGAGTAGATTTTTTTTTTTTTAAGGTAAGTCAGAGAAATGGAGGTAGGAAGGTGAGGTTGTTGTAGAGGTGTTCGAAGGATAGCAGAGGAAGGATTGAGAGAGGAGATCAGGATTCTTATTGCCCATTTGGAGGCAGTAGAGGCAGGGAGAAGAAGAGATCCAGACGTAGGTGATGATAGTGAAGAGGAAGCTGAAGCGACAACAGATGGATTAGATGGAGAGGGCCCAGAAATGAGACTATTGAGATTAGTCTTAATAGCGAGTAGTAAACCCAAACCAGAACTCCCAAATTATGATGGCAGCCTGTCCACAGAGATTCTGTTGGATTGGATTAGCAAGCTAGATAAGTATTTCAAGTGTGAGGAGGTTAGTGAAGACCGCAGAGTTAAATTTGCTGTGACGAAGTTGAAGGGACATGCAGCCCTGTGGTGGGACAATGTCCAAATAGAGGGAAGGAGATTGAACAAGTTTCCGATCAGAACCTGGTCAAGGATGGTGGCCAAGTTGAAGGGCACATTTTTGTTGAAAGACTATCAGATTGCACTACACAGACAAGTGCAAAATTTGAAATAGAAAGGAATGACAGTAAGGGAGTATACTGAGGAGTTTTATTAAGTGAACCTAAGGGCTAGTTATACAAAGGAAACCATAGAAAAGATAGCCAGGTATGTAAATGGTTTAAGGCTAGAAATTTTAGATGAAATTAGTATTCTGTCTCCAAAGAACATTGAAGAAGCGTATCAGAGTGCTATGAAAGCTAAAGAGAAAATTACTAGAAGGCAGAATGCCAAGAAAGGACGAGGAACTAGCATAGGAAGAGGCCAGTCATATGGCAGAGGGTGGACTGCTAGTAGTAATGAGGAAGGTAGTAGTTCTAAAGCTTTCAGATCAGCAGATAAAGGTGATAATGCGAAGGGCGATAGGCCATATTAGCGAGGTAGGGGAAATGGCCAAGGTAGAGGAGCTAGTTATCAATGCTACAGGTGTCATAAGTGGGGACACAGATCATTTGAGTGTCCTGAGGCAAACCAAGCTGGACAGAGGGGTGCATATGTTGCATAAGAAGAAGAAGCAGAGGTGCCTACCCAAGAAGCAGAGAATGCTCCAGAAACCGGGGAAGCTTTGGTTTTGAATAAAGTGTTGTTAAAACCAACAAAAGAAACCACCGAACAAACTCAGCGGAAGGCTTTGTTTCGGATGGTTTGTAAGTCACACGGTAAGTGCTGTGAGTTAATTATTGATAGAGGTAGTACAAATAACTTAGTGGCCACATAAATGGTGGAAAAGTTGGAATTGAAGCGATTAAACATCCCACCCCTTACAAAGTTTCGTGGTTGCAAAAAGGCCATCAGTTGCTGGTAGATGAGCAATGCGAGGTGGAGTTTCAAATAGGCAAATATAAGGATAAGGTCATTTGTGACATCATGCCGATGGATGTGCGTTACATACTACTAGGCAGACCATGGCAGTACGAAAAAAAGGTGGTACATGACAGAATGACAAACTGCTATAAGTTTGTCAAGGATGGAATCAAGCATACACTTGTGCCCATCAAGGAGGAAGGGACAACAGGAACAAGTGAGCTAAGAGCATTGTTGATCAGCGGAAAGAAGTTTCTGAAACAAGTTGAGGATAGCGAGGTGAGTTATGCAGTTGTAAGAAGAGAAAAAACAATATTGTTGCATACAGAGGTGTCAGATTTACCCCCAGAAATTCAGCAGATGTTGCAGGAGTTTACAGATATAATGGTAGATGACTTGCCAGATAAACTGCCCCCCAAAAGAAGCATAAGTCACCATATTGACTTCATACCCGGAGCAAGTTTTCCGAATAAGACAACTTATCAAGAGATTAGAAAGCAGGTGCAGGAACTGCTAGACAAAGGATTGATAAGGTAAAGTTTGAGCCCTTGCACAGTTCCAACGGTTCTCGCTCCCACGAAAGGAGAAGAGTCGCGGATGTGCACAGACTTGAGGGCCATCAACAAAATTACCATTTGGTATAGGTTTCCACTGCCACGGATGGACAACATGATGGATTGCCTAAGTGGGGCATCATATTTTTCTAAGATAGACTTGAAGAGTGGGTATCACTAGATCCGGATTCAAGAGGGGGATGAGTGGAAGACAACCTTCAAGACTAACGAGGGACTGTATGAGTGGCTGGTTATGCCATTCGGACTGAGCAATGCGCCCAATACATTTATGCGGTTAATGAATGAAATGCTGAAAGAATATATTGGAAAATTTGTGATAGTTTACCTGGACAATATACTAATTTTCAGTAGGACAAAAGAGGAGCACCTTTGACATGTTCGGAAAGTGCTGGAAAAATTGTAGCAAAACAAGCTGCTGATAAATCTGAAAAAGTGTACTTTTCTGCAAAAAGAGTTGATTTATTTGGGTTTCGTAATAGCAGAAAATGAGCTGAAGATGGATCCGGAAAAGATTGCAATGATAGTTAATTGGCTGTCCCCAAAAAGCTTATTTGAGGTACGTAGCTTTCATGGGCTAGCGAGTTTTTACCTGAAATTCATAAGAAATTTTAGCGAAATTTGTGCACCTATGTTGGACACTATTAAAAATGCCAGTCAGTCTTTTCGATGGACTAATGCAGCGGAAAAGAGTTTTCAGCTATTAAAGAAGAAGATCACAGAGAGACGGATCCTGAGATTGCCAGATTTTAAAAAGCTCTTTCAGGTTTGCTGTGATGCTAGCGGTATGGCTATTGGAGCTGTACTCAGCCAGGAGGATAAACCTATTGCATTTTTCAGCGAGAAGTTAAATGAGAGTAGACATAAATATTCATCCTACGACAAGGAGTTTTATGCTGTCATCCAGGCACTGAAGCACTAGAGACACTATTTGTTAGGAAACGAATTTGTGTTGTTTTTAGATAATTCTGCGCTACAGTATGTGATGCAACAGCACAAGCTGAATCATAAACATGCCAAGTGGGTGGAATATTTGCAGAGTTTCACCTTTGTGTTGAAACACATCAACAGGCAAGCCAACAAGGTGGCAGATGCATTAAGTAGGAGAGCTTTACTTTTGCAGGAGGGTACTGTGCAAATGCTGGGTTTTGAGCACTTAAAAGATTTATACCAGACTGATACAAATTTTAAGGAGGCCTACGAGGCATGTCATAATCCCTTGGTGAGAGATAATAGTCCATGGTTGGACTACAACTTGCAAGAGAAACTGCTGTTTAGAGGAGGACATCTATGCATTCTTGACTGCTCGATGAGAGAGAACATTATTTGGGAAAAGCACAGTGGAGGTCTAGCCGGACATTTCGGCATAGACAAGACACTCGAGCAACTCAATCATTTTTACTTTTGGCCAAGAATGCGAAGGGATGTACAATGATTTGTGACCAGATGTAAAGTGTGCTAGTTAGCGAAGGGTCATAGTTAGAAGACGGGATTGTATACACCATTATCTGTTCCAAGTAGACCGTGGGACTCAGTCAGCTTGGACTTCGTCTTGGGTCTACCTAGGACACAGCGGGGTTATGAATCGGTGATGGTAGTAGTGGACAGAATCTCGAAGATGGCGCATTTTATCCCTTGTAGAAAAACCAGTGATGCCACTCATGTGGCTCACTTGTTTTTCACTGAGATTGTTAGGCTACATGGTTTGCCTAAGTCTATTCTTTCTGACCGGGATGTGAAGTTCACAGGGAATTTTTGGCACACCCTGTGGAAGAAGGTGGACACACAATTGAGTTACAGTTCTGCTTATCATCCGCAAACCGATGGATAAATAGAAGTAGGAAACAGAAGTCTGGGAACCTGCTACGAAGCTTGATTGGTGAGAATTCGCAGATGTGGGATCGAGTGCTTGCTCAGGCAGAGTTTTCTTATAACGAGTTGCCTAATCGCAACACAGGTTACAGTCCATTTTAGATCCTATACGAAATGCATCCTCGTGGAGTGCATGAGTTGAGGGATCTCGGACAGGAAGAAAGGCAAAGCGCAGATGGAGAAGATTTCAGTAACACGATGAGAAATTTGCATGAGCTGGTGAAAATTAAATTGCAGGATAGCAGCCAAAAGTATAAACAACAAGCAGATTTAAAAAGAAGGGAAGTACAGTTCAATGTAGGAGATGAAGTCCTCGTGCATTTGCGCAAGGAACGCTTTCCTAGAGGTGCATACAATAAGCTGAAGTATAAGAAGATAGGCCCCTGCAAAGTCCTCTGGAAATTTTCAATGAATGCCTATGAGATACAACTGCCACTAGGGATAGGCATTTCACCCATCTTTAATGTGGCAGACCTATTCCCTTACACTGCTTACCCAGAAGAAGAAGACATAACCACACGGCCTACACGGAGTACCTAGGATGGAGGAGAAACCTGGATGAGACAGATGCCTTACGTTCAGCCTCCCGAGATTGAGAGAATCCTCGACACTCAGGTGGTCAAACGAACTCGACGGAAGGACTATCTGTAGTACTTGGTCAAGTGGAAGAATCGTCCTATTGAGGACAGTTTGTGGCTTGATGCCAGGCAGATTGAGCAAGCAGGTTTTTCAGTCGAGAAGCTCATGGACCGAAGTCATGATTTCTTTTTGCCCCGGGAGCCTGATGCAAGAGCATCCAACTAAGGCACCATGACCGTGTGTTGGTGTCTGCCAGGGTGGAGAGTTGAATTAGAATATTGTTTATTTTATGTGTTCAGTTTGTCAAAGTAGGAGGTAGGATTTTGTTTTTATCTTAATCTTAGTATTAGTCAAAGGTAGTTTGGTTGGTTAGGGTCATTTACTTGTTTGTCTTTAATAAACAGTAGATTAATAATTGTCCTATCATTTTAAAAGAAAAAGACAAATGTGTCTAAATGTAAAATCTTGCCATATAGGCAGAACCGAATACTTAATAGTTATGTAACTATAAGGTCTACAACTGAAAGTAACTGCACAGTTTCATTAACTGTAGATAGAACATATAAATGTAACATTGAAAATCAATGACAAGGTTCAACATTTTCAGATACAAGTAATAAGAAGAGACAAAGCATAAATTTAACATTCATCCATCTGTACTATCGTCTACATACTGTGCAACTATATTTTCTCTATTGTTTAAACGATTTAGAAATGACAAATAAAGTATAGGCATGTATCTTTATGTTTTTCCTCTCTTAAGAAACAGAGCATCGTAAATCGCATGCAAATTTCCAAGACCAGAATGGACAAGCAAATAAACAGGCTCGTGGCCAGGAGAATGTCCACATAGCGAAACAATTGAACGAAGAAAATAGAGTCTATGCATCGATTAAACAAACCAAAGCAGAGGTAATTCATTATGAACTGTTATACACCATTTTCTTTCCTTTCTAAAGGAAACAGAAACAAATAAATATATAACTGTTATTATATAAGAGTCTAGCATTACATTACTAAAGCAAATAGAATAAGCAGTGACCACGAGACAGGGCAGACCCTAGTCAAGGGTTTGACATCATGAAACCCTCGAGCCTAACTAGAAAGTTCAACTAGAACGAATTACAAACTGGAATTGTAAAGAAAGGAGTGCCCAGGTTGTGTAACGACTCAAACAAGAGACAACAAACAGTTGCCAAGGCGCGGCCCTAGAAAATGACAAACCCTAACTACAGTTCAACAAAATTGTGGTGATAGAGCCTACCCGAAAGGCACCGAAGGGTTTGCAAACCAAGTATCGAAGCCAACCACCTCGAGGTCGAACTCTTGACCTGTGCAACTAGAACAAGCCAGTGTCAAGCACACCACACATAATAGTGAAACGAGCAGCGATACAATACAAGCAAGGGAAGCACATAATCTTACATGGGAGTGCGATTGAACAAGAAACCTCGTGCTACAAAGCCATAGAACACAAGAATGACCTGAGACAAGAGGAGCGGACATTGTTAGCTTCTAAACCAGGAGAAGGTAGAAATAAATCAAGGAAAGACGAATTACCTGAAAGACAAGCCAAGCGAGCCATTATGCCTGAAACCTGTGCACACGGGAACAGCAGTAAAATGATTTTAACAGTAGAGCAGTAACAAAATAACCAACAGCAGGTAGGAATGGTTGGAAGTCCGACAAACCAAACCAGAAATTGATTCTAGGTGCTAGCAGATGAAATAACCCATTGTGTTGAGGAAAACAAGCAAACTAACCTCCAGAGCGCAAATTAGGACCATACAACAAGGAATATAGTTGCCAACAACACAGGCGAGTCCATGGAACCACATGCTTTCACAGACAAGACCAGAACAGAGTATTTCCATAGAAACCCTCATAGAGCTCTCATAGCAGAACGAAATGCCAAAAATGACCAAAATGCCAAAGGGTTTTGCGTAATGACCAAGTGGTAAACGAGGACCGAGGCAGGAGGACAGGTCAGGTTCATATTTATGATCCTTATTAAATGATTGCAACCACCAACATAAATATCCACTAATCATAACAATAATAAAAAACCAAATCATCAACCAAATCCGCCTTCATCAATAGCGCCGGACAAACTTGTGTTGAGTTATACGTTGGAGTGTGGGCTGGGTCCCATCAATATGAGATTCTATGATCAAACCAAACACATCAGCACAAAGTATCGTTTGAGTCGATATCATGTAGATACCAAGACTATTCATTTAAGACATTGTTTTACAAATGAGAAAATTCCAAACATTTTCACCAAAAATTTTGAAAGAGAAAAATTTGAAAAATTTAAAATAATGCCTAAATTCACTAACACAACTTCGGATTACAAGAGTAAGAATGTTTGACACTTAATCTATAAAGATTCGATGAATTGTAAATGTTTTGTGAATATGTAAATATGAAAAAACTGAACCGAGAAATCAAACTTTGGAATTTAAAATCAAAGGTCACGATACATACACACATGCATCTTGATTAATGACAAACTAATGAAGTGAGAAATTAACTCTAACAATGTAAATCACTTTAATTTAGGTATTTTTTTAATTAAAATTATTTGTATGAATTAATAAAAGATTTATTAAAATAATTCGATTTAAAAATAATTAAATTTGGTTCTTATTGTTCTTATAATTTAAATTGCATTTTCATATTATTTTGTGTAAGATTAATATCTAGCATTATTATCATTTAGGTAATTTATTTAAGATATTGTTTTTATGGTAATAAAAATTTAATGAAATAATGATATAAAATTAATGATTTATTTTTTATTTTTAAATAGAGAATATTTATTACTTATAAATTTAGAAAAATAATATGTAGAGTACTATTTTAATTAAATTATTTATTTATATTATATATAATATATATTATATTATATTATTTATATATTATATATATATATTTAGTTTTGTAAATTAAAAAATATATTTTGTTTAGTGTAATATTAAATTAAATTATATATATATTAAAATAAGATTGAAAATAAATGTAAAATATATTATATTATATATAAAGAATAGTTAAAAAAAACAAAATCGAAAAATAAATGAAAAAATATTAAACTATATAATTATTGATTGAATAATTTAATAAGTTTGTAAAAGTGTTTAATAAACATATTGTAACTTCCTTAAAGAGTTCATCTTTAAAAAGAGCTAAACATTATATATCATTAAATTATTATATTTTTTTTTCAAGTAGAATTTAAATTAAATGATTGTGTATAACAAAGGTTAAGAATTATATGTCATTTAAATTTTAAATTAATGACACATCTCAAATTTAATTTAAAAATAGAGAAATCAATAATAATATTAATCATTAACATACAAATAAGATATTTTGTAAATCAAACAACATCATCATCAACATAATATGAAAATACATATTATACATGAATGAATATCAAAATCACTATGTATGTCACACATGCAATTCATGTCAAATATCCATTGTAACAACATATATACATGTAAGTTAACACTAGGTTTGTCATTAGAAAACAAGTTTACTAAATAAGAATGCAATTGCAATTTGATATACCTCCCTAATAAGATCTAAATCATTTGCTAAGACCATTACATATATTTGATTAATTGTTGGTGAAACTAGTGATGTAGGTAGATCAATAAATGGATCGATAGATGGTGTAGCGATTGGGATAGGTGCAATACTAGGTGGATTGGTGGATGCATTATTATAACTAATGTAGTTAATGGAGCAGACAAAGCAGTGGGTGGATCAATGGATGATCTAACAGCTTGTGTAGCTAATATCACGAGTGGATTTGAGGGCATAAGAGGAGGGGGTGTAAGGGGAGGAGATGGTGGAGGTAAAGGTCTAAGAGAAATAAGTGAACTGGTTGTGTCCTTAAAAGATGAAGCAAATGAAGAAGACTGATGAGCATGCCACTTGGCCTTAGTCATCACCCTCTAGAGTAGGATGATGTTACTAACAATATGATGCATTAATGATGTAATATTGTGGGTAAGGCTCACATATATCTTTACAATATAAAGGTCTTGTATGATCACTTGAATTTGTTCCATGAATACTTAATAACGATCCAATAGGATACATAATTGATCTCTCACTTGCTAACAAAATCTACAATTTGGAATTTGTGGCATGCAAGGTCTATGTGCCTAGGGTAGCTCATTAACCTCAATCACTTCTGCTTTAGGTTAGGGAAATCCCTCACCAACATATGAGCCAATATTTTCCATAAAATAGAAAACAATAAAAATTACACAATTTAGAAAAAATATTATAATCAATTACATGTGCATTGATAACACAAAAAAATATGCAACTAGAATAATAAAAATATAACAATAATATTACCTCTCACTTCTAGTGGTTCAACCCAACTAGATCAAATGATTAGACATATCTGCAAGTCCATCCCTACATATGGAAAATGTACAACATTAAGGATGTGCTCATCTCACTATCCAAAACCTCTTAACTCATCGACCAACATGGTTACTATGGTTGTTCTCTCTTGTACAACATTCCCCTTACATGTGCATACACATATCAATAATCAACCAAATGCCAATTGAGTGATTGGAAACCTCTCAGAAAATAAAGAAAATTGATTTGAAGAAGTAAGGGCTGGTGGAATTACATCTCCCCTCACATATCCTATGACAATGATCCAGATCAATACATAACTATCATAAAATAACAATAGATAGCCTATAATATAGGCCTATGTAATAAACTATCTATATAACACATCAAAGGTAAACTAATTTACTACCCATCATAAGTATGGTGTGCTAGTGTCATGATTATAAGGACAAACACCTTACATCTTTTGCTCCAAAATAATATGTAGTCTTTATTGATCCCAAAAACTTAGAAGTCATTGGGGTTAGTGATCCCTAGATTTACATATATTTACACATATGCTAGTTGGATCTTGCCTATAATGGCAAGACATATTGAGGAAATGGATAAAATCCTCTCCCCCTACCCCCCCACCAAGATAGCTAGATGATAAAATAAAATCGCCCCTCCATCATTTGATACCAAATATCATGACCAATCTTGAAGGTTTGCCTACCATGACCCCAATGATAGATCAATTGTATTAATAAGTCTATATTTCCCTTAAGGAATTAGCTTCCTCATAAAACTTGAGGAGGTCAACATCCCTCAAAATGATATGAGTTTGAGCCAGGATGAGGGAACATATCCCTCTCTCTTCTCGCTTATCCTTCTATGTTATAAGCACAAAGGTATATGGGTTGACATGATATTATTGTGTTGTCATTAATTCATGCACAAATCTCGTTAAACAAATATATCTATAAAATAAGAAATATATATTAAATTACCACACTCCTACACATCTAAATCAAGTCTTTCAATAAAATCATTCCACTCTTATTTACATTAGGCTCGATGTTGTCATGTAAATGTCACTATATTTACATCCCTAGTTGGGGATATTGATATACATATATATTAATGTGTTGATATGTCAATATTTTGAACAAGTATTCTCTTTCAATAGATATGACTAAAATGAATTCTATATGCAACTTTTATGTTTAAAGTGAGCATAATATCTATGGTACTTCCAAAGAAAAGACATTTCATGGATGCTCATATATCAACACTGAGGGGATTGAAATGATTCTTAAACATTAATATATCAATGTTTAAGGAACATTTTTCAAAGTAATATGTGCCCCACAACTCTGTAGATATATACCCTCTAAAAATCATTGCCAATAATGTGGAGGCATTTTGCAATCCAAAACAGACAATGATGGTAATTTTGAGCCATAATATCTTGCAATTTCATTGAGCCACTATAACCATGAATCGTAATCATTGTGTAGATTGTGAGAAACACCATTTTAGTTCAACGATACTAATAGTTTTCAAAAGGAAAAAAACCAAACTATAAGAAAAGGATCACATAGACAAATGCATAGGGAATGAAATCTAATTAACTTGGGTATTTATGAGAGAACTCTTTGTTGAATTTGTCTTTGTTTTTTATTTAACGCAAGAATCAAATGTTAAGTACATTTCAAGAACTTACGATTTGATTGTGTATTGCATTGGAGAATACATATAATGTAAGACAATAAATCTTAGTAGAAGCATCACTATATTCATCTCATCTCAATAAATATTAGTAGAAGTAGAAACACAACACTATACTAAAGATGAGTCATTACCATCAATATCATTCTAATTACCTACTTGGAAGCAAACCAAAATTCATCAATTTTTTTAGTACATCAATGTATAAAATATTGGTTCGTAACATCCTTAGGGAGTATAGTAATACCATGAACTAACTATGATGTGTGTAGTCATTACCATCTAAAAATGCATGTTTTTTTTGAGTAGTTTCACAAATATTCTTTTCTTAATAGACATAATGGATGGGTTATTAAACCTTTTAAGATCAATGATATTTGCAATTCATGTGTAGAATCTTGGAGCACACATTGGCATTTGATCTTAGCTTGAACACCCATCATGGTTGATGAAGGTAGTAGATTACATGCATGGATGAGGGCGAGGATTCACTCATGACCTCATTCATATGATAAATTAGGATATGACAACATAATTAGAGAAGTTTCTACACATTTGGAGGCACTTCACATATGTGGAGGTGTGTTTCACAATTATAAGGTTAAAGTTTAAAGTTGATCATTTGACATTTTATAAGCAACTTTGCATTCACTTAGAGGGGTTCCAACCCCTATGGAGGAGGTTATTAAGAGGTGCCTTATGGCTTTAAATTAGCTTTTACAAGGTTAAAACGCCTTCTTTAGAGGAGTTCCCAACATTAGAGTTGGATTGTGCACTAAAACATATTGTTATTATCCATAAATGCTTAACCCATTTAAGAAGTTGTTTATGACTAACCACATATATATATATATATATATTTGATGAACTAGCCAAATACTAATTGCATAGGAAAAAACTAATTGAAATCACCCTCTTTGTGTATGTTTAAATGAGAAATTCACATAAAACTCTTTTAGAACATTACACCATAGGATTTATAATAATGCCTTAAATATTTTTTATTAAATATAATTACTGTAAGTTCATCTAAATTCTATTAAACACTAAAAATCATCATAAAATTTTGAACTTAACACTTGAATTAACACTATTATTTTTTATTATAAAATCATTTTAAATTTAATCTCACCTTTTTTATAAATTTAATTTATATTATTTTATTACATTATATATATTCTGGCTAGTTGCACCAGGCATCCCCGTTATTTCACATACATGTATGTGAACGACACCAATGTGGAACCTTTGCAGCTTTGTTTCTCAACTACATACTATCAATATTTCAAAAAAAAAATCATACAATACAAAGGTTTGATATACGAGAGCTTCACTTCGAGTTAAGAGTCTACAGGCAATGGGGTGGCAATGGAAGTATAAACTCAAAAATTCTCCAGACAAACCATGGAATGTCGAATCATAGTTTTTTTTTTTGCTATTTTTGAATTGCACTTTCGAAGAAAGTTGTTAAATTCCTATTGTTTTTTTTGGCTTATTAGTCAAATTGTTTGAACTGCTTAGAGATGGTATTATACCTAAATTTTTCTTTTGAGTAGGTCCCTTTGGTTGGTTTTTTTTGTTTTCCTTATTTTGGTTTCCTTTGGGATGTTTTCACCATTCAAGCAAAGGATTCCTCTTAGCCCTCTCTTTTGGAATCCTTTTCTATTTGTAGTTGGTTTTCAATGTTAGTGCAGTGTGTTTTTAAGTTAATTTTTTTTGGGATAAGATGTATATGTTCATATTAATAGGCTACTAGGAATGTTATTCGTAAATGTAATTATTTTTTAAAGTTTTCTACCTTTTTTTAGGAAATGTTGATGCAAAATAGATCCTAATTCCTATAATCAATCTCATGACAAAGTTAGATTAGATTACCTTTTGCATTTTAAGAATTAAGAAAAAGGCAAACCATTTTAATCAAATCAATAACATCCAACCATTAGTACATAATGTATTTAATATAGGGAATATGAATAGTGTTATCTTGAGAAACAAGCCATGTTCATAATGCAACTATATAAAAAAAATTTATGACTACATTCAATGGTAGGATGCTTGCACAAATATTTATTAAAATATTTCATTTCTAACATCAAGTAAACATAAAAGAACAAAGATACTAAATAATAAATGCATCAAAGACTATTGCATTTTTTTGCCTCAATGCAGTTGTCTTGTTGTTGCAAGATGAGATATATGCAATTTTAGTTCTTTATGTTTTTTTACTTCAATTGACCTATATTTAAACTAACCGATAGATACTAACTACTATGTAGTAGTTGCTAATTATAAAGAGAATTAACATATGAGTTAAACATATATACATTTTAAAATACATGTAACAATATTCTTAATTATGGAGATTTAGTCCCACTTTACCATGAAAATTCTTAACTTGTATTTTTTTTTTTTTTTACAATACTATGGGTCAATATCATGGTTTGCCAATGCCACATCCTCAATGTGACATGTGTTGATATGACATTTTCTTTAATTAATATATATAAGATAAATTAATTAAAAGAGCATAACTATCTTCGAGATAAATCTTAATATTCCAACATATTCCATGGAGGTTAAATCTCTACCATCCACCTAATAATAATTGATAATTAAATTAAATTTTTGAAATGTTTATTATGAAATAGACATGCTTATAGGCATAATTAATGTAGATGTGACTAAAAATATAAAAAAAATGATTAATTTACTTTAAATATAGAGTTATGAGAGTTAAAATTGAATAATATTGTAAAATTTTCTATTACTAATATAAAATATTTATTTTAGGGGCAGGAGGAGAGGGAGGGGTGGTTTTTTTCCCCAACGAACAAGTCGAAATGAAGTACTCACGGGGATTAGGAGTAGCAACAAACAACAAAGATGAATTGTTAGCAATGTGGAAAGGCATGGATATAGCTCTATCTTTGGGGATAAAAAACATCAAAGTGATCAACGACTCCTTATTAGCCTTAAGGATGTTCTCTCCCTTCGATGCAAATTCAAAGGAACAAAAATCAACTCTTGTATTAAGAATTGAACTCCATTTTTTTTAATAAGTATGAATTGTTTCACATTTTCCGCCACCTTAATTTCATGGCCAATAGTTTGGCAAATCGTGGGGTTCTCTTGGATTATGGTGAGTGCGAGACAAATGGAGGGGCATTATACCTCACCCTCATCCCATGAGAATATGTCAGAAATAGCAATTAATACTGTCCTTGATCAGCCAGAGGGTTGGAATATGTGTGAACTCATGGCAAGGTGGCCGGAAAAATGGTGGAAAGGTTGTTTGGCATTAATGCATGGCATTCATGTGGATCCCTATGATGTCTTCTTAGCTCGCTCGCACAAGGTTTCGTTTATTTTCATACAGAGAGAAACACCCCAATCCTTTCAACAAGGAATTGGGTCTGCGGAAATCAGATGCAATTTAATGGTGAAGTGACAGCCAACATATCGATCTTTGGGGAATTGGCTGTAGGGGTGGTTCAATATATCCATCGGCTTGCAAAAATATTTAATAGGCCTTCAAATCGAGGATCTTCAGGTGATTATGGCACGAGAAGGAATGAAGGAAGAAACATAAGATTTGGTTCATAAATGGATGCACCCCCTGTTGGATTTCATTGATGTGATACTTGGAGAGCATGGGTGTGAACATAGCCTATTTTGGGAGGATTTTGTGATGGAGTCACATAAATTTCAAGGCGTGAAGCCCCCGAAGGAAGACTTTGTTAGGTGGAAGCGAGAAACAGAGTTCATGTTCAAGTTGCTCATTGGAAGGATGGACATCCTTACTCACCATGTTGAGCTCTTGGAGAAGGATCGCACAAAGAATGTTGAGAAAATTAACGCCAAGTTCGAAAGTGTGGAAGCCACGCTGGAAAGGTGAATTGTGAAAATGTAAACAAACTTACTTTCCTCCAACTCGGAGCTAATAAGTGATAGTATTTTCAACGAGGTGTAAGAGATCATTGTTGAGCTACCTGAAGACGTCGTCATTCAATTGCAGACTCAAACTGAAGCAGGAGATGCATGTGCATGATCAAGCGGGGAGGAGAAGGAGGAATACAAGGATGTCAGGAAGTTTACTCAAACTTAATGTATGTCAATGTTATGTCGCTTTGTGTTTATTTTAGGTTTGTTTTATAGAAAGAAATTATGGAAATTATAAGTGTTATGTAATACTAGTCAAGGCATGTAGAAGGAAGAAATTAGTTTCGTGGATGTACTGGGATTTGGAAATTGATGCATAGATTGCTACTAGTTTTGAGGAAGTTTTATAAATGTGGTAATGACCACATAATTCTAGATTTTGAATATATAAAAGTACTAGTTTTGTTTAATATATATATTCAACATAAATTTTTATATCATAATAATAATAATTATTATTATTACTTTTATAAATAATTGTATATATACATTACTTTGCAATAAAACTTTAAAATTTATAAAAAACAACTCTAACATATTTCTATTTTTTTTAATGATTGCGTGTTCTAGTTAATTTATTCATTGGCAAGACTTGCCTAATATCTTATCGTATTGATTATACATATGAATTAACAATTAATTTTATGATATTATGATTTCCCCTATTCTAAGGAGGAGACATTTTGCTTGGGCAATAATGGAATTTCTATCACAATTTTGATGAAATTTGACGGAATGTTTTGGATATCCGAATTAATACTATTCAAGATTTTGGGTGCCTAGAAGTTTTTGATAGTGTTAAATCTATTTCTAGCATCAGAAAAATTATTCAAACACTTCCACGATCAATTCTTTAAAAACAAAACTAAATTCCCACCAAAAATAATTATTTAAACAAAATTATCGCCTTAATAAATTACTGCATCGTACTGTGACATTAATAAACAACACAACCTATCATTCTTATATTCTTGTGATATATATATATATATATGGGATGAAAATCTCCTCAATTATTAATATACTTGAATTTGGCTATGTGATAAGCTCTTTTGGTAGAGGACTACTTACCGCGTTGAAGAGAGTTTTCTAGTTTGGTTGAATATGTTACAAGTGATAAGAGAAGCATTTATTGTGAATCCCCCATATAAGGGGATATTTCATTTTTCTATTTATTGTTCTTTACTTTAATATATTAAAGACATTTTTTGTTCATTATTTGTTACGATTCAATTAAGATTATACGTTTAGTTCAATTTGTTTCCATTTTTGAATTGATTTTATAAATATTTGGATAATAATAGGAAGTTCTCGAAATTTTTTTATAAAGGAATTATACTTCTTAATTTAAATTTGTTTAAATTTGAAAATGATTCTTATAAATATGGATGAATTATAAAGGACGTTTTCATATTATTTCTTATTTTTATTTATTTATTTTTATAATGTTAATCGATCAATTTAATTATAATTTGTGATTAAGGAAGTCGTTTGTTTTTATGTTAATTAATGTATTAGTATTTTAATATTTAATTATAATTTAAAAAGATGGACAAGAATTATGAACCAACAAAAGAATAAAATTAGAAGGATTCTTTTGTGGAGGAGAGTGAAAAGAAGTAAATTGATCTTGTAAGTCACATTGAGAAAGCTAATGATCTAGCGTTGATTTAGGCCAAGAAAACAACAAGAGCAAATATGTAGCAACCAAGGAGTAGTTGGACAAAATGAACACATTCATCTGAGAGTTCTAACTCAGATAAAGAAGTGACATTCAAACTAGAAGGAGAAGAAATGACACTTGTAATTGTCAATCCAAATTTTGGGAGTTGGCAAAAATTTCAAAAGAGGAAAAGTAAAAAAGAGAAACTCAGTTTATTTAGGTAATGTAATTAGAGTTTGGACAATTTTTGCATGTTTCAAGTACAATTACCTAGGCTACTTTGCATGGTTAAGCACATACAAAATGTAATTTTATTGTTTAATAGAATTATATGTTTTTAGTTCGGGAAAAAAATATCCAATCATAATCTTATTTTTAGTAAGGAGAGTAATTTTAAAGTTTTTTAATTATAAAATGTTTTTAAACTTACTTGATTTCCCTTCAAGTTTTCTTGAAAATGTTATAATCCCAAATTTCATAGCCATATAAAAACATCAGGGTAACAAGGGTATCAAAAAGTATCATTTCTCCTACTCTTTTTTTTTTTTTCCAAAATCAAATTTTGTAATTTTACAATTTTTTTAAAAATTAAAAAACTTTATTGCATTAGAATGCCTTTAAAGACAAAGTACAAAGCTATTACATCTAGTCATATATGGGGGATTCACACTGCCTCCAGGGAAAATAGGGGAAAGGAATGTGATCCACCAACTATTTTTTTCGTATACACCGAAACAACAAAATCAAACATTCTAAATAGACATTACAAAACATGGATAGAGTTGGATATAATAGCATATCTAATAGCCATATGAATTCAGAAGAAGAAATGGTAGCAAGATTCCTTGCACTTGAACCAAAAGGTGCAACAATATTAGAGTCACAATGAAGATTCCCTTCTACAAGGGTCAACCTTGCGTCGAGCTCATCCATGGAAAAGTGTTCGATTCCTCAACGTCCTTTTAATATCCTCCAATCAAGCAAACACAATGTACCTATCCACATGTTTTTCCTTCAGTACCATGCAAAGTAGAGTCTTCAGCTGCTAGTGTATTGCAACTAAGTTGAGACATTGTTTTTTTCGTCCCCTAGTGTGACCAGCGTTGGGAACCCAACAAGATACCTCCTATAATAGCTCATAGTCAGAGTAGTAATGCTTCTTGACAAGTGCCTTGGTCTCCAATTTTCTAATTTCTTGCCAAGTCTCAGGAGGCACCACATTAAAATATGTTGAATCCAAGTCTTGGGTGAATAGTTGAGCCTCACTTTGTTCTTGCGAACTAGTACCACCACCACCCCTTTTTCATTGCATGTGTTGCTTGGGAGGCATGGAAAGCGGGGGGGGGGAGTGGATTTCAAAACTCTGAGTGGTGCATAAGTGCTCGTGACCAATAAATTGGCAAGAGTGCCCTCGTGTTAAACAAACACCTACTGGACACAAACTTACAGTATGACCAATACCCAACCTACACAATTGATTCCCAATTAAATCAAGAGATGGATCATGACTACAAGGCACCTAAGGGAAAAAATATCCTCCGCCCTTAAAACCCATTAAAACTTGATAATTCAGAGAAATCCACAGATAAACCCCATTGACCAAACATTCCATAGTTAAATCTTTTTAAATTGAACCCCGAGGTAAGAGCTACATAAACTAACTTAGATAGACCAAGTATGAGATTTTGCATGCTCTAAGCATATAACAATACTATAACCTCAAGTCGAAGAACACCATACCAGAGATTCAGATTCAAAAAATCAACCCTAGACCCTAGAGTGCTAGATCTGGCTAACTGACTTACTGAACCAGGACATGCATTACCGGAAATATTAACAAGCAGACAAGGAAAGACTTGGAAGGAAAAAACCTAAGTGATTGAGCCTGAGTTGCCAATAGAGAGCAATGGTAGACTACCTCTACTAGTCACCAACACTAGCTGTGAATTAGCTTCACCACAATATAATTTCTCTGCCCTCATCTGCCTAACCAACTCTAGACAAAGTGACAACCTCTCTGCCCAAGAACCAAGCAAAAATACCAACGATAATTTCAAAACACAGGAACCATGCACAAGCAACGACGACAAGGAGGTCGACTCCTCGACCTCACTCCTTCACAGCGACCCACATAAACCATCAAGAATAAGGCTCTCACCATCACCCTTACCATTAATATAGCCAATTGTGTTGTTACAAGTAGTTGCATGTTGGGTTCAAGTCGTGTGCCATGTTCTTTAATGCACATCACGTTGGCAAGCTTGCCTCACAATGCATCTGTTCAGTCTCTGTGCCATAGGGAATTTTTGCAACTTTATAATTTTTCTCATAACCAAAATAAGATTTCCACCTTTATTGAGTCTTTCTCAACATTATAGTTCTAATTTAACTTGAAATTCAAGAAATTATAGAAATGAACTACTTCTAAGTTGAAAATATAATAGTTATATACACATCTTTAAGAATTCTATGATGTTTATAAATACGGAATGGAAAAGGGCTCCTTTCTATATGACAACATCATTTGCATATAAAAATATGAGCGCTAATCAATTGAGGATGGGCCTCGTTAGCAAGGTGACCTAGGATCAAACCTCACAGGGGTGGTTGTGCCTATGCTAAGGGAAAGAAACATGCTAAAAAATCTAGTCAGCTTAGAGTTAGTGTGGCCCAGACCTGATACAATCCCCAAAAAACTTTGATAAATTAGATGCCCCTGGATCGTAATTTCTCAAGCCACAAATCAACCTTAAAAATTATA
>APFE030806222.1:0-14357 GCA_000404065.3 Pinus taeda | reverse complement strand
TTTATGATAGGTTCATTTCTCCTCAATATAGGTTAATTCCTCTTAGATGGGGCACAATGTGACTTCACATAAACAGGTAGTGGTCTCCTCCAGGCATTGGTACAAGCATGTGCTACTTCGGTGGGCTCGTTCTTGATAATAGGTCACTCCCCTGCAGAAATGGGTGCATTAAAAGGCATGGAGGAGGGATTAACAAGAAAAAGAAAGTAGAGGGTCAAGGGAGGGGAGACAAGAGGTACATGAAGCCTGGGGGAAACCATGTAGAAGGGACATGGGGAAGAGAGATAGCTCTACTAGAGCCATAGAAAATGGGAACCAATAATAATGTCATGGGTAGAAGGTAATGGAATAAACTAGAGAGAAGTGAAGTGGAAATAATAAGGCCAATTAGAGTCATAGACCAATGGCTAAGGTCACAAACAAGAACCTATGGTATGTGAGCGTAAAGAGAGTAGGGTCGATTAAAAGAAAATATAGAGAGAAGCACATAAGGGAAGGAAGAAGACCAAGGAAGCAAAGAGAGAGTACAGATACAAAAAATATTGCCAAGCCAAGAGAAATCTAGTTAAGATGCATCCAAAGACTTTTACTAGTAGCAATGAGTATATGAACTTTGATTGTTTGCGGCCTTGAGAGCGGGGAATTTGGACGGTCATCTGACCTACAAGAGGAAGGAAGGTGCAAAATAAACTGAAGGCTATGGGAAGTATGGAAATTTTCACCTGCACTTTAGTGCCGCCAAGTGAAAGTAGGAGTGACTCCACTAAAATGGTAGTTTCACAACAGGTGATGTCATTTTTTTCCATGTCGAAGCACAAAGGAGAATAATAATGGAGGATGAAATTTGAAGCTATCAAACACCACCAAAGGCGAAACAAAGTAGTTGTGCTTCCCACCATCTATTGCAAAGTTGAGCTTGGCCTGGGAGAAAAATGTGAAAATCCATGGCCAAAATCACTATCGGCTAATACTTTGCATGATGACTAGAGTCCTAGCCAACAGATTGTTTGTAAGGATTACAATTAAGATATGAGTGTGGGGTGCCTAGGGCATTGATTTTTTGAAGAATGATTGACATGCAACTAGATTGAAAAATTCATAGTTTCCACGAGGGCATGCTACCACGTCTCGTGGTTCTTTAGCTAGGAAGGATTAGGGAGTTTTTAATTTATTAAATTCGACATAGAATAGGGATTTTTGGTGACCAGTAGAATTCTGGTGGAAAGTTGTAATTCTGATTTAGTTATTATACTTTAAATTTTAGTTAGAAATGATGTTTAAATTTGATGGACATATCAATGTTCATCATCCATTTGAATTATATAGCTATGCTAATTTTAATTTGTTTCTTTTGTGGGGCAGATTGTATTTCCTTCTAAACAATAAATTACATGATAATTCTAAAAATTCTTACATAAATCTTTCACTAGGCAGACCGGGTTGAAGCCAAAAGTTCACTCTTCGTAGAGAAGTAAAAGAAATTAAAGAACTATGGTAGTTCAAATTTAACATACAAAAACTTAAAAACTAGCCTAAATGAACTTGTAAGTGGATATTAGGAATAAAAGACCAATAGAGCAAAGGCATGATATAAAACAAGTAAAAGGATCAAATACATGGTTGCAACCTGGATGGGATCTTTGTTGTCACTTGGAATGCCTCCAGGTGGGGTTGGGATACCAAGGTGTTGTTCAATTTTCTCCATCCTTTGGTATATTTCCTTCATATGGTGATGCATATGCTCAAATGAATGGATGACATCCACCCGATTCTCGCGCCAATCCAATAAGGTTCTACCAAGGAGGAACTTCATGTGCCAATATAATTCAACTATGTGCATACACTAGTTGAATCATTCACAAGTGTGCTTAGTGTCTAGTACCAAATATTCCATCTTAGTAAGTACCTATGTTTCTAAGAGCTAGAGGCTATGAGAGGTTCCTTCCTCCTCATAAAAGGTTAGTTCCTTTTGGAAGGGACCCAATGTGAATTTGAAGAAACACGAGGTAGTTTCCTCCAGACATTGGTGTAATCATGTGTTGCCTTAGTGGACCTGCTCTTGATAGTAGGTCGATCCCCTATGGACACAAGCACGCTGACGAGGCATGGGAGAGGGGTTAGATAGGAGAAGAAATTAGAGGGTCAAGGAAGGGGAGACAAGAGATATAGAAACCCAGGGGGAATCTACATAGTAGGGACACGAGAAGGAGAGACAATGCAATAAGAGCTAGAGCCAATGGGAACAACCAATAGTGTTCAAGGTAGAAGGTATGGGATTCAACATGAGGAAGGTACATGAAAAAAATACTGAAGTTTGAGGGAAGTATGGAAATTACCATCTACACTGTAGTGCCATAGAGTGAAAGTAGGAGAACTCCACTAAAATGGTAGTTTCCCAACAAGTTATGCCGAATCTTGCCATGTTGGAGTGCGGATGAGCATAACAGTAGAGAATTGTAATTGAAGCTATCAAAAGCCACCATTGGAGAGATATAATAGTTGTTTTGGCTACTTTTTCTTGTGAAGTTGAGCTTTGCATGGGAAAAATGCACAAATCCATGGCCAAAATCACTTTCCTAGTACTCTGTGTAAGTGAAGTCCCAGTTAATAGATGTTTGCATGGATTACAATTAAGGGCTGAGTGTAGCGTGCTCAAAGTATTGATGTTTTGAATGAAAATCAACATGAACCTATCTTGAAACATTCATATTTTCCATGGGGTCGTGCTACCATGTCCCCTAGTCCTTCGGCCAAGTGGGATTAAGGGTTTTAAATTTATTAAATTGGACATAGAAAAAGGAATTTTGGTGACTAGTAGAATTTTGATGGATTGTTGGAAATTTGATTTAGTTGTTTTAGTTTAATTTTTAGTTATAAACTGATGTATAAAGTTGATGTACCTATCAATGTTCGTCAACTAAAATAGTTATATATCTATGCTAATTTCAATCATTTTTGTGTGGGGTAAATTATATTTCCTTTTGAATAGTGGATTACATGATAATAATAAAAAAGATTATGTTAGTTTCTCATTAAGGAGACCAGACCAAAGCCAAAATTTCACTCTTTTTAGAGATACTAAAGAAAAAAAAGTATTGAGATAGTCCAAATTTAACATACAAACACTCAAAGTTGGCCTAAACAACCTTAGAAGTGTATAGTAGGAAAAAAAAACTAATAGAGTAGAAGCATGCCATAAACTAAATAGAAGGATCAAAATCCATGGTTGCAACTTGGATGGGGTCTTAACTGTTACTTGGAATGCCTATGGTTGGGGTTGAGATACCAAGGTGTTATTCAATGTGCCCCATCCATCGGTCCTGTTAGGTTCATATACCAATAGGTTTCATCTTTCATGATCGACAGTGGAAGGGCTAAATATGTTCATCATTGCAGGCTGCAAGGGTTCCATATTTTGTGTACATGCTACAAAAAAATTTAAAAATGAAAAGAGGGTATGCCTTAAAAGAATAATCAAAAGGCAAGAAAATCAAGTGGTCAAGAGAAAAGTGAAAATGAACCCCAAACTAAAGACCAGGAGAGTGGCCAGTCAAAATGCCACTACTAGCTTATTTGGCAGTGTCATGTTATGCAAATACTGCTGCTAATCACACTTGATGGATGGCCCAACAATCTAAACTGGACCATGCCATGGTTAAATTGCTTGCTGCAGAATAGAGAATGTTCCAGACCAAACAACTCAAGCTTGGCAGATGACTAGCTAGGTAGAGAAATAAAGGTGCCCAACTGCTTAATCTGGGGCCTTGGAAGAAATAAGGGTAGGTTTTAGATAGGAGGGTAGTCAAAAGAAAAAGAGGAAAATCAGGGTCTGCTAATTCAAGTGCACCCACCTTTGAAGAAAATAAGTTAGGATTACTAGGATGGGTAAGTAGTGCAAGGTTGCAGAAATGGAGAGCCATCACCAATTGGCTCATTAAGTGCAAAAACTTATGCCACTCAGGGTATTGGCATCAAAATCAAAGAGTGGAGGACAAGCATTGGAAGCATGTCTAATTTCCCCTATTTTTCCCCAAAACTTCATTTTACTAACACCCCCAAGGACCTTGAGATCTGCTCAGGTGTCCAGTTCCACTTCATTGCATCACTAGCTACTTGGTAGAGCCATGAAGTGCAAACATGAAAAGAATCCACATTTTTTGGGTAAAACATCTTTTTCATCATTTCATTTATCCTCAAAATCCTAAGATAAGTTTTACCTATTAGAACTTAGCTTTACCCCTTCATTCACCTCACAAAGCCATATTGATCACTGATGTACTATTTAGCTCCCTAACTTCCCCCTTTCCCTAATTCTACTAGAATCTATGAAAATCTCCCAAAAAATATCTATAAATACCCTCCCCCTAGCACTATAGCTATATATCCCTTCCTTGGGAAATATTAACCCATCAGGGGTTAGCATTAACCCTCAATCATCCTAAAACTATGGGGTTTGGCAAAAAACTATGGTTAAAGTCAAAAAATCAAAATCCCCGCCCTTGCTAGAACCCTTTACCCCTTTCCACTCTCTAAATTGTGTTTGTAATGTTTTTTTATTATTATTAAAACATTATTAAACGAAAAAATCCAAAACCTAAAGTTCATATTCCCCCGCGCTCGATTTTAATTAAATTAATTAATTTATTGGGGCGGGTCCCCACTGAATTTAACACGTCGTCACCTCGCGATTGCCGCCCACCGCACGATCTTCCGCCCCGCCCATCCAACGTTGGGCGGTCGATCTTGCAATGAACCTGCCCGACCTTTTGCGTCCGGGGGATGGGCGGTATTGTCGTCGTACCCCCGCCACGCGTCAGGCGCCCGCGATGTTCGCTGCCCTCCCCTCCAAACCGCTTACCGCCCTAGGCCCCTCCGGGGAGACCGCTTACCGCCTTCCCCCCGCACTGACATCACGCCCCCATCAGCGTGTCGTCACCCCTCCTTGCCGCCACCAAGCCTCCACATCGTCGCCGGCCACCGTGTCACCCTGTCCACCCTGCCACTGTGTCACTGCCACTTGTGCACCCACGTCAGCTGCCACGTCACCCATCCGTACCCGGGCCCATGATGACGTCAGCATGACGTCATCACATAAAGGCGCCAATATGCCAAAAATGCATAAAAATGCGTCAATTAACCATTATTTCACATTGTTTTCTATGACTTCTGGAGATCCTCTGCATGCGAAATTCAACCTACAACGGTCAAAAATCAAAAGCTACCCGCCAAAGTTGCTGCTGCCTCCATTATCAACCCAAGTACCTGCAATTCCTCCAATTCAACCGGTGCAAACGCCTCCTACGCCATTAAAACCAGGTATTTGCCGCAGGCATCCTCTTTTATCCACTGTTCTCCTTTGCAATCCTAATTTCCTGCATAAAGAACTCAGTCAAAAGACCCACATTGTTAAATTCACCACTAAAATCTACTTAAAAAGCCGCTAAAGCCCCTGTGCGACGAATATCTCGAAGAAACCCGTGACCCTCTGTGAAATTCACCATTTTTCCACAAAGAGCAATTTAAGAAGCTGAGCTACGGGCTAGAAGACTGAATTAGTAGTTTCCTCACCCCTACTAAAGGAATTCTCTGCAATTAACCAGCTAACTAGCTCAAACGCACTCTGGTTCTTCAAAACAGAGTGCCCCACAAATTCATTAAGCCTGTAACAGCCTCCTTGCACTGCCAAACTGCTCACTGCAAACAGAGATCAGTAAGCCATTCCTCAGCATTCACATCAAGCTTGAAATACAGTAAGCATCCAGCTAAAAACCAGACAATGGCCACTCCAGCTGCTCTGGATGTAGTTCCTGTAAATCCACCTAACAGAGAACTGGAAGCTATGCCACTAGTGGACAGTGATGCCCTCATCACAGACTTTATGGGAGAGAGAAGCTACTTGCAAACATATTGCCAGCTAAGAAACAGTCACTTGGACAACAGTGACCTGTATGGCATCTGGGAATCCAATCTGCCCACCTACTTCCTGCCTTCTGTGAACATTTTCCCTGAAGTCATCCAGCTCTGTGCAGAGAACTATGACCAGAAACTTAGAGCTGTGAAGTCTCCATCTGGGAGCATCCTCTTTTATATAACTCCAGATTCCATCAACCAGATGTTGAACTACAAGCAGACCTAGCTGCTATATCCCTTCTCCATGAACTACTTGCTATATGAGGGCTCCAAGCTCTCTAGCACAGACATTGCTGCCATAGCCAGGAAATTCATGAAGGTAGACTGCCAACCTTCTGGGCCACCGCCTTTTTCTTATGCAGATTTCAATGAGGTTGGCAAGCTGTTGGTAGATATGCTGAACTCTGTGCTGGGGTTCACTACAAGTAAACATGTTGATCTAACTGTGATGGTCATGCTCTCTGCATACAGCTTTGTGAAGCCCCCTGCTATGAAGTACAACTATGCCAAATACATTGCCAATAAGATACATGATCAATTGACAAGGCTGAAGAGGGAGGCAATATTCAAATATTCCTCATACATCTATCACTTATTCTTGTACTACCAGACAGATTGCTTCCAGTGCTCAATCAAGAAGCTAGACTCACAGGGTGAGAGGAGGTCTGTGATCTTCTGGTCTTCAGTCTTCCACCAAGTCCAGAATTCCCCCTACTGATACTGTGAATTCATTGATCAGTTTGTGTATCCAGACACATGCCTCTTAAAGAGGACCCCTCCTATCAGATTGTCCAAGGATATGCATAAAATCTTGCATCTATCCAGGAGTTACAAAATTGCTGATTGGTACTTGTACCAAAATCACACTGTATTAAGAATTTATGGGTGTGAGCTCTGTCCCTACAGGCTCCCAAAATATGTGCCTATGAGGCTATTTACCCTGGAGTAGTACAGACAGCTTATAAACTCTGATCTGACACACTTTCACAGTGCCAAGAAGAAAGCCAACCTAAAGTTTAGGGACCACCTAGGCCCATTTGTCATGAACAAAAAATATGGTTGGCAAGAAGCTGATCAAATCCTAGGACAACAACTCAAACTCAAGAGAAGCTTCTGGTGGGTCCCTTATGACCCTAAAGGTTTCATCAGTGCCAGGAGGGTCAAATATAGGCTGCTGGCCTATAAGCATTGCCCAATCCCTCAAATACAACACTTTGCTAATCAAGATGAATGGGTGCCTGAATCAATAGTAGAGGAATTGACTCAGGAAGAAATAATGGAGCATACTGTAAAGGACTTGGAAAAAACTCTTGACTTAGACTCTTGTCAACAAGTCTTGTTCAAGCAACCAGTTCAAGCAGGAGAAGGCACCTCTACTGCTCCAGCTGCACAGGACACCCAACAAGCTCCAGCAACAACAACTACAGCAAAGGGAAAGGAGAGGATGGATGAATAGCAAGAGGTAGAGGCAGGGTAGCCTAGCACATCAAAAGATCAGCAATCAGAGCAGGCCCCTCCACAACAAACTGAACAAACTCAAAACCCAGTTTTGCAGACTCCTCTCAATGATGAGAGAGGAAAAAAGAGAGACAGAGAGGAGGTCACACCTCCAACAGGGTCATCACAGCAACCAAAGGCCAAGAGGCCGTGGGTAGACCCTGAAGCAGAAGAAGGAGACATAAGTGAAGAACTGGCAGAAAGCCACAACAAAGAAAGGCAAACAAGCCAACAGACTGCTACTAGCTCATTTAAGCTAGAACAGGCCCAACAACATACCATAGAGGTGTCCTCCTCAAGACAACAGGGCAAGAAACCAGCTACAGTTAAAGAAGGCTTCAAAGAGATCAAGGCAAAAAAGAGTTGATAAGGGTGCAGCTCTATGAACAATTCCTGAATACAACCCCAGCCAAAAAGCAAAGATTGATGGCTGCTTATGATCTGAAGGAAGAAAAGATGATCTTCACTCATCTGAAGCCTAAAGTCCCGCATACAAAGACCACAACAGATTACTACAGGACAAACCTGGAGGTCTTTTCTAAAGACATACACCCCATGGATAAGATTGAGCTGCACAAATAGACTGGCGAGATGGTGTATGCAACACTTGCTGACAGGGCAATGCTGGCCCATCAGCTAAAGGAAGCCTTGAAAAACACAAACAGGCAGCTTGATTTTGAAAGGCTGTCCTTCTCTGGAAAAGACAATAGAATAAAGACTCTGGAGGACATAATTATTGATTTGGGACATGACCCAAAGGACGCAAAGGGTGTTAGAGCCCTTATGAAGAAAAAAGAGGATGATATTGCTGCACTGAGAAGACAGGCAAAATTGCCTCCTACCATCCATCCTGAAACAACAGAGCTTGCACAAGAAAAGCAGGTGGATAATTCTATGGAGCTGCTTCTGGTTATGAACCAAAGGATACTACAAATGGAGGCAAAATTAGAGAAAGCTCTGCAGGACAAGCAAGGGGAATCAGCCTCCCAGCCCCCTCAAACTTCAACAAATCTTGAACTTGCCCCTCCAGGACAAGCAGCAGCAGCCGCTCCTGCTATTCCAACACCTACTATAGCTACATCAGCAACAAGAGCAACAGTAGAAGCAATAGCAGCAGCAGAATCCAGCATGGGCATGGAGGAGTTGATGAAGGCTGTTAAAGAGCTGGAAACTCAAGTCACTGAAATAAATGTTGCCAAAGAAAAATTGGCCAAGCTGGAGGCTAGTTATGACAAATCAAAGATGACAGTGGCAGAAAAGCAAAGAGAAATAAAGGCCTTGGAGGCCAAAGTGAAAACTCTGGAAAAGGAGTTGATGCTCGGTAAAACCCTAGCAGAAATAAAGAAGATTATTTGGGCCAAAATTGGCCAATCTATACAGGACCAATGGAGGTCCATTCAGGCAATTTTTGAACAAGCTGAGCTAATAGATGTAGCTCATGTGGAAATTCAGAGAGCCAGGATAGCCCTGGGAATAATGCCTGAGCAGGTCACAAGAATGATTCATTTCCTCAATAACCGCACTAGAGAGAAACTGGCTGCTCTACAAATAAGCAGCAAAACATATACTATCCTCACAGCCAAAAAGGTATTAACCTTGAGGAATTTTACTCAAACATTGGAGAGGAAATGTCAGGAGATGAAGGCAGAGATAGATGAATTTAGAGCTAAAATGGCTATACTACAGGACAAAGGACTGCCAAGCCTAGTGACTGGCACAGGACAGCCGCTGTCATATAATCAGTATATGACAAGGATCAATAATTATGTTGAAAACCAGATCACTGCATCCAGTAGCCCCACAGAAGAAGCAGGGCCTCCCTCTGGGCAATCTCTCTATGACAAGCTGGAAAATCTGTTCTTTATTGAACATGAAATAAATCATCTGTTCGAAGTCCCTCCAAACTTTTACAGACATACAAAGGAAGATGAAACAATGGTAAAAATGAGGAGGCATCAGCTACCCCCAGTTGATTGGTGGCAAGCAATGCTGGAGATTTTGCCCAGGTAAATTCCACTTTTCTTTTTCCCTTTTTTGAGAAAAGTCAAAGTTTACAGGTCAGCAGACAGGTCAGCAGGCAGATCAGCATACAGGTACAGCAAGCAACCGTACAGATGACTCAGCAATGCACCCAGACAACAGGCTCAATTAACGCAAATTTAAAAGCACAGCTACAGCCTACTTTCCAGAGCCATAAAGTCAAATCTGTCTGACAGAAAAATATCAGCTATCTCAGCATTAAATGCTATATTTATGTTATCATTTACTTTTTGTAAGAGAGTTGGTGGTGCAATTTATTGCACAATTACTCTCTACTGAGATATTTTGTACCCTATTTTTGTATATATATCCCTCAAATAATGCACTGAGGGTCGGTTGTAGTGTAATTCTTTCTGAAGAGCTCTGTTGTATTCTGGACACCTTTTGATAATACAAATTGCTGATGGAGATTTCTGGTTCCAACGTTGTCTGAAGATGGATATGTAAAGCTCTGTTTTGTTGCAGAATTCCTGTGTCATTTGCTGAATCAATAAGTTTCTCTTAACTGTGTATGTGCTTCCTGTGTATTAGATAACTCTTATGTTTTCATAATCTTAGTAAGTATAGAAAAAGAATAGCCTAGGATTTGTTTCAAACACCCTATGCTCAATATCTATTTCTAAATATGTTTTCTTCTGGATTAGCCATAGATATGAATTCTTAATTGCTCATGTCTGAACTTATCCTGTCATGGTGAATACTTTTTAAGAATTCTTAACTGCTCTTAAGCAATACCTTCATGTTTCTTCATTTAGCATAGTGAAAGATTCCTAACTGCCTTTCACTCACTAATTCCATAATTTCATCAACAAATCTGATAAATTGTTTCACATATGCCTAACTTGCTATGTAGCAACACTCTGTCTTCATAAATCCACCTTCAAAAGCACAAATACCTCAACTCCATTTCCCAATGGAACAAACTGTCCTGTAATCTGTATCTCAGTTCTATCTGAATTCACCAACCCACCAAATTCAAACAAACAGTGCACCATAACTAGCCTAAAACATTCATCAACAAAGATAAACTATAAAGAGAGAGCCCTCTCTGGTTGCAGGTAGGCTAGGACCTGTAGCTAAAAGATTGGTTAGTGGTTACCTCAGCCGTAATCCCTTCAGGAAGCAGGGAACAACCTGAGTGATAACATCAATGGCGACTCCACTGGGGACTTATGTCAAAATACCATGTGAAAGGAAATAAGCTTCCTGTCTAAAAGTCCTATCATAGGATACTAAGGAAAGAAAACTCAGAAGCTGGCTCCAAAGAAGAAATATCGTTACACTAGGTCAAATCCTGACCCTAATCCCCCAACTATATTTGAAAACCCCAATTTAATCCCCAAAATCTTAAAGAAACAAGAGCAGCTAAGGGAGCTCTCAGATTCAGATACTGAGCCAAATCAGCAGAGCTATATTCCCACTCCTGTCAAAGCATCAGTTCATCCTCACCCTACCCCGGCTTATCCTAGCTCTTCATCCACCTCCCAAGGGAGTTTCCCCACTCCCCCATCCCCAACACACCTCACTCCTATTATCCTTGTTGTTCCAGTTGTCCCACTCCTACTTACTGCCCCTTTTATCCCTGCAAATATGGCTAGATATGCTCCTTTAGTCCTGCCTGCAAATCCAGGGGCAATGCCCCAAGACTATCAAGGGAAAATCACTTACTTTGATGGAACTGGCACTTATACTGCCTAGAAACACACTAAGAGGATGCAGGACTATTTTGAGAACTATGAGATAGATGATGAAGATGAAAGAATGAAAATTTTTGTGCAAAGTTTGACAGGGGATGTAAGGAATTGGTTCAGGTCTCTGGCTACGAACTCTATAATCAATCCTGATGCCTTATACCTAAGTTTTTTAAATAGGTGGGAAAAGAAGAAAGACCCCCTTCACATACTTACATAGTATGATAATTTGAAAAGGGGCCCACAAGAGACAGTTCAAGACTACTGTGCTAGGTTCAACAATGTATATAATGCTATCCCTCAAAACTTGAGACCTCCTCCTGATCTAGCCTTGATCAAATTTCCTGATGGATTTGACCCATACATGGCATATCAATTAAGAGAAAGAGCACCTCCAAGTCTTGCAGACATGCAGAATATAGCTGTAAGTGTAGAGGAAAACCTGATTGCCAAGAGAACCAGAGCAAAAAATGAGAGAAGAATAACTTTCAAAGAGGAACCCTCAACCTTTGACCAAAAACTAGATGCAATCATGAAGGGTATGGAAAGGTTAGGAGATAGCGTTGAGACCAGGGAAAGAAAGTCCTCTTGGGAAGGACAAACAAGCAACACAACTAGGAATCCCAATTTTAGGAAAAACCAAAACCCAAATGCTGGGAGAACTAGTCCTGATCAGAACATTAGACCTCCATTTCAAGAAAATTATGCAGAAGCCTCAACCACTAGTGAACAAATAGAAGATCCCCACATCAATTTAATGGGTATGTACAGTGAAGAACAAGTATTCTTAACACAAGATGATCAACAGGCCCAAGACTACAAACAGTTCCAAGAAAAATCTGGTGAGTCATTTGATTTCAGAGAAGGGTATGACACAACAGTCTATGAAGTACACAAACAATACAAGCTAAGGAGTAGAACCATAGATGTACCTGAGAATACCAAACAAGCACACACCAAACTGCCCAAGAAAACTAGTGATAAAGCTACCTTAACAGTGTCCTCAGATAAAAAACCCCACAAAGAGGTCACAGTGGAAGATGTATCTGATATACAGCCCCCGGTAAATCCTACACCCACAAAACTTCTTCTAACATAAATTTTGGGTAAACCTCTAGAAAACAGAGCCAACCCAAACATATCCCAAAACAACGTGCCTGATCAGGACATGCTCACCCAAAATTCAGCAGAAAAGGAAAAACTTGCTGCTCATAATGTAAAATTTCAGATGGAAAAACCTTTCAATCTTGAAACAGAAATTGGCAAACTAAAAATTGCAATCCCTCTGTTTGAACTAGCCAAACATGAGGTCTTCAGACAACAAATCAATAGATCATTGCAAGTACCAGAAAATAGGGATGCAGTCAACATTCTGGATGACCAACCAGAACTTATTTTTGGCTCAGAAGTCAATGGCAAATCAGGGGTTGGAGGAACTCCTCCATTCTATGTAAGCCTAAACATTCATGACAAAGTATTACATAATGCCATGTTTGACTCAGGGGCCTCTCATAACCTAATGCCCAAACCAGTGATGGCAAAACTTGGATTAGACATCACCAGACCCTATAAAGATTTATTTTCATTTGATTCCAGCCAAGTAAGATGTTTAGGCCTGATCAAAGACCTCTGTGTATCCCTAATCCAATATCCAGCCAAAACAATTCTAATGGATGTAGTAGTGGCGGACATTCCACCTAAATATGGTATGCTTCTATCAAGATCATGGGGTGCCAAACTCCAAGGATCTTTGCAACTAGACATGTCATATGCCACAATTTCAGTCTTTGGCCAGCCAAAGAGACTGTACAGAGAGACACTCATGAAATATGTGGTCAGCAGCCAAGATAAACCTCAAAATTTCCCAATCTACTCCATCCATTTAGATATGGACTCCTTAATACTATACAATGCTGATATGTGCCCCAAAACTGAGCTCAAGCTCCTGGAAACAAAGGAGACCAGGCATGTCAATGAACTATCCATTACTGTTGAACAATAGATCACTGATCTCATTAAAACAGCAGGGTCTGCTGACAAGTCACTAGAATTACCAAAACCAGACTTGCCCACTGAACAAATCTGCAAATCAATTAAAACTGAACAAATCTGCAAATCAATTGAGACCAATACTGACCAAGAAACCTGTTGGTATTTAGAATTTGATGGGTCAGTAAATAAGCTTGGAGCAAGAGCAGGGGTATGGATACATAATACTCAAAATGACCATGCTCTATGTCATGCCTATAGGCTTAAATTTAGATGCACAAATAACATGGCAGAATATGAAGCCCTCCTACTGGGTCTCAAGCTGATAAAGAATCTAGGAGTGACCAAAGTCTCCATATTGGGGGATTTAGACCTCATTATCCAACAGATAAAGGGAAACTTTGTTACAAATGATCCTAGGCTGAGGTCTTATAGGTTCGCTATAACGGACTTGCTCAACAACTTCCTAGAATATCAGCTCACCAAAATACCTAGGAACCACAACTTGCATGCCCACAGTCTGGCAACCTTTGCAAGTACCTGTAACCTTCCTTTTGGGCCTAACCACCAATTCACTGCTGAAATCAAACACGGGCCCTCCATTCCAAACAATGTAAATAATTGGCAAGTATTTGAGAATGATACTCAGATAAATAATTTTTTAACCATGAAGGAGGAATTCTCAAACTTAAACATTGACACAAGCATTAAGGAGGATCAAAACCAAAAGGATGAACTAAACACCAGTATATCATCTGAAACAGCATATAGGATATTACATCCTACAACTTTTGACCCTGCCAATTTGCAGAAGCTAAAGATAGTAGATCTGGATGAAATTAATGAGGAAGAAACAGAAGTAATTCAGTTAAAGGACAATTTCTTGCCTACACGTCTTGCTCCTTTAGAAGACATCTTTGAATCATTTGATCTTTCTAAAAAACCAAAGATGCAACCTGTTACACAGTAAAATGTCACTGCCATCATGTCAGTCTCCCTACTGTGTTGTGAAACTACATTCACCTATGCTCATGCTCCTCAAAATGGCTAAAAAACCCTCTTTGCCTAAGTTAAATGAATCATCGCGTCTGTTAATCAAATAACCGCGCTGACAGGCGGAGGCCAGTGTATATGATGCGCTGCCAGCGCGGAAGAACACGTCTTTTCCGCGCTGATCCCATTTTACGAACAGCGCACCCTCCGTTTGTCCTATTGAGCACTGACCAGACC
>APFE030806220.1:1618-33123 GCA_000404065.3 Pinus taeda | reverse complement strand
AAAGCAAAGTAAAGCATGTCCGCATATCAAGTACAAGCGGATCCACTAAGTATACAAGTATAAATGACTGTGAAATACATAATGGATCATCTGATCATAGTCGAACAAGTACATGTTTGAATATCACATATAAACTGTTAATGATGCTGGAAGATACATCGGATCACTGATATCAAAGACTGATCCCAAAAAGGTACCGACTGAACATGATGGATAAGGATGGTACTGCACTGCAAACTCAGGTGTCAGCATATAGAATGTCGCCGTAACTGACTGCAACATATGAGGTGAAAAGGCATCAACTAGCAGTAACAGAAGCAACTGTCAAGTGAACCAATAAATGCTGATACAACCTGAGGTCTTCACCGACCGCCGTGGTACATTTCTACACCATGGGAATAAATGATCTGAAGTCGACCATGTGAGAAATCGTTTGATTACCGGTCATTAATGTATACCGTTAACAAATGCGAGACTACTCACCGATAATGATAATGAGCGTCAAGGTACCCAGCACAAACTGACAAGTGTGAATAAATGAGCTGAAGTCGAACACCTGGTAAGAATCTATCGATCAAGAGACAATGATGGTTTCCCACTGTCGATAGCGAAGGATCTGCCACTAATGACTGCAAACCCCAAGGTACTGCCAAATGGACTCTAGATCTTTGCCCCATAACAATGAATCAGAGTCGATAGGGAAAGATCCGCTCGAAGGAAGGCATTAAGGCATCCTTCATCAATCGAGCGCGAGTGTAACCTGTAGGCCAATAATGTGGAAGGAATCGGATGAAAGAGATGTAGTAACCCAACTGAAGTACGTTTCCGACGTACACAAGATGTGGCTAGCGCACGACAAAAACCCTCTGAACCAATAATGAAAGCTGACACAGAGGCGAGGTATCCACCAATAGGGTCAAATGGAAACCAAGGTACTACATGAATCCCAATGTGTGATAATGTAAGTTGATGTCGAACACAAAGGAAACCACTCAGTCAAAGACCCATGATACTGATCGATGTTAAGCACAAGGTGACCTATCAATAATGAAAATAGGGCCAGGGTGTAGCTCTAGGCCTGTCCTCAGAACAAGATGTCGTCGTTAATAAGGACAAGACCAGCCAGCAAGAAGTCAATGGAGACCTTCTCAAACTAGCACAAGTAAAAGGACCAATATAACTGATGCGATAATAGACATGACACTGACAACCAGAGATGGCCGACTGAAAAATGAGTCAAGAGACACCGCAGAGAGGCCGACTCAAGCTAACTTCCCTTGAACAAAAGCACGACTCAATGTGACTATGTGGCAGCATATGATGACTCTGTATAAGTTCGTCATGCAGGAGGCATGAACGAACCCTCCATATGATTGGAAGAGATAACCAATTGGGGGAGAACTGACTCAGTAACAAGGTTGAGGCGTACCTAAGTCAAACTAAATCCTGCCAAAAACGGAGGAGACTTTGTTTAGAGTGCTTTGTTTAAGGGTGACATGACTGACTCTAGTTGCCAACAATAAATGGAAATACTATCCTGTTCCCGCTCTTTTTTGGAATATTTAATTTTTTTTGTCTTTTTCTGTTAAGCTTGAAAAATAAATAAAAGAATGCTATGATATAGTGGAAAGAACGAGTGTCAGTGAAACAGATGATCTAGTTCCTGGGAATGGAACATTCCTATGCTCAATGCAGGGAGGTGAAAACTGGTCAGTGACACTCAAAAGTGCATTCCTTCCACGGGTCAAGGTGCGTCAAGTTGCAGAAGTCAAAGGTATGCAAGGTTGATTTTGCAGTCGTCATGGTCAAAATTTGGCTTATACACGAGTCCAAGTGAAGCCGGCTCTAGGCCAAAAGGTGCAAGTAGTCAACATGCAATGCAGTAGTACAACTCAACACAAAGGAGCCTCTAGGGTATAAGGCCAGAACAAAGCGAAGAAGATAAGAGGCATGAGTCTTCCACACATAAGTCATGGCGGGACTACAGAGGACACCTGAGCCTACTCAAATCGGAGCAGCATGGGCAACAAATGTTAGTGAGGTGCTAACTACGATGCCCATGTAAAGGATGGCTCTACCATTGTGTCATGATTTCAAGAATCGGCGAGTGAAGATGGCTTACGAACCATAACACGATGGGGTCGACCCTTTGGCAAATGTATCGGCAAATGAAGGCTAGTATTCACAATGCAATAGAACAATGGTGTTGCTAACCTATGTGCCAGTGATAAAACGATACCTGCCATGACGGGTCAGTAGTCATGGAACCATCTCGAAACTGTCAAAAAAACGTCCAAAATATCCTGAAAAACAAACCATTCTTGACATTCCAAGCTCCCAAATTAAAAGTCACATGAGGCCAAACAAAATAAAATTTTGAAAAAATTTTACATTTCCAAAACTTATAAAAGGGATTTTGGACTCACCATTTTTACCATTTGAGTTGGAGAGCAAAGATTTCGAGCAAAAGGAGCAAACTTCCCGTATACCAAATTCGACCATTCAAAATCTTCAAAAACCTCCAGGTAACTCTTATACTTAGCTTGCAATTGATTGTGACAGGTTTTAAGATTAATGTTTCACCGTTGAAGTTTTTGCCCAAAACTTCACCGCGGTGTATACGTGGGTTGGTAATATGAAACCCGCGTACACGCAGGCCCTATACGCAACTGTGTGCACAGGAACCCACGTATATGCTGCAAACCAATTTTAAACAAAAACTAACGGTTGCAAATTATTTCTTTTTCAGAATGCCGGTCACTTAGCGTGAAAGAGAGCATGCAGTGGTGGATAACGAAGTCATGAATGATCTTGAAGCTTTGGATGCCCTACGGGGATGCGGTTTGCTTAAATTCTTCAAACTGTCGAATATGAAAGCAAACATACGTTTGCTTGAGATGCTCATTGAATATTGGGACGTCGAGGAGGAAGCCTTTATGATTGACCAAATGCCACTCAAGGTAGAAGTGGAGGATATCTATTTCATCACGGGCCTTTCCCGAAGGGGAGAGGTAGTACATTCCCAAGGCAGGACATGAAGCAGTTTCTCAATAGAGGAATACGTACAGATATATTGCACGAGACATCCCAAGAAGGTCGGGAGCCAGATTTCTATCACACATGTGGTGAATTTATCACTGAGGATAATCTTATTCACCATAGCTCGAGTGAACGGATCGTCCTCTCTGCATCAGGCATCACGGCTAACCATGAGCGTGGCAGTTGACTGTCTCACTACTGTGTTTGACTGGTGTACTCCTCTTCTGGCCAACATGAAGAGCCATATCACTTCTATCAAGAGGGGACAGACCAAAAACTTTGGATATGGGACTATCCTGTGTACTTTCTTTTTCGAGAAGGTTCCCGCACTCTGCCCCAGGGTATCAGTTTCCATCAGCACCCTACGAGATCCACGCATGGGTCGGTGGGCTGATCTGATGAAACGTCTGGGGGGTGGGGAGGTCCCAAGGACTGCCTTTGACGATGACTTCTTCGCCTGATGGGATCAACAAATCATCACCGTAGATGACTACCCCTATGTTGGGCTAGATTTCTGAGGAGATCCTGACCTACCATTACCATCGAACGTAGCATGGGGCGAGATTGGTAAGAATTTTTTGATTTTATGATTTTTTGGATTTTTCAAATATAATGATGCATTTTGAAAAATATTTTTGATGGGATTCAAATGACTAATATGATGATCATGTTCCAAATATTGGGCCGGTATGACCAGATGGGTTCCTGCGGCATGGATGGCGCGACCGAGGAGCCGAAGAGGCAGCTGCTGATACAGAACGGACTCTAAATAACGTCTAGCGACACTTGACGAGACTGAGCTACCGAGTACCGATGGCTTCCATAGAGGATCTTCCTAAGGATATGCAGCGTCATGTGGTTGGCATGCCACGTGACTAGGTTCGCACTTTTCGGCGTGTGGCTAATGCGATAGTTACCTACTTGGCCGCTCATCCTAAGCGGGGGCATTAGATATGTCGGACATGATTATGGGCATTTGAGTCCCGATTTTGTATATTTTTGGAGAACATATGTATATTCGAGATGATTTATGATATATATCTATATATATATATATATTCTATATTCTATATTTATAATATATATATATATATATATATATATATCTATATATATATATAATATATATATATTATCTAATAATATATATTATATATATATATATATATATATATATATAGGATAGATATATATATAGCTATATATATAATTATATATATATATATAGTATATATATAATATTATATATATGTATATTGTAAGATATATATATTTGTTTATATGTATATATATTATATATTATATATAATATATATATATATAATATATTATATATATATATATATATGTATACAGTTCGACTTTTTGATGCTTGATTTTATTGTGATGAATGATTGATGTGCCAGTCTAATGCTTGATTAGCGATAGATTCAGCTAACCAATTATGAGATCTTGGAATGTGCAAATAATTAATATAAACAAATGATCTTTGAAACAACTTCACCCTTAAATACTGGCGATATAAACATGGATCCCTTACCCGATAAATGTTGTTTAATTGTGACACTATCAATTGAGAATCAAGATAAACTACCAACGAGTCGATCTCGTGAGAAATTTCCTCGGATAGTAAATTAATAACGACGGTATACTCAGCCATATTATTTGAAGCGGGACCAATGCATATGCCTCTTGATACCATCAATTGACCAGTTGGATAATAGAGTACCCAAGCTGCAGAAGCGAGATTCCAAGTGTGCTGACTAGCACCATCGGCGAATCCAAAATAGACCAAGTCATCGATCAACACCTGCCACAGCAGACAAAAAAGTGTTGATATCAAAAACTCTCGATGATATATATACAAATATACATAATGTACAAAGAAGCCATTGCCTAACTCCTACTTAAGCAAAGTACTTCTTTAGGTAGAGCCCATTTCGGGGCTCCGCCAGCTTGTTTCCCTCAAAATCAATTAACTCATACGACCCTTTTTCTAAAACTCATTTAATAATGAAAGGACCGTACCACATAGGCTTAAATTTGCCTGCAAGGTGTCTTTATCTTGGTCATAGACCAAGACAAGGTCACCTTCAGAAAAGACTCAAGGACGGACAGATTTATCATACTGCGTTTTAACCCTTTTCTTATGAGCCTCATTCATCGTGGCAACATCTTGACGCTGCTCATCGAGATGTTCCAAGTGAAGGAGGCACTCTTCGAGACTCGAAGTCTCTGGAAGGAGATCAACAGCTAACTTAAGAGATGGAATTTCACATTCAACCGGAAGGATAGGTTCCATCCCATAAACCAACTGAAAAGGTGTAAAACCAGTAGTAGTCTTCACGGAGGTCTGGTATGCCCAAAGAGCCAAATACAACATAACGTGCCAATTGGACCAATTTTTATCGATTGTCTGTTGGAGGATCATCTTAGAAGTTTTATTGATTGCCTCGACCTGTCCATTGGCCTAAGGATAATAAGGAGATGAATGCTCTTGCCAGAAACCCAATTTGAGAGCCAATTCAGACATCAATTGATTCTAGAAATGACTGCCATGATCAGTGACAATCTCTCTCGGGATACCAAATCTTGAGATAACCTAATTGAAAAGGAACAATGCTGCTGTGTCACTATCATTTTTATAAGTGGGCATGGCCTCGGCCCACTTCTTAAAGTAGTCTACAGCCACGATAATGTACCTGTGATTCGCTGCTGAAGGCGGATTACAAGTTGTAAAATCAATACCCCACTTAGTAAAAGGACCGACGGTGACAATGGAAAAAGAGGAGCTGGATGAGTACGCATCTTCCGAGTAAATATTTGACAAGGGTGATAGCGTTTGACCACTTCCACAAAGGCTTTAAAGAGTGAAGGCCAAAAGTAGTCAGCACGTAAGATGTGCTGGGCTGTAGCAAGCCCTGATAGATGACCACCACAAGCTCCACTGTGGTAGTCATTTAGCACTAACTCTACTTCCTCTAAGGTTAAACAGCGCCGAAGGATTGAATCAACACCTCGATGATATAGGGTATCACCAATGATAACATAATTTTTAGCCAGGTGACGTAATTTTCGACATTCATCCTTGGAGAAAGTAGAGGGAAACTTCGAAGTCTAGAGATAGACAATGATATCTCCATACCAAGGGTCGAGCGAAGAGATGAGGAATAAATGTTCGTCGGGAAAACTTTCCTCATAAACAGTATCCTCTCCACAAGGCAGCTCAGAAATTAGCTGAGCGAAAACCATGGATTTCATAGACTTGGCAGACAAGAACTCGAGATCAAATTCTTTCAAGATGACTATCCATCTATTATATTTTCCCCCAATCACTCGCCTACTAATGAAAAATTGAAATGGATTGACCTCCGCTAAGACAAAAGTTTTGCGCAGCAGGATATAATGACGGAGCCGCTAGACAACATGGACAGCAGCCAAGGCCAACTTCTCAACTAGAGAATAGCGAAGTTTAGGACCTATTAAGCCTCAGCTTAAATAATAAATCACATGCTCAGTGAGAGTGTCGTCCTCCTGAGCGAGAACCATACCAATGGTTGATTCTGTTGCAGCGAGATATAAAAGGAAGTCTCTCCCATAATCCAGTGGACTCAAAAGCAGGGCAGAGACTAGTGCCTTTTTCAAAGCATCAAACGATCATTGCACAAGGTCGTCCCATACAAATGGAACTCCTTTCCGTAGCAAACGCATGAACCCTTTAGTGATCTCGGCATAGTTCGCTATAAACCGTCTTAAGAAATTAGCCTTCCCTTGAAGACTTTGAAGTTGTCGAATTGAGGACAGGGGAGGCAACTAAACTATTGCCTCAACCTTGAAGGGATCAACCCGAATCCCTTCATTTGACACAATGAACCCTAACAACCGACCGGACGTAACCGCGAAAACGCACTTGTTGGGATTCAACCGGATTTTATAAAAACGAAATCACTTGGAAACCATTCGAAGGTGACCAGGGTGATCAGTTCTCTTTCGAGAACGAGCAGCGAGATCATCCAAGTATGCTTTGATGACATGCCTGATGTCGTGGAAAGCATATGACATGGCCCACTGAAAACTGGCTCCAGCATTTTTAAGACCAAAACGCATCTTTCTATATGCAAAGGTAACCCAGGGACATATAAAGGTTGTCTTATGTTGATCTGGAGGACGGATAGAAATTTGATTATAACCAGAAAAACCATCCATGAAGGAAAAAATCTCATTACCCACACACTCGTCGATAATCTGATCAATGAATGGCGTGGGGTAACTATCTTTCGGACAAGCCTTGTTTAGGTCCCTAAAATCGATGCATACTCAGATTGTTCCTTGCTTTTTATCCACAGGGACTGGATTAGAAACCCAATCAGTAAGAGGAACAGGGTATATGAAACCCCCCTTTAGCAGCTTCTCCACTTCAGCTTTGATAGCTGCTGCTTTCCTAGGGTTAACCGGCTAAAGCCTTTGACGAACTGGTTTGGCATTTTCATACGTCTTGATCTCATGTTGAACTATAGATGGGTCAATGCCAAGCATTTCTTCATAAGACCAAGCAAATACATCTCGAAATTCCTTGAACAAGTCAGTGTAAATTTGAATTTCTTTAGGGGAACACTCAATTCCGATGAAGAGATTCTCGATCATGTTAGGGTCCCTAGAGATGTTTATAGGTATTGTTTTTGAAATCACCGACATATTACCTTTGGCACGAACGTGTGCTGGAGCCAAAGGATTTGACACCGTACAAACATCACTAGTACAGAGCTTGGAGAATCTAGATTCTACCTCCTGCAATGGAGGAAGAAAGTATGAGCGATGGTGTAAATCTTCCCAAGGTCGATCTATACCCATCATTGCTTCAAGGATTGCTTCTTCAGAAGGTAAAACTGAATCTAAGCAGTCCAAGGCAGAGGTAGAATCAAGTCTCCAAGTCGGGGCCACATCGCCATCTAACTCCTCTTCGGAAAAAGGAGTAGAATGGTTGTTTGCAGAGTTGACGATAGACTGATATCTAAGCTCAGTTGCAGATATAGGGAATGCAATTCCATTCACTTGTCCTTCAACTAATGTGGTTGTAGGTGAAGGCAAGGTCCAAGGGTCTGAAAAATAATGAGTTCGGAAGAACTCATCTTAAGGAGACTCCTTATGATGAAACAACATTGATTTTAGCGAAAGGAGAGGGAAGATCAAAGGTACCCATCAACAAGGAATACATCCCTACTCCTAAATTCTCAGTAGGAAGACGAGGATTATCCACTAAAGGAATAGTAGAGTCAGAGCTTTCTTGAGGATCGACTAGACAATAATCCAATTGATCAACCTTAACGATTTTCCCCTCATGAGGAAATAAAATGACACGAAACAGAGTCGAAACAACGACGTCCATTTCATATACCTAGTTCCTTCCTAAGAGGAGATTATAGTCTAGGTTAGCATCTACAAATTCTACTTCAATATTGACGACCTTCCCCCCAACACACATAGGAAAGGCTGGGATAATCCCATGCGGCTTATGAGAATGACCATCAAATGCAGTCAAGATGGTAGGTGAAGGAATAGCCGAAGGCGATCCAATAGCCTTCCAGCATGACATCGACATGACGCACGTGGAAGCTCCTTCATCAATAATGGTACGAAAAATGTTAATTTTCCGGTATGTAGACTTTATTTGGAAATCCATATGATGAGGGAGTCGCTTTTTGACATTTAACATGTCGAAAGTGAGCACAAAAGAGTTAGTTGGATCGACTGCCCCAATCGCGGAAATTAAAGCACTTCGTTGAGCCGGACACGATTGGAGAACCTCTAAAGAAGACATGGCGCATGGAATTTGAGCCATATCCTCAACAATGGAGTAATTCTGGTCGGCCCTATCATTAGGATTAATAGTCGCACGTTTAGCGGAACCTTTCGGTATCCATGGTATAGTCTCAACAGGGGGTCGCTCAATATGAAGGTCGGTATTTCCGGGAACAGTCTTGTCCTTGGAAGTTTCGGATTCACCATAATCACATGACCGAGTAGCCACATGGACGTTATAACCCACCATGAAAACATTCGATGATTTTTCCCCTTCGTGGTTGCCCCCGGCGGAGGTTCCAGGGTTTGAGCTTGCGCCAGCAAGAAGTTGCTGCCCTTAGGAAAAAGGGTTGGTTAACACAGCTTGAGAACTAGAAGTCCCTTGCTTCCCTAACAAGTGCTGAGCGTCTTCAATATTGGGGCAAAGATGAGTTAAATGGTATCCACTACACAACTTGCATGGAAACTTAACTTTCTTTTCAGACTCATTTCTACCACCACCAGCATTATTGCCGGATTTATTTGCGTCAGCCTTCCCATCCTGGTTCTTTTTCTTACCTCGTCCTTTCTTTTTCCCGTTGGAATTTTTATTTCCTTTGGGATTATCAGATTGGATGGAATTAATCAAAGAGATTTGGGAAGCCGGAGGGTTAGACGATGTGACTTGGTTGTTAGAATCAGTTTGTAAAGACAACTGCTGCAATTGGTTCAACAAGTTCATTGCATTCGTGTCTACTGACTCAACAATACCATCCGTCTGGGGACCTGGCTTTGACTTAGATATGTCAACCTTAGACCTAGGAGCATCTAGCAAGTATTTTTGTAGGATCCCAGACTGAGAGTAGATCAATTCTAATTGTTGGGCCCTAAAAATGGCTTGCTCCTCAGAATAGACTCCAGACATGGAGACATCCTTGGAGATCTCAGGTTGTAAAGATTTCAAAACCCATTCGAGACTATACTCCGGAGGGATTTCGGCTTTAATGAGCCTCTTTCTCCATCTCCATTCCTGAATATGGTCAGAAATGTGAGTTGCCTTATCCTGACAAAAAGTGGCCAGTAGTTCAGTTCCAGCATCATAACGGACAGGAAACTGAAAATGATTTAAGAAAATATTGGCTAAGTCAGTGAAAGATGTAAAGCTGCCCTCTGGCAACTCTATATACCATTTGGCTGCATTACCAGTCAAGGTGCGTTGAAAAAGTCTCAACCTAATCGAGTCATCGATAAGGGAGTTAGATAAGCACCACAAATGGAATGTGGTTACATGGTCGCCTGGGTCCTCACCGCTCTTCCCTTCGAATTTTGGAATGTCCAAAGGGAGTTTGGTTGGGACCAGAGGCCGAGCCGGATTGTACTTGATTGGATCATTTGTTAACTTAGTGAGATCTGGCAAGTTCAATGTTGCCAGAAACGGAAGCCTAGGAGGACCTTGGGGATTCCACCCAAACTAGGCGAAACTCCCAAAGTTCTGAAAAGATTGACCTGGATTTTGGAAGGCACCAGGCTGCCTGAAGTAACCAGCAGAACCGGTTGAACCAAAAGGCAAGCCTTGTGATCCAGCAAAATTCAGAGTTTGACGAACTCTGGCTGCAAAACCTCCATAACCAGCAAAGTTTCCTCCTAAAGGATTATATGGAGTTGACAACCCCTGATACGGATTCCAAGCCGAAGCTAAGGGGGAATACTTTGGAACGAACTAACTGTGGTGTACGGCCTATTCCCTTGTTGGCCAAAAAACGGATTCCCAGTTCCCGCGCCACTAACCCTAGGGTTAGTCCAACCTTGGAAAGGATTTATGCTTTGTCCTATAGAAGAAAAAGGCATAGATCCTATCGTCGGGTTGGAATGTGGTATATGACCACTTCCGAAAGGAAAACCCTGGAATGAAGTCGATCCACTCATCATGGATGTGGCAGCACTAAACGGCACTGAAGGAATACCCTATGAATGGGTACCAAATGGGAAGAATCCAGAACCAAAAGCATTGGTTTGGGAATTTCCACTTGTGGATGGAATGGAGGTAGACCCAACTAAAGATGTGCTAGCAAAAGATCCAAACAAAGAAGCAGAGGAGATGGAAATCGTTCCTCCCCCTTGTACCGATGTTGGAGTCTACATAGTTGTAGCACTTGTAGTAGAATCCATGCTTCTAGTAGTGGTCATCGATGGTAAGCGCATAGCGTAACCTAGACTTGATGGTCTATGCGTCGGAGTCCCCACATATTGTAATACATCTGGATGACTAGATGGTAGGGGAGAATTCAGAGCCGCTAATGACTCTGAGAGTTCTCCTACCTCTATGTTATTCTCCGCTTGTAAGCGAACTCAAGAAAGAACTGGAGTGTTCCTCTCTTGTTCCGCGGAAGTGCCAGGCCTTGCTTGAATACTAATGCCCCCGAGAGGAGGATCAATCCCTGATGCGTCAACTGCCGTGGAACGAAACCCACTAGTAGTATTACCTCGGCTTCTTCTAGGAGAAGGCTCTAAACTTGGTGGTGAAAGACCATGAAGTCTTCAAGACCGTCTAGGTGATCGGTCAGCCACTTTGAATTTCTTGTTAAGATCTAACTAAAGACTGAAAAAATTGAAAGCTAGGCCAACTAAGAGCACAGAGCACACACTATAAAGTCCCTAAAGATAACAGCCAGTCAAACAACTTCCAAGTATTTCCGCTCCGGGTGATTAGGACCGGACACCAAAATACGAGAAAGTGAATTAAGGTGCCTTCCGAAGATAGTTTGGGATGATGAGGGCCTAGTGCTATCAGCGAAGGTAACAGAGGAAGTTACGCTGACCACCTAACAACAGCCTGCGCTGGTGCAAGCCCCAAAACTTCGCAAGGGTGCCCTCCAGTAGTACTGTCGAGAGTGATGCAATGTTGACCTCAGGTGCCACGGGATTCCCCTCCGTAGCCACCTGTGTAGATCCCTAGGAGTAGCAACTATGGATACCAACTCATCGTAGAAGTCAGGCGGAACAGTCGTGAGGTAAGTTCAGACAAGTAGGAGAGGGGGTATCTCTCTTCCCTGTCTTCACAGACCCTCGTGCTTAACTCCCAGATCCATAGCTTTCCTAGTCTTCCTAACGCTATCGGATTTTCACTCGCTATTCAGACTCCTACGTTTGACGTTTAAATGGCCTTGGAGAGTTAACTCTCCACTCGCCTAATCCAAGACCCTAAAATCCTAAAACTTGTTGGTGTATCTAACTTAAAAGAAAAATTTTAGTGAATTTTAGTTAGCGCTTGATTTTAAAATAGGCTGTTCTTTAAGTCACGGGATAACATAAGTGAAACTAGTGGTGTTTTTTATGCAAAAGAAATTAATAAAAACCTAACTACATGCACATGAACTTGTTTTCGTTTTTCGATGAAAAGCAATTTCTACAGGGTTCAAAGGAACTTCTAATAAAACAAAATTTTCTTTTCTTTTCGTTAATTCACGCTTCACACTCACAAAAGTTAACAAAACTATGTATGCCTAAAAAGATATGCAAATCTATCCTAATGCAACAAATATATGCTGATGTAAGATTCATAACAACTCTAAAAACAAGAAATGAAAGTTGCTTGCTTATCAATTTTTATTTTGCCACTTAAAATGTCTAGATGGAATATGAGATGCTACCATTCATTTCGTCTAAACACTAAAAACAAGTTTCAAGACAAACATAAAGCATTTTCATTCACTAAAAAGAAACCAAATGAAAACCAAGTTCAATAAAGCAAAACAAAGTTTTTCAAAAAGTTTTCTTCAAAGCAACAACAAAAGAGTCTTTTCAAAAATGCTCTCAACAAGACTGAAACTTTGTGATTGAAGAATAGGCAACAAACACTTTTGCAAGTTGACACCATACAATGGATGAAAACTCAACAAACATAAATGCGTTTAAAGATGCTCTTAACAATCAAAAGCAACAATGAAAGCTTTGGCAACAAAGACCAAAAAGATTAAAAAGACAAATTTGAAGAAAGTATCAATCAACAACTTTCATGAAACAAAGAAGTGGATGGTCACAAAAAGCGGTTTTGTCAAGCAAACAAAAAGTTACCAAAAGTAAGATTTAACACAAATATTGAGACCAATATTTCTGCCCTGATGAATCAGAGCAGCCAAGATTCCAGCAAGAAATCTTGTGTGCTTCAGCAAAAAACGATGACGCTTGCAACAACAAAAACAAGACCAATACCCCTTACAATCAGAGAGAATTTGGAACAAGATGCTTGCTGTAAAACAAACAACTGATACTGGAAAATGATTGTTTCAGACTGAATCAAACCACCAGACAGACCTTCAGAGACAAAAAGATTTACAAATCTTGAAAATTGCAAGATATACGCGACTGTACTTATGTACAGATTGTGTGTATACGCGACTGATCCTAAGGAAACCTGCGTATATGTGGGTTAACTTAAGGAAACATGCATATATACGCTTATGTAACTAAGAAAAACAGCGTATATAAAAGATTTCAAGAAAAATAAAAAAACAAACTGAAGAAACTGGCAAAACTTAGAATTCAAGAACAGACCACACAGCAACAGCAAGCAAACAGGCAACTGAGCCCTGATTGGCTTGAAAACACCCAAACTAGGAACAACAAGAGTGTTGTCCCCAGTGGAGTCGCCAATTCTGTTGAGGGAAATGTTCCCCTAGGGTTTTTTGGGTTGAAACCCTAGCAGACTAAAAGTTGTCTAAACAGAGAAACACACATTCACACAACCATTATGCTATTATAAGCAAATTCTATGGTAAGAGGGGCGTACCTTAGGTCCTACGTTTGAGAAGGTCCTTTAGGGTCCAAACCCTTCTTGAAGTCCCTTTCACTCCTTTGTCTTGCAAAACAACCAATTCCAAGGAACACAACAGTATATGGACAAAGACTTATAAAGAAACCATCTTCATGTTATAAAGAAAGGTAGTTAGTTATGAACTTTAAACAACCATTCACATATGAATTCCAACATGAATATCATAAACATAAAGAAAGTTTATATCAGGAACCAAGATGTGTTTCTTTATTATAGACAAATAGAACGTAAAAAAGGAGTATTTTCACCTAAGTAACCTTTCGCAGGCTTCAAGCAAAGCTTCCTTCCGGATCCGTCTAGCCTCAAGCCTTTAGCATATCTCCTTCCATGACTCACTTCATGATGTCATAAATAGTGGATGAACATCAACACACAAGGAAACAAGGGTTTCCTGTACAAATGGGGAAAGTACAGAAGGCACAAGGGTCTTCAGACCTGGTCTGGGGAAAAATCTCAGTATAATAACCTTTCTCTCTCTTCTCTCCTCCCTTAGGCCTTCCCTTTGAGGTCTTTTTATACCTCTCCCAAAGTAGTTTTTTAGTTGGGAGTTGGTTGGGAACAGTTGGGCCACGGGCACTAACAGGTGATCAGCAAGTAAAACTAGCGATCTCCCCCTGAAATTAAGGAGTTTTATATTTTTTTAATTGTTTTAATACATATACGTGGGTTGGGTATATGCCTACCCACGTATACACGCGTTTAACTCAGGGCAATGTTGTGTATAAGGAATAAAACACTATTTTTTAAATTTTGGACCAGTTCTGGAAGGAGGGGTTACCCTAGGCCATGAGTGTAGCATCACAAACCATAAGAGTGAGATTTGGAGCTATAACAATCATCTACATACAAATGGACAGACAAAGAGGGTCAATAAGATTTTGGAGGACAAGTTGAAGATGCAATCCATGCATAAAAAATGAAAGTGGAAAGAGTATCTTCCACTAGTTGAGTTTAATTACAACAATGGGTATTAGGAGTCACTTAGAATGAGTACGTTTGAGGCACTTTATGGGTGCAGTTGTAATACTCCCATCAGCTAGAGTGATCTAGTGAACAAAGTATTTATTGAACCAGACATGTTGGCAGTGATGGAACAGGAAATGTAGGTTATTAAGAAGAATCTAAAGGTAGCACAGAATAGACATAAGTGTTATGCATAATCACATAGAGAATTGAAGGAGTTTTAGGTTGGGAAACATGTGTACTTGCGCATCAACCCTAAGACAAGCTCCTTGAGGATTGGGTCATGTGTGAAGTTGGCACCTCAATATTGTGGACCTTTCAATATTATTGAGAGAATTGGACCAATAACTTATTGAATTGCACTGCCTCCGACAATGAAATTCCATAATCTTTTTCATGTGTCATTACTTAAGAAGTATGTGAAATATGTTGATGATGTGATTAATTGGTATATATTGCAAGTGGAACTAGAAGGATAATTGTCGTCAGAACTAATCAACATGGATACTAGTGGCCACCTGCCTATTCCACATAGAGCTCCAGTCAGTTTCATCATTTTCCTTATTTATAGCATCATTTATTATTTTTAGTATTTTTTTGGGTCCTGAACTTCTAGAGGAAATTTGACCCCCTAAACAACATTTTTTTTAGGTCTACAAAAGGCATATACCTATCAAAAATCATGTATTAATCGAAGAGATATTTCCAACGAGGTATCATACGTGGCAAATAGATATAATATGACCAAGGTAAGACCCCTAGAATTTGGCTGACCAACTAACCCCAACAAGGCCCACACAATCTTGGTGTTCCATCTTCTGGGGTTAGGGTTTTCCCTTGTTGTTTAATAATAAAAAGGCCCTTCAGCCTCATTGGAACACATTTTAGAAGCATGTAGCCCTTGTTTATCTAAATATGATCTGAGGTTTTCATTGATGTCAACCCAAGCAGCACCAAGGGCTACCTTGATCTTGCAAGGGAATTTTTGACTTGAAAACTTACTCTATTTTGAGTCAAGGATCTTCTAGATAGTTTCTATTCGTCAAGATGCTTCTGTTGATATATGGCATGCCAAGTAATTCCTCACAGTTTGAGAGATATTCATGTTTGAAGTTAGTAATCCTAGTTAGTAGGCTAAAACCCTATGGGGTTATGGCATGGCACTCATAATTGGTAATTCCTCACAATTTGAGAGATATTCATGTTTGAAGTTAGTAATCCTAGTTAGTAGGCTAAAACCCTATGGGGTTATGGCATGGCACTCATAATTGGTTTTGGTCATTGAATAGTCAATAATTAATAATTTTTTAAGCTCCTAAAATCCCTCCAAAATTCTTTATAGAAGCCCCTCTCAACTTTATAAAAAGAAATCTCATATATCCTCCAAAAGTAGTGATCGTGGAATTTTCTCTATAACTTCATTTCTGTGAAGTCTTATATTCGGAAATTAAAACCCATTTGATTCACAATCCTGATGAACATCATGACCGAATTTAAGATCTTGGTTCGCTATCGTTTCAGAGATATGATCTGTGGAAGTTAGGGTTGTTGCAGGCTGCTGAATTTCATCTCAAAGAAGTGATCTTGGGAAAATCATCATAACTCTATCTCAGAGAAGAGGATTGGAATTATGTAAAAAGTGGTTGACGGTGCACTGAATGTAATTTTTTGTGTATCAATTTTAGAGCCGAAGGAGGAAACAATGACAGTGGTATGTCGTACAAGTTCTCTCTACTGAACTAGTCCATAATTAGGTCATTGTGAGAGATTGGGCATAACGTCGTCTTGAAGAGTCCAAATTGAGTTAGACCCATGGCACTGGAAAGAAGACTCAGATGGCTTCTATAGGACCGAATATCACATGTTGAAGATCTGAAATCGCAGAGATACATCAGATTAAATATCATGCTCCTATAAGGCAAGAAAAACTAGATCAAGTGTTGTCAAGGGGTGCAAAGGACCAGACTTTCTAGGGAAGTAAAGAGCAAGGTGCAGAAAAATGACATAGCTGAGGTAAGCTATAGGTAATTAGCATCTGTATATGCATGCTCATATCTTAACTGCATTAGTTTATTTGTATTCTAATTTTTTGTTTTTGTTTAGCACTGAAATATGTTTTGTAGGATGAGGTAAGTTTTGCTAAGACTTCTTGCAGGTATTATATATTTATCAAGAGAAGACTCAATGCATAATCTAATTTTCTGAAGAGTGAGAAAGGGTAGCATAACAAGAGCATCAATCAAGGTGCAGAACAACAGCAAGAAGTTCACCACATGATGTCTTCAAGTGGGAAGCACTGCATACAATCATTGTAAAAGTATCATTGTATAGAGCCATTGTAAAAGCATCATTGTAAAATTTGTACAAGTGTCTATCTACCAAGAGTTGAAGAGGCAGCGTTGGGATGTATAGGATCATCATTAGGTGGCTGTGTCATATTTGGGGTTATGGTCTAGTGTGTCTTCTTCTTCTACATCATTCTATATCATTGTAAAGTGGACCATTTTTCCTGGTACGGGAGTGCATTCTTCTTTTACTCTTCTATAGGGTGGTAGGGTGGTTCTAGGGTGAGTTTTAGCTCATTGGGTGTTGGGGCATCCATTCAGTTGACTACTGAAGAATCTCGGGCGTTGGAGCATCCATCCAGTGGGAGTTGGAGAAGAATTATTTTCTATATTCTAGGAAATTGGAGCTTTCTTGTCAATTGGAGTTGAATATTAACGAATTATTAGAAAAACGTTCGGTGGTTTTTGACCCAGAGGGGGTTTTCCACCTAAACATTTTGTGCCTCCTATGTTCTTTTATTCACTGTTATTACTGCAAAAGATTTAAAAGTGCTAATTGCTAAGGAATACTGATTCACCACCCCCCCCCCAATTATTTTCCGACAACCCCCACATCTCTTCTCAGAGATAAGATCCCATTGTTTGAGCTAGTTTATTTTCCATTTTGTATGTAAGCATATTTCAGTGCTTTAATATTAATGAAATGACATTTTATTTCCACTACATATTTGTATTTATGGTTATATCTTTATTTTATTGCATTCATTTTTAACTTTAGATCATTACTATCAAAGTGGTCTGCTCTTTCTCTATTTTTCTTTGCATGTCCCCAACGAGGTCAGGGTATAAGGAGTTAGGGATCGAACTAGTTGAACATTTGCAAGATTAGCCTTGGAAACCTCGAGAGCCTCCCATGGCAGAAGAAAAGAAGGAGGAGGGAGTAGGAGATGCTTTCAAAATATTGCTCGAATAATCCCTCAAGAGACAAAGGAATGCAATGATGGACAACTTTGCCCAGATACTTCGATGACTACCCATAGGTGACACATCTTCTTCTAGCAACCACTTTGGAAGTGCCACTCCCTTTAAGGTAGGAGTTAACTTTGACATCCCCATATTAGAAGTTCAGATAGATGTTGATGTCGTAGAAAATTGGTTAAATATTCTAGAAGAATATTGTTTCGATTCATGATTTTTCTAGTCGGTAAAATATTACTTTTTCACTCCTTAAAGCCACCCCCCACGTCAAGGACTGGTGGGAAACCTACCATGAGAAGGGGGATGGGAGTGAAACCTCACTATTTTTAGCTGCACCCACTTGGAATCCTTTCTAGGATTTCATCAAGGAGTAGTAATACCCTGGCGGTAGCTATGAGGATAAATACATAAATTGGACCACTCTGCAGCAGGGAAGGGATCAAGATGTGCCACAGCTCACAAATATTTTTCATACCCTTCGCACAAAGTTGGGTATCTAAGATTCTAAGTGACATTTGGTAATCAAGTACCGTAGGTGTCTACAAAATTACATCTAGGACGAGATGGAGTTCCTAGACATCTCCTCACTCGGCAATGTCTATCAGTATGTTGTCAAGATCGAGAATAAATTTAAACAAAAGAAGAGAGACTTTGGATCTGAGAATCCAAAGAAAGAGAAAGGTGCCCCCAAACCAAAAAACAATAGACAAATCTAAGGTGAGGTGACCTAGGACAACCCATTGAGGCTGCAAACATAGAAAAACACCATGAAGACAAGGAAGGGCATGAGAAAATGGTGTCAGTTCCAAGTGAGCGTTGGGCCAAGTAGTCTCTGGTGGTTGAACTCAAGGATTTCAAATCAGATGCATGTTCTGACTTTGAGTCAAAAAATAACAAGGGGAAAGGAAAGGGGAAGTAAAATATTGACATGGAGCCCATTTCCACCATTGCCACCACAAAGATCTAGAAGAATGGGCTCAAAGGTCCATAGGAGGAGGAGTGCCTCTTCCAGTCACAAATGTGTGTTAAGGGTTCTCTATTGCAGTCTATTGTCAAAAACAAAGACAAACGAACCTCATTTCAACAAAGGTCGTGAAGCGGTTTATTGACCACAGAATACCTGCAACCTTATACATCAGGTGGCTTCACCAAGGACGAGATCTCCATGTCAGCTAGAAGTACTGCCTTCCCTACAACATCAAGCCCTTCAAAGATGAGGTATTGTGTTATGTTGATCCTATTGAATTTTGTGATGTATTATTAGGCCAACCATACTTGTGGAAATGACATGCTCTATATCAGTCTAGGCCTCAAACTACTATTATCACTTTTGGCAATAAGTTGTACAAGATACCTGAGGTAGCACTACCTACCATCATCTCTTTGATCATTGTGAAGCAATGTAGCAAGATCATTTCCCAGACTGAGAATTTCTTTTTCCTTATGAATTTCCCTCAGGGAAAGTAGAATATTGTGGCCAGAAACTCCATACAAGGCTCCTCCACTCCATGAAAAATTTTAGGAGCAAATATTCACAAATGGGTTAATTTTCCATGCTTTTTCCAAAAAAAGGATTTTCCAAGTTGTTAATTTTAGGTATGTTCTATGCTAGAGAAATTTATTTCAATTTTCACAGTTAGCTCAATATCTTTTCCAGATTAGCAATCACATCAGCGTTGAAGTAAACTGTAGATAGAAAATAAATATAAATCACAGAAGAGAAGCCAAGACAAGAGGACACGAGATGTGGCACTGGCCAGGGACAAACCCCAATGTGGGGAAACCCTTGATCAATTCTTCTTATATGTTCTTCAATAGTTTAGTAGAGAGAGAGAGAGATAGTATGTTTACAACAGAAGTCAACACATTGACTTATCTAGATAAGAAAATAGATCATCTCTAAGAATATGATACATGAGATCAGTTGAAGACATGTTGCTTCAACTGATTCTCCAAGGTGACTCCTTCACCTATCATTGTGCTGCATTTCGTCATCATGTTGCACCTCACTGCGCTGCACCATGCTGCACCCATCATCACTATACTACATCTCATCATGCTTCATTAATCATGACTGTACCCATCACTGTACTGCATTATGTGCCATTTCTCCACTATGTTGTCATCCTAACCTATGTGTTGGATGCACCTTGCTTGTTTGTTGTCCCTTGCTTGCTTGTTGTCTGTAGCATGCTTGTTGTCCTTAGCATGCTTGTTGTTGCATGCTAGTTGTCCCTTGCATGCTAGCTGTAACATTGCATGCTTAGTGTATTTGTTGCTAAGTACAATACAATTGTCCTAATGTTAGTTAGTTGTCCCTTGCATGCTGCTCTCCTTCGGAGATAAATGCTCCGACTGTTCTAGCAGTTCCTGGTAGTTTCGACAGTTCCAGCTTTTCCGGCTTTTCCAGCAGTTCCACCAGTTCTGGCTTTTCTGGAACTTCCAGTATTTCTGGATTTTCCAGCTTTTCTAGCATTTCCGACAGTCCGGCTTTTTCGGATTTTCTAGCAATTCCAGCTTTTCTGGCTTTTCTGGCTCTTCCGACAGTTCAGACTTTTTCGGCTCTTTTGGTAGTTCTGGCTATTCCAGCAATTTCGAATTTTCTGACAGTTCCAGCAGTTCTAGATTTTTCAGCTTTTCCAGCTTTTCTAGCTTTTCCAGCTCTTCTGGCAGTTTCGGCTTTTCCGGCTTTTCCAGTAGTTCTGGTAGTTCCAGCTTTTCGACAATTTTGGCTTTTTCAGCTTTTTTGACAGTTCCGACTTTTCTGCCTTTTTCGACAATTCTGGATTTTCCAGCTTCTCTGAAAGTTTCAACTTTTCCGACTCTTCCAGCAGTTTCGACTCTTCCAACAGTTCTGGCTTTCTGCCCTCTGGATCAGGGCAGCGTTATCCCTTAAAATCTCTCCTCCTACTAAAACCCAAAGACAAGTAGAGAGAGGAAGAGATCCCAAGTGTGTGATGATGAAGTGTCCAAATGAGGAGAATGCTCCTTGTATTTATATGAAAAATGTTGAGGTTGAATAGACATGACTGTTGGGCTTCTGAGCCTACATAAGTTGCTGGCTGACTTTGACAATTTTTCCATAATCAAAATAAATTCATATTTCCATAAATACTTTTTGGAATTGGATGATATTTAGATCAATCCTACACCTCTCGATGAGCGGAATCTAGTAAAGATATTAGTAGTCACAAATAAGGTGATCCACATGGAGTTTGGCCCTAGTTTCCAATTTTAACACTCCCTCTCAACTAGGGAGAACTCCATCAGCAATTCGTCTGATCGTCGCTACTATTCATCCATCAAATGCACTGCCCTATATAGCTTGACCCCTGCTCTATTTTTTTCTACTTTGCTTTTCTCTGCTCGGCTCTTTCTCAAACTACGAAGAAGAAGAAATGACCGAGGATGTATCATACCATCCTCCACTGACCCAAAGTTAGTCTCAGAGTGTGTACCACTCTCACTAATCCTAGATAAATGGAGGTCATCCTAGCATAGGGAGTACAGTAGATATAGTGATGCGTTCATCGATAGTACTACTATGGTCCCTATCCTCATTATCCTGCTCATTGATCAGATGAGAGGTACTTCCCATGAGCCCCAGACTGCATGGGTAGGATGCCTCGACAGAAGAATGAATCATCCTATCCATAGGAGAACAAATCATCCTGTCAGTGGATGCCACGGAGAACGAATCATCCTATTCCACAGTTGTCATGGAGAACGAATCATCCTGGCCCAGAGGAGAATGAATCATCCTGTCCACAGTTGCCACGGAGAATGAATCATCCTGGCCCATAGGAGAGCGAATCCTATTCCACAATCGCCACGGAGAACGAATCATCCTGTCCACAATCGCCATGGAGAACGAATCATCCTAGCCCACCATAGAATGAATCATCTTGTTCCATAGTTGCCACGGAGAACGAATCATCCTGACCCATAGGAGAATGAATCATCCTACCCACAGTCGCCATGGAGAATGAATCATCTTGGCTCATAAGAGAACTAATCATCCTATCCACAGTTGCCATGGAGAACGAATCATCCTGGCCCATAGGAGAATGAATCATCATGTTCCACAGTCGCCATGGAGAATGAATCATCTTAGCCCATAGGAGAATATCCACAGTTGCCACGGAGAATGAATCATCCTGGCCCACAGGAGAACTAATCACCCTTTCCACAGTCGCCACAGAGAATGATTCATCCTAGCCCATAGGAGAAATAATCATCATGTCCATAGTCGCCACGGAGAACAAATCATCCTAGCCCACGGGAGAATGAATCATCCTATTCCACAGTCGCCACGGAGAACGAATAAGCCTAGCCCATAGGAGAACGAATCATCCTATCCACAGTTGCAATGGAGAAAAAATCATCATGGCCCATGAGAGAATGAATCATCCTATTCCACAGTCGCCACGGAGAACAAATTATCCTAGCCCATAGGAGAACGAATCATCCTATCCACAGTCGTCAGAGAGAATGAATCATCCTGGCCAATAGGAGAACTAATCATCCTATCCATAGCACACCACCACGGGAGGGTTAGTCGCCCTGTGGTTATATGTTGCTCCAGTAAGTACCCCAAGCCTCCCAGAGCTCCCAGAGCTCAATGCATGCAACATGCAGGACCCTTATAAGAAGGTCTTTCAATGACTCTAACTCATTCAGGAAAGTCACAGATTTGACCTTTCCCCAAAGCTTTAACAAAATCTCTGTGACCTATACATCAATATCAATGTGATGGAGCCTCCTCGCTCATTGACTTACCATATCCCAGATAAGGCAGTATCTGATGTTTATCTACTGGAGAAATCATCGAATACGAGATTCCTCAATAATCGAATCCCACCTCTAGTTGTCATAGAGAATCACAATGGTATTCATCATGTGTACAAAACGCTCACTTAAGAGCTTTGCAACCATGTAGCTTCACATGAGATCATACTCGTAGCTATGTATTTGATCTCGATGGTGCTCATAGCAACCAAATTCTACTTCCTTCTCATCCATGATATCAAAGCAGAATCCAAAGAGAACCAGCACTAAGAAGTGCTCTAGTGATCCTCCACACTCCCTGCCCACGTAGTATTCGAATAATCATGCAGTTTCATATTTCTGGCAGTGTATCTCAATCCATGAGAGATTGTGCCCTGAGGATATCTCAAAAGATTCTTGGCACCAATCCAGTGAGGCTCAACCAAATATGAGTTCACCATGCTAACTGCAAAACATATGTCCAGATGAAAGTTCACCAAGGACATCAACGCGAATGAGTTTATGAAACTCAAAGGCATTTCCGAAATCTAGTCTGACATCACTACCATATAACTTCTAAAAGTTAAGATCCTCGAGGTAGTCATAGGCATGCAGTTTGTCGTTCCACATTTGGAATCCAAATCCCTCTTACTTTTGCAAATGAGAGGGTCTACACCTGTTAGAAATAGGTCATCCTCATAAGGTGTTGATATGAGAGGTCTATCATCCACAACCTACAGGTAATGTTTTGGATCGGTTTCACTCCTAGTGAATCTCAACTTCATCAGACATCTATCAATCCTCTCATACTATGCCTGGGGTGTTTTGCTTCAAGCCATAGAGGGATTTCTTCCACCTATAAACATGAGATTCCTGATCATGAATCTCAAACCCCTTGCGTTGTTCCAAACCTGTGGACCTGCTACATGAGGGGAATAGTCCCCTTCTAAGATTTTCCTTTGGTAAATCTTAGACATGTACTTTCATGCTATTTTTGAATTCAGACATCTGTGTCACCATCTGAATCACAGACCTTCGGTGCTATGTGTCAATGGACATGGTCCCCAGTGGACTTCCTGCAACTTGATACAACACTGAACACAAAAACGTCTTTGAAAATTCTATTTCCAAACACATACCTTTTCGTCGAAGAGTGCCACCCTGAAACCTTTGACTTCTATTGCTGAAATGGACACCAGGTTCTTCTTGTGATCAGGTACATAAAATAGATTATGTAAATGAATTGAGTTACCCTCATTCAGTTGAGGGATATCATTCCCTACACCCTTTTCGGGATAAGTGGCATCGGCTCCAAGTATAATCCCACGATTGTTTCCATCTCTACCAAATTAGAGAGTGCACCCATCTATCTGATGAAGTGCCTTGAAGCACTACAATCAATAAGCTAGATTTCCAAAGAATCTGAAGGAGAGGGCCAATACAAGATAATGCTTCTTTATCTTATTAGAAACAACATTTGATTCTTCATACCTGGCGTTGAGCCTCAAACCTACACTTCTTTATACATCCTCTCAGCCTCATTTTCCTATACATTTCCTTCTTTTGCCACTCATTCCCTCCATCAAATTGCTCAAATCATTGTATTTTAGGACTTTTTACATGGTTTGCTAATTATGCTAATTATTGTGTTTGGTTTAGAATTTTGGTTCAAAATGTTGCGTTTCCGCAGCTCACACAGGGTTTCCGCAGCTGATCCCGGTTTCCGCAGCCAACCCTGGATTCCGCAGCTGTTTTATTAAATGATATGTTCCAGGTGTCCTCCGGGAAGAAGATCCACATGGGCAAGTTCGTGGAAGCTGTTAACACCCAGGTTGTTCCCTATGACTCCAAAGGGAATACGGCCGGGGTAACCACTAACCAATCTTTGGACTACAGCTTCTAGCCCAGCTGTAATCAGAGAGGGCTCTCTCTGTAAGATTTGTCACTATTTTAATGGAATTTTAGGCTAGTTATGAAGTGAATGTTTAATTGTTTTTTATGTTTGGTTGGGAGGATGCTTCTGATAGTTTTAGAGCATTATCTGCAGATGAAACTAATCCATTGGGCAATGGGGTCTGTAGCTGTTGTTTCCTTGAAATCCTGGCTTAGTGCAGCTAGAAATTACAGGGCCTGTATGTATTTCATAAAACAAACTGTAAATTGTGAGGGTGAAATGAAAAAAAACTAGCAAAGAGCAATTAAGGATTCTTTACTAAGATGGGTAGTGGGAAAGAGGTCTATTATTTAGGAGCAATTACTTGAATTCCTGAAATAACAAAGCACTGTGATGATATAGTATGAAAGGTAACACTTAAGAATTACTCTTTCGATACCATAACTGAAGAAAACATATGAAATAGCTGGGATTGAGCTCAGGGTAATCAAAGATTAAGTCCTGGGACTATTCTTTTTCCTTGCCATTTAGATATTGAGTACATGGAGAACATGAAAGATATATGAAAGTATAGCAAACATATATGTAACAGAGAGTAATGAGAAAACTTATTGAGCCATGGAATACACAGGAATCCTGCAACTTTGAGCCATACACCATCAAGACATCAAGAGACATAATGCTTGGAGAAATTCCATCATCCTTTGTATTAGTTGTCTGAAGATTTACAACATAAGAGTAACAGAAGAGATATCAAGAGATTTCTTACATCCGGAGTCCAACTCCTGCTAACAAATGCGAGGAGAAATATATAGAAGTATGATACAAAATATCTCAGGCATTGAGTCATCTGAGAGGGAAATATCTTCTTACACTCGTACATGGCTTGTAGATGAAAAGTAATTACAATCTTAAATGAGTTATAAAGGCTCTTAACTCCCGTCAGAGTAATTTTGACCTTTGGGGTTTGCGGAGTCGGTTGAGCGGCTTTATCATAACTACTGAATGATGTGTTGTGCAACTGTCACTTTCCTGTGTCTTCTTGGCCCTGCCACCTGTGCTTGCTGATGCTGTTGTCGCGGTCGAGTACCTGTGCTGAGTTGGCTCAGCGTCTTCATACCTGCTGATGTATCTTTTGTCCAGCTGTGTATGCAATGCAAACTTTTTGTTGAAGAGAAAGTCGTGACTACTAACTTTGATTCAAAAGTAATCTTATTAATTCCTGCCATGTATCTGGTGGAGGCAACTGATGTTTCAAAATTGACCCCATGGTCTCATCAGCCTCTGTATACTTATAAAAGTGAGGGGGCTCATCAAATAAGTGTGCAACTTCATTTTTAATAAAAAACAAATTATCTATTCTATCAAAAAGAATTTGCCCTGTTACTAGGCCTGCTCCTGAAGATGTACTTGGTGCTTCAGCAATCTGTGTTGCTACAAAACTGCTTACTCTCTTGACATATTTCTCATGTGAGAGTAATCTTCCTTATTCTAATAAGCTGGGGAGCCCCCTGTCCTGTAAAGCCATGAACCTATTCTGAAATTTATTAATGTCAGCTTGCATATCCTGGATTCTTCTGTCCAGGGTCTGAATTAGGCTCCTCATTGTCAGGACTCTTTTGATTAAAGAGATGGTTTCAGTCCTGTTTCCAATTCCCATTCTTACTAGCTTGGAACTTGTCCTGTAATTGAGCACTTCTATCATCATGGGGGCAATCTCAAGCATATTGCCTAGAGATGCCCTTGCCCTCTGCAATTATTTTCGTGCTCTGCCAACGAGTGCCACTTGCTCATATATGGCCTCAATATATTCCCATTGGTTCGTTATTGATTGTCCAATGGTAGTCCAGATGACTTTCTTGAGCTCTGCTGTAACTTTATCTAAAGAGAGCTCTTTTTCCAGCTCTGCAATCCTCTTTTTCAGGGCCTTCACCTCTCTTTCCCTCTCAGCCACATTTTGTTTTGATTTGTCATATTTCTCATTTATCTTTGCTAGCATGTCCTGGGCTTGGCTGAGCTCAGACATCTGGGCCTCCAGTACCTGTATTTCTTTCCTCAGCTTCTGCATGTCCAGGCTTTCAGCCTGCTCTGTTGTAGGTGCTGAGGTGGTTGGTGTTGTGGTATCTGGGGCTTCCTATTGTACTTGTTGCTTTGGAGGGACACTCTCTTGAGGGTTTTCCTCAAGGTTTATTGTTTCTATAGGTGGCTTCGAAGATTGCCCTGCCTCCCTCTGTTGCAATGCTGCTTCCAATGTGGTTTCTGTATCCTGCAGCTTTTCTTGTGTTTCAATCAGCTCCTTGTATAATGTCATTAATAAGGAAGCTGCATCCTTTTCTTGCCTCTACTGGGCAACCTCATCTGTCTGTGGGTGGAGAGTTGGGGGGATCTTCAATTTCTTCTTTATTGCAACCATGTCTACATCCCTCAGCTTAAGGACTTGTTGCACAGCCTTAACATCATTGGGGTCATGCCCAAACTCTATTATTATTTCCTCTAGGGCCTTGATTCTGTTATCTTTAGCTTGAGAGGATGCCTTTTCCAATTCAAGTTGTGCTGCAGTATTGTTTAGGCTATTTTGCAGCCTGTAATTGACCAAGGTCTTATCTACTAGAGTGGCATAGACCATCTCACCCGTCTGTTTGTGAAGCTCGATCTGATCTATGGGGTGGATGTCTTTTGACAGGACCTCCAGATTAGTCCTGATGTATTCTGCAGCTGTTTGTGGTTGCTGCACTGTCGGAGTGAAGTGGCTCATGGTCATCTTGCCTTCTTGCACATCAAATGCATACATAAGCCTCTGCTGATTTGAAGGAGCCATGTTTAGCAGGTGATTGTAGAGCCGAATCTTTATTGGCTCACTCCTTCTTTTGGCCTCTTTGAACTGCTCTTTTATGCTTGCAGCTGTCCCCTGCTGCTGCCCTGAGGAGCTCACCTCTCCTAATGTTGTCTTATCTTGCTCCTGCTGCAAGGAGCTGGCAGAAGCCTCCATACTTGGCATTTCCTCTTCTGAGAAGGGGTTTAGCCTTTGCCTCTTCTCTGATGTTTCAGTGAGGGGAGTTTCCCTCTCTCTTTTTCTGCTAATATCCTCCCTTTGAGGGTTTGGAGGATGGAGGAATCAACTCTAGAATCCTGTCTAGGAGGTGCCATTGGTGTTGTTTTTTCTTGGGTAGCCATTTAGGCCTCTCCTTTCTGCTCCTCCTGACCCTGTTGGTCTCCTTGTTGCTGTTCCTGATGGGGCTGCTGTTGTTGGCCCTGTTGGCCCTGTTGTTCCTATGGTTCTTCCATAACTTTATCCTTGCCCTTGCTTTTCCCTTCATTTGTAGTTTGCACTGCCTCCTGTTGTGTTGCAGAGGATGAAGCAACTGCTCCGGTTTGAGGATTTGGCAGAGAAAGGACATGAGAAGGACATTCCAAGTCAGCCATTTTTAACAAATTTCTTCTAGCCCTTTCAACTAGTTCTTCTTGAGACACAGGCTCCTCTAGTGTGTTTCTTCTCCACTTTGGTTGGTTAGCATGTCTTTGAATGTGGAGCATGCTCTCATGCTCATAGCTAGAGAGCTTGCATTTCAGCCTTCTCAAGGATATAAAGTTGTTAGGGTCGTAGGGTTTCCAAAGGAAGCTTTGTTTTAGGCCAAGGCCTTCCAACATCCTATCTGCCTCTTTCCATCCTTCTCTTCTGTTTAGGACAAAGTGGCCAAGTTGGTTTCTAACTTTAAGCTGTGCCTTTTTACCCCTTCCTGCAAAGTGCACCTGGTCGGCATTGCCAAATTACCTGAAATACTCCAAGGCAAAGAGTCTCATGGGCACAAATCTGGGCAGCTTGTATGGGCGCAACTCACACCCATATATTCTAATCACAATGAAATGTTGGTAGAGGTACCAATCTCCTATGCTGTAGGCACTGGATAGTTGCAGAATCCTCTGCATCTCATCAGAGAGTCTTGGAGGGGGTGATGTTAAGAGCAGAGACAAAGCTGGATGAATGAATAAATCTATAAACTCATAATATGTATATGGTGAGTATGCAAGGATGTGGAAGACTGAGCTCCAGTATACCACTGATCTTAGGTTTCCTGCTGCATCAGTTCTCTTGATTTCAAAGGAGAACTTCTCATGTTGGTGATACAGAATGAGATGATAAATATATGAGGTATATCTGAACACCCTCTCTCTGGACAAGTGTAGAAATTGCTCATGTATCTTGTTTGAGATATATGTAGCATAGTCATAACAAATGGGGGTCTTACCAGGGGAAAACATTGTCATCATCACTAGCACAGTTTCCTCTATAAACTCCATTGATTTGTATCCCAGCACTGAGCTTATCATGTATTCCAAGTCCAGGCCCAGTTGATTTAAATAGCCATCAAAGATGGGAGCGTGCAGTACTGTGTCAGATTTTTTGATAAACAATTGATTCAGCTTTAGGATCTCTACCTCTGTCAGTATCTTGGCTCCTTGGTTGATTAGGTCCAGCAGGGATAAGGGAACCAATTTCCTTTGAGTTTTGAACTGAAGCATCTCCCTGATGGCCTCAGGGATGGTGTAAAATACTACTGCACCTTGAGGGTTGAGCACAGCCCTCTGCATAGGGTCATAGCAGACAGCACACGAGTGGATTAGGTCAGGGAACTGGTTGACCTGGGGCAGCTTGAAGATTGGGAGGGAGGACTCCCAAATGCCTAGAATATTTGTTCCATCTCTGTGCCTAGCCCTGAGCTCATTTAGCAAATGAATATGGAACTTACCTTTGGATGGGCTATCCTCTGAGATTTGGTAATCTAGGTCTGCCAAATCTTGCCAATCCAGCTCTCTCTGGGGGACATTCAGGGGAGTAACATTGAGGGCTACTGATGCTGAGGGGGTATCCATGTCTGTTTGAATGTTTCTTGAAATGATGAGCGCGCTACCTGAGAAAATAGAATTGAGAGGAACGCCGAGTAACAGGATTGCTTTATAGCAGAATAGAATACTGCTGGGCTCTCTGAGAAGGCTTCTTATAAAGTTTAGCAGACCTCCTTTGATAATTCAGGAGCAGGCTATGAGTTCACGATTGTGTGAACAGAGAAGGGTTTTCACTAAAATTGAAGTGCAAAATGGCTATGCCAATGAAATTCGACCTCTAATTCTCCAGGGGAAGTAGGGTATACTTGGTTTTCTGGTGAAATTTCAGTGTTCTGCCGTGTTCAGGTGTATTTTACAATTTACTGTGAAAAACCAGTTTGCAAGGAGGTACACGGGCAAATACCTGTTTAACCAGTTGCTCGGGACGAAATAGCAGTTGGGTTAGCGCTTTGAGCTTCTGTGGATGGTCTGGAGTTGGCTGGTAAGCTGTTGGTCGTAATATGCATGCAGACGAAGCAAAGGTGCTTTTTACAGAAATAATAGAAAAATGCAAAAAATCGTGAAAATATGGCCTTTTTTGCTTTATTGGCGCGCTTTTTGAGTGACGTCAGCATGTGGGTCCGGGTCAGATGACGTCAGCAGGACGTCATCGGGTGACGTGGCGGCTTGAGACCGATCCACAGGGGCGATGAGGTGGCAGCCAGGTGGACGAATGGAGGACAGGGTGCGCGGTTGTGGCATTGACGTCGGTGACAGCGGGGTGGGGACGTGGGAGGACAGGTGTCGCCATATCGGGCCCCCTCCTGCATGGCAAGGAATCTGTTAGAGGGGGCTCCGACGGAGTTTGGCAGCGACGCGTGTCCCCGCGTGATGTAATCATCTGACAGATATCGGAAGGTATCTGTCGGACATCGGGGGCCTTCTGAAATCCATCAAAACCATTGATCTGCAGGTGCACGATCAGACGGCTGTCGGGCAATGAACCTGCACGGCAAATAAAGTCAACATTTTTTAAAGGTCGGACGTCGGGCCCCTCCGAAATTGCTGTTGGCCGTAGATCTGGCAAGGCCGCGATCGGACGGTCATCGGGTGAAGCAGCTGCACGGAGGATAATAGTCAGCGGGCGTTTTATAATATAGTATTTCTCGGCAAGTACGCCCGGCGGGGCCCTCCAGTTTATGAATGACTTTCAATGGTTTTTGATGATTTTCCTTAATAAAATCGTATTTGCCCGGTGACATTAGGAAAGGCAAAAACAAAGGTTTTCCATGCAATTTTTCATACAAAGCATATGGGGGCAAAACATAGGATAAGCAGGTTTTGATGAATTTATATGAAAAAAAGCGCACATTGGTTCTCGACCTTAGGATAAGGCGGGGAAGGTAGGTTTCATCATATTTTTGCCCTTTAATGGTATAAAGGAGCACAAAAAGGGTTAGACTAAGGGTTTTCAGGCAAAAATAGAGACTTGACTAGGGAGATGGATTCAGATGGAGAGAAGGGATTAGACTTGGGTTCTTGACCTTAACCAGATGTTAATTCAATTCCCTGGGAGTGGAGATTATGGCTATAGTGCGAAGGAGGGGATATTTATACATTGTGTGGGGTTTATACACCATGGTGTCATAACAATAGGGGAAATGAAGTATAGGGAGCTAGATAATAGAGTTAGTTGTTGATGTGGGGGGGAAATATGGATGAGGATCAATACAACCAAGTTTTCTTGAAATCAACTTAGTGTAAAGAGTAGATCAAAATGAAAAGACTTTTGCACAAGAAATGTGGCTTTTAAAGGCCATAAGAACCATCACAAAGCCTTAAATTTCTCTTATGTACACAACTTGTGAAGGGGTGTTAGTAATGAGTGATATACAAATGAAAAAGGGAAGTTAGTCATGCTCCACTGTGTTACTTTGCCTGTACATGCTTAGCAAAGTTGATCTTGAAAGGGACATCACTTCTGCAACCCCATCTACCTACCCAACTAATTTGCCTAACATTTTTTATTTCTTCTTGGAGGGTGCACTTGGACTTGCAAACCCTTTATGTGCCTTTTCTTTTGCATTGGCTTTTTTGCTTTCATTTCCTATCTAGTACTACCCTTATTTCTTCCAAAGCCCCA
>APFE030806214.1:0-11772 GCA_000404065.3 Pinus taeda | reverse complement strand
AAAATAATATATCAACTTGAAATACTTCATGAGAATGGTTAAATTCAAACGCTTTTCACCTGGACTTGTGCGAGTATTTGATATAATTATAGTCTGGTATTGAAACACCCCCTTGAATCATGAAATAGGAATCTCATCCTCAACATAGTTGATCCTCTTAGGTGCCAGAGTTGAAAAAGATGGTTGATTTCCCATGACATACTCAAAATGCTTCCATGTGACAATGACATCCCAGACTGGTTGGGATCAATAAGAAATTTCCTATATAACAATGTGAAATCACCACATTTAGTGCATCTTATCCCACTTATACATATTTTCTTGTAATATAACTCTTTTGTCTCCCTTATGCACAATAATGATGAAACAAAATCACGTACTACAGGAGGATGGTTGTCTTGAAAATTCTTGTAAAACTCCCAGAAAGTGTCATAATGAAGTTGAAATTCAACATGATATTGGCAACAACAAGTGTCACAAATTGTATTGGGCCTAATAAACCATGGCTTCAATTTCTAAAACATCCTTATGGATATCTTCACATGGCGATTGCTTTCCTGAAATTCCTCGAACAATGCAACTTCTGTTTTCTACAATGTGCTTAGTATGTTCCACATACTCACCTTTAGCTATGCGATGTCATATGACATGCTTTCTATCTGTAATAGCACGGGAATGGATCTCCCAAAACCCTACCACAAATGCTTTGATTCCTGTTGTAAGTCTGTCGTGGTAGGGTTTCCTAGTGATAAGAGCCCAACGAGCATATTCATCATTTTCATTCACTTGAACCTTGAATTTGGTATGCTTGTGCAAGACTTTTCACGAGACATGGAACAATTTTGACATTGTTGCCAAATTTTGTTGTCTTGATGTACTTGGTGCAACAATAGCAATTGTAATTGCCCTGCGTGCAGCTTGAACATCGAATTTTCTTGATTTTCCAAACATAGTGAATTCCTTTTATATTTCCAGTGGCATTCATATTTGTCTTCTTGCTTTTAGAATCTTGGACACCCAAAATCTTTGTGGCATGTTTTAGTTTCTTATGTTTGATCAATCCATGTAGTATTTGATCTTATACAACAAGTGAATGTTTCTCAAAATATTTTAGAATGATGTTATTGACAAAATCTCTAACAGTACGAGAAGGGATAGGCTCCCCAAGGTCCTATGTTGTGCTTGTATCCAAATTTTCTATAAATTGTTCACCCCTTTCCAAACCACTACAACTCCTTGTTATCATGTCAACTTGAGAGGAAACAATTTGTTCTTCCAATGGTTGATCAACTTGATAAGAAAAATCTTCTTCCTCCATTGGTTGATTAGCTTGACATGGCACATGTTGCTTCCCTAATGACAATTGATCAGCTTGATAGGGAACATGTTCCTCTAGTGGTTGATAGATTCCATAGGGCACATCTTGATCATCTTCTGGTTAATCATCTTGATGGGAAACATCTTCTCGGTCATGTACAATTTCCATCCCTGCATAGTGGAATACAAAATATACTTATAAGTCAAGTGAATCATCATCATAAGACAGGTGAATAGTAAAACTATAAATGTTTATTTCAGAAATAACCATAGGTGGAATGTGATGATATGATTTTATAGTAGGAAACTAGGTAGCATAAGTTGACATGGACCAAGGGTTATAAGTTTAAACATGAAAAGAAAAGGGTTTCGATCTCAGGGAAAGATGGATCGGAGAAGAGTGCACCAGTGAAGGTATAGGTCCCTATGTTAGCAAAAAAGGTGATTCATAATATGATGAAAGGTAAAATCTTTCCTTCTCACTCAACAAAAATCAATTTGAACCCTAGGGTTCTGGTAACAAACCCTAGGGAAAATTTAAATGAAAAACAATTTGATAGTTGGCAACTAGGTAGAATAAGTTGACATGGACCAAGGGTTATAAGTTGAAACATGGAAATAAAAAGGTTTCAAGCTCAGGGAAAGATGGTTCGAAGAAGAGTCATCAGTAAAGGTATTGGTCCATGTGTCAACAAAAAAGGTGATTTAGAATATGATTGATCCAAAATGGATTTTTGGATAGACTCCTAAGTCTAAGTGTTCCTCACTAAGGAAAATGAAAGTCCAAGGAAGTTCCTGGAACTAGCCCCATTGCAGAGATCGTCTCATTCTGAATCTACTGCAATTTGAATGGGCCAAAACTGACCTAGGATGTAGAAGTTATCATAAAATGAAGTTGCCTATGTCCCTTGGAAAGAGGGGCAAAATCCCTTGAAAATGGGTCCTAAAAAACCCTCTAAATCTTCAAGTCTTCTAAAAATCCTCATAAAAATCCAAAACTAGCGCAAAAGGAGAATTTTTGGATAAGACGGATAACACTATTGGGCCTTAAAAACATGAAGAAAGCCATGAAATCGAGTCTATCGGAGGCTTGAACAAACAGTAAACAAGAACTGTCGGATCTGGCCGATCAACGGTCCAGATCCGATCGGCAATCGCAGTCGACGGTGAGAGGCGGAGGCAATGAGAGGCATAACGTGCGATGGGACCGAGCCTATGCGATACTGTGATCACCGATATCAGCAGATCGCAATCGGCGTTGGCATAGACCCTATCATATGGGAAAGACCGCGGGCTTGTGCGGCACATTGCGAATAACAGGCTATATATATATATATATATATATATATATATATATATATATATATAATTAATATATATATATATATTATATATAAATATATAATATATATATATATATATATATATATATATAATATATATATATGGATATATGCCATGCAATAGCCAGACCCCAACGGCAATATGATCCTGAGTTAATATATTTTGAAATCTGCCGAAAGGCATTTTTTAACGTGCTTTCATATATTTCGTTATTAAACGAAATACAAAGGGGAAGCGTGATGCGATGAAATCCGGACCCGAAAGGGTTCCGAAATGTAAATACATAATATTTGAAATCCGTCATAAGCCAATTTTGCGGTGTTTTCACAATTTTAATGTATTTTAAAAATACAAAGGGGCAGGCCCTTGCGACATGCGATGGCGACTTACGGGTAGACCCGATAGGAATATAAAGCACATTTATGAATATTTTAAGTCCGTGAACATTGTTTTCTTCAGATTTTCCCATGTTTTACAGTGTTCTCTGTGTAAACAGAGAACGACTGCGTTTGAAGGATTTAAAGCGTCGGTGGCTCCTTCCATTACAAAATAGGTGGCATCCATCCCTGAGGGCATTTAGAAATGATTGCTAACGCTCAGAGAAGGGATTTGAGGAGACAAAAGCAGGAAGACAAAGAGCCCGAAAGGGAAAATGAATCAACAGCGCCGATTTGGCTTAAAAGCCATGAATGTCAAAGACAGAGGGGCTAGATGTTGTTGATTTTTGGTTATTGGTCATTGTTGGTTGATGTTGTTGATCATTGGGGGTTTGCTACTGAAGGTGAAGCCAAAGCAGGAATCTAAGGCAAAAGAGGCAGCGCAGAAGCTAAAGAGAAGTCGAGGGAGTCACTTGGAAGCCAAGTGAAAAGCCAAGAAGGTTGTAAACTGATAGAGGGTAGAAAGAAGCCAAAGCTGAAGAGCCAGAGAGCCAGAGCCAAAGCCAAAGAGCTAGAGTCAGAGCCCGTAACCACCCTGATGGAGCTTGAATTCAAGAAGTTAAGCGGTAGTGTTGCTGGACCTGTTTTACGAAATACCACCGAGTATCGTCAACTCGTCGGAGCATTGATGTTCCTAGTGAACTCTCATCCAGATATATGCTTTGTAGTCAACACGTTGAGTCAACACATGGTTGAACCTCACCACATGCATGAATTGGTGTCAAGAATCTGCTGAGATATTTTTGTGGCACAATTACTTATGGGTTAAGATACACTGTTAGAAATGTGAGACTACTTGGATATATTGATGTTGATTGGGCAGGCAATGTGGTGGACCGTAAGAGCACTTCTGGGTGTTGTTTCTTCTTGGGATCTGCTTCGATATACTAGATGAGTAGGAAGCAGAAGTCTGTGGCTTTGAGCACCGCCGAGGCAGAGTATGTTGCTGCTAGCTTGGCCTCTTATGAGGCGGTCTAGTTGTGAAAACTCTTCAGTGAGTTGTTTGGATTTACATTGGATACCACTGTGATCCTATGTGACAACTAGAGCGGGATTCATTTATCAGAGAATCCCATATTCCATGATCGCTACAAGCATATCGATATCAGGTACCACTATATTCGTGACATGGTGCAACAAGGAGCTATAAGGCTCCAACATATCGGTACAGATGAACAGGTCACCGACATTTTGACAAAGCCCCTAGGAAAGGTAAAATTTCTGACTTTCCAAGAATGACTTGGAGTCGTTCAGAGACCCTCTTTTGAGGGTCAAGTATGATGTACTAAGCTCTGGGAGCTCCAGGGGGCGCAGGGTACTTCTTGGAGCAACATATGACCACAGGGTAACTTACCATCCCCTGTCGGTGCACTTTGTACAGGGTAAAAGGTTCAGCCTTCCCCTGACACCTCGTGGTGACTATGGAACAGGATGATTAGTTCTCCTGTGGGCCAGGATGATTCGTTCTCCATGTCGATTGTGGAATAGGATGATTTGTTCCCCTGTAGGCCAGGATGATTAGTTCTCTGTGGCATCCACTGGACAGGATGATTTGTTCTCCTGTGGATAGGATGATTAGTTCTCTTATCGAGGCATCCTATCCATGCAGTATGGGACTCATGGGAAGTACCTCTCATCTGATCAATGAGCAAGGAAATGAGGATAGGGACCATAGTAGTTCTATCGATGGACGCATCGTTGTATCTACCGTACTCCCTATGCTAGGATGACCTCCATTGATCTGGGATCAACGATACTGGTATGGGACCACTTAGAGTGGTATACCCTCTGAAACTGACTTCAGGTCAGTAGAGGACTGATCTGGGACCAGTGAAAGTGGTACACACTCCAGACTGACTTCGGGTCAATGGAGGATGATATGAGACATCCTCGATCACTTCTTCTTCTTCATAGTTTGAGCAGAGAAGAACAGAACAGAGCAGCTCAGAGCAAAGTAGGGGTCAAGCTATACAAGGCAATGCATTTGATGGATGAATAGTAGCGACGATTAGACAAATTACAGATGGAGTTCTCCCTAGTTGAGAGGGAGTTTTAAAATTGGAAACTAGGGACAAATTCCATGTGGGTCACCTTATTCATGGCTGATAATATTTTTCCTAGATTCCTCTCGTCGAGAGGTGCAGGACTGATCTAAAGATCATCCGATTCCGATAAGTATTTATGGAGATATGAATTTATTTTGATTATTGACAAATTATCAAAGTTGGCTAGCAACTTATGTAGGCTCAAACACCCAACAAACACATCTATTCACCTTCAACATTTGGATATTAATACAGGATGACTCCCCCTCATTTGATCACTCCTCATCATATCTCTTCTCTCTCCTGTGCAGAAAGGCTCTCTCTCTCACCTGAGCCGAAACAGGTCGTTCGAAGTCTTGCATTGGTGCGCGGCAAAATCTTGGACTGGTGTGCGGCGAAATCTTGGACTTGTGCGCGACGAAATCTTGGACTGGTGCACAGCGAAATCTTGGACCGGTGCGCCACAAAATCTTGGACTGGTGTGTGGCGAAATCTCTGACTAGTGTGCAGCGAAGTCTTGGACTAGTGCGCCACAAAATCTTGGACTAGTGTGCGGGGAAATCTTGGACTAGTGCGCAGCGAGTCTTGGACTGGTGCACGGTGAACGACTCACTGGTGGAGACTTGACAAGTTCGATCTAGGGTTTGCTGCCCTATTTTAGGGCTGATCTAGGGTTTGTTGCTGCTGAGAATGGGAGATTCTTGAAAAATCAAGCTAGTGATTACCAATCTTTAAGGCCAAAAGAGATAAAACAAAATCTATATCTATAAATTCATACAAATTAATTAACTATAAGATAAATTGTGTGAAAAACCATACAATACATAAATACACACGCCATCATACAATAAGGAATCTATTCAACTATTTTTTAAGTATGTTAATATTTAAAAGCCTACTATACAAAATTAAATTAGTTGGAAAAAAAATTCTTCATTAGAAGCACCATATCATTTAACATTTTAAAATGTGTAACTAAAATTACCATAAAAGAATAGTAAAACTATCTTTCTTAAAGGAAGAACTTATCACAACTATCAGATAATTTCAAAATGCCATATAAAAAGTGGAAGAAATGTGGGATGAGAAGGACAATGAAATGATTGATAAGCAAACAAAAAGAAATCAAGAGATAGAGGTTTTAGTAGATTTAGAGAAGAATGAAATGCTATGAAATGAGGTTGGGGGTTGATACGACCATCAAGGGGAGGAGAGCGATGGAGACAATGGGAGCTTTGCAGGGTTCGAAGGTGGGTCTTTTTCACCATCATTTTGGTAAGGGATAGTTTTGGGCCTAGTTTTTACAACAAACAATCGCACCTTCACTAACCTGGAAGAACTCAGTGGGGTGCATCATTGTATTCACGTGCTCCCAAGGAAGTGGCCGATGGTTTCGTTCGAGCGAACCAACAAACCCATTTATTTATTCAACCTCGTATTTCAAGGCAGATTTCAAGGTAGTGTTAAGCATTTAAATCGAAGGGAGAAGCCTTTACAGCGGTCACGAGAAATAAGTCGGGAGTTTACGGTCCTGTGGGTCAGTCTTGACAGTTTTTAAAAGAACCCTTTCTCTCTTTTCAAAATTGTTGTTGTTGAAGGGTTTCCTTGTGGTTTTTGCAACGGCAGGGGAATGGCCTAAGGTCCCAAAGGTTTCGGTTCATTGTTGCAATTACAAAATCATCGTTGGGGGTTACATTCATTGTAGGTCAGTTTATGGAGAACAGAGTTAATTTTCTCTGTGGTTTCCCGGGAGACCCTTACAGCAGCCAATAGTGGTCCTCATTCCTTGGTTTTCTTGGAACAGTGCTTCGAAAACCCTAGTAGCTGGTGTTCAAATGGATGAATAGCTAATAGATTATTCAACTAACTCCCTGACTGCTAAAGACATCTGGGTCAACTTCTCCCATCAGATTCCTGCTATGACTGAGCCAGTGGCAGCGAGTTTACTAGTCACATGGGTGGAAGAGGTTACTATGCAAATGGAAGACATGGAGGTTACTAATCAGGACCAAAACCCACAACCATTATTGGCGGTGATGGAGGGTATTTTTAACCTGGGACAAGGCTCGGAGCCTCCTTTTCTTTCCATCCCTTCACCTTCAGAACTCCACGCTTGGTCTCAGGTGTTTCTAGCGGGTGCAAATCCTCAAGGTGGTGCGGGCTCCTTTAGGGAAGGGAAAAGTGGATTGCGGCCTCCTACACAAGTTTTGACACCAGAGCAGTTGGGCCTTATTGTGCCTACCCCTTCCTATCTGGCCTTCCAACCAATGGGAACTGTCCCTCCCTCAGGATGCTTCAATGGCATAGTTAGGCTAGAGCAAGGAACGGACGACATCCGATCATTGAAATCCATAGACATTGGACAAGTGGAGGGTGACCAGATTGCCAATTCCCCGCTGAGGCAAATAAAAAAATCCAGGAATTAGAAAATAAGGGAAAGGGACAGGCGCTTGGTATTTGGAGAAGGAATCACTATGGCTCAAGCTTCTCTAACTGAGAGCATTGTGCTCGTGGAAGGGTTCGGGGCAGGAATTATACGCCTATGCGATTGAGGAAGTGGACCACGGAGATTTGGGTTAATCTTCTGCTGCAACTCCCTGGTATTCTTTCACTGTCTTGTGGCTGGTTTGCCTTGATCTTTTCCCACCCGGATCAGGTAGATTGGGTCCTTACCCGATACTGGCACATCGCAATGACCCCTGTGTTGTTAAAAATATGGTCGCCGATGTTCAACCCAAAAAAGGAAAATCATGGAGCTGGTCCAATATGGGTTCGTTTGCCTGCTCTCCCGCTTCAGTTTTGGGCGAAGGAGATCTTCAAGGTGATCGGGGATGACTTAGGAGTTTATTTGGATCATGATAGAACCTATCAAGACACAGGATGTTTGGCTTTGGCTCGTATTATAGTGCATCTAGATACCAGAGAAGGTCTAGTGGAGAGCTACTTGCTCCAGATGGGTGACATTACTTGTCAGAAAATCCTGGACTATGAAGGCACCCCCTTTCGATGTCAGAAATGTCATGAAGTGGGGCATCTTTACAAATATTGTCCTAGAGTGACTGGACTGAGCCAGATCCCGGCCAAATCGTTGGTCTCATCCTCCATTCAAACAATGGAATCTGAGCTCCCTCCACCTGTGGACAATCAAGAGACTACACTGCCTCCTCATCAGGAGCCACAGCAGCCTGCCTCCCATCAAGATTCCAGGGTCACCGAGCCCTCTCCAATCAACTCTTGATCCAGGGACATGGCCTTCGCAGGTACTCCTCCTTCCTCTTTCCCTCATTTATCTCATGATGTTTTGTGTACTGTTAATTTTAATTCATCTATGTGTTTTTCTGGGTCACTATCAGAGGCTAGTAAGTTGTGCTCCCCGATTTGTCTAGTTCCCTCAACCCCTCCTTCCCTACTAGCCTCCATCCCCCATACCTCTGTTGATTGGACCATCCATTCTTAAGGAGGCAGTCTGCCATCAAGTGGGTCGCATCACTACTTCCTCCGTTCTCTCCCCGTCACGCCCTCGTCGGCTTTCGGTCTGAACACTGACCCTCCCCCTCCTATTCCCGATAAACCTACTCGCGGTCGACAATCTAAAATCTCAAAAGCCATAAAAAGGGTAGGTGTTGAAGTGGCTTCTGGGGTCCAATCCCTAAATGACTGAGTTCTTAGAGCAAAGGTAAACTCTCTTATCACCCCCCCATGATTTGTCTCTCCTTTAATTATAGGGGTCTAGCCAACTCAGACAAAAAACTGGCTCTCAAGAGAATCTGTATTTCTGAAAGACTGGATGCAATTTTTTTACAAGAAACGTTGGGTGAAGGAAGTCAGGTCAATAGGCTCTTATCAAGTTTTTTCCCAGACTGGGAATTTCACTTTCTGGATGTTAGGGGTCGCTCTGGTGGTTGTGCCTTGGGGTTTAATAAATGCTCCACTAAAATCCTCAATGTATGGGGAGCAGAAGGGTTTATTGGGGCTAATATAGTCTCAATGGAGCTCAACAAGCCTCTCAGGGTTATCAATATTTATGGGCCTTGTCAAAACAGAGAAGCATATTGGAACAGGATTATGGGGGCTGAGTTTATGCATCAAAAGAATATAATCATAGGTGGAGACCTAAATTTCTCCCTTGGGTTAGCAGAATCGTGGGGTTCCTGGGGTCAAAGTGACCACCTCACGGCTTTTTTTGAAAATATTTTGGATTCCCATGATTTACTAAATATTGACCCTGCAAAGATCAAGTCGTATTGGCGGACTCAAAGATCGAGGGTGGAGGCTCTAGCTAGTAGGCTGGACCACTTTTTGATCAAGGCCACTCTCCTGGCAAGTTTGAATCTGTTTCATCAATGGGTGGGCTCAGGAGGGATCTCTGATCACTCCCCCGTCTTTTTGGAGTTCAAGAATAATAACTTTAAACCACCTTCGCCCTTAAAATTCAACTCTTCATGGATTTTAAAGGTGAGCTTTCAGAAATTGGTAGCGGACTCCTGGATTCACTGCCCCAAGATGACCCCTCCTCTCTGGGGGAGGTTTTTGCCAAAAACTTGGCAACATTAAAAGCCTAAACAATAATCTGGGCAAAGGAGAAACGAAGGAAAGATGAGGAATACCTCATAAGGATTGAATTGGCCCTCAAAGCACTCAAGGACTCGGCTCCCAAAGGAATGTCTTCAGCTGACTCAAGGGCTTAGCTGGTTCAGCTTGAAACAAAAAGAATCAAACTTCTACGATCGCAAGAAGAGAAATGGAGGCTAAAAAGCAAAGCACTCTGGCTTCAAGCTGGAGATTAAAATTCAAAAAAAAATCAATAATATGCAAAAGGATGGAAATCTATCAACACAATCTGGGAACTACAAGACCATGAGGGAAGAAAAGCAAGCTCCTTTGAGAAATTGGCTAACATGGGGATTAGACACTTCTCTGATATCTACAAAGCCCCCACAGGAATAACTCTCCCAAGCATCATATGTACAGTTGAATCCTTGCCCAGGTTTGTTGACCCGGATAAGGTGGAAAAATTAAATTCCTGGGTTACTAGAGGTGAATTAGAAGCGGTGTTGAAGTGCTTTAGAAAGGATAAGAGCCCGGGCCTGGATGGATGGTCGGCTGTATTCTACAGCTCCTTCTTTGAGCTAATTGGGTACAATCTTCTTCAGACCATAGAGGAATATAGAAGAACTCGAAGAATTTTAGATGCTTTCGACTCGACCTTCCTGGCTCTTATTCCTAAATCAGACAACCCTTCCTCTTTTGATGATTACCAGCCCATATCCCTTTGCAATAGTATCTACAAAATCATCTCAAAAACAATTTCCCTTCGTATCAAACCTATCCTCTTCCGAATGATCTCCAAGGAACAGTTTGCTTTCTTCAGCCAGCGCCAGTCCATGAAGCTATTGGGACAGCCCAGGAAGCCCTCCATTCAATCAAAAAGATCCATAAAAAATCCATTATTTATAAAATCAATCTGTCCAAAGCCTTTGACCGTGCCTGTTGGTCTTACCTCCATATTACCCTAACCCACATCGGCTTTCCCCATGCCTTCATATGTTGGATCATGGGTTGTCTCATTTCTGTCTCTTACAGCATCCTCATCAACAGTGTTACCTCGGGGTTCTTTCATGCGAATCGCGGACTTAGACAAGACTGCCCTCTTTCTCTGCTACTCTTCCTTCTCATTATGAAAGGGTTTAGCATGCTGATTAAAAAGGGAAGAGAGGATGGTTCTCTGGCTGGTGTCCGAATCTCTAATATGTCATCTCTAACCCACCTTTTATTTGTAGATGATGTTCTGATTTTGTTAAATGGATCCTTTAGTGACTCGTATGCTTTCAAGTCCATTCTATCTCTCTTTTGCAAAGCTACAGGTATGGAGCCTAATTTTGAGAAATCTATAATTATCATTGTAACCCGTCAGTCGCATGAAACAAGGTTTGCTTGCCAATAATTTGACTATGTGCGACAAGATTTGGATGTTGGTCTAAAATATTTGGGTTTCAAATTTAAACCAAATGGTTATCGAATAGCGGACTTGGCATGGCTCATTACAAAGAATGAAAGCATAATCAACATCTAGCAACAACATTGGCTTTCTAGAGTTGGTAAGCTCACTTTGCTCAAATCATTTCTGGAAGCAATCCCAATTTATTGGATGTTGCTGGCCTGGATTCCCAAAGGCAAGGATAATTTTAGGGGCGAATGTTCGCCCTTTGGCGAAATTAAGGGGTTTTAAATTTTTAGTGGGCGAATATTTTGTATCATAGTACATTTTTACAAATCACCTCAAATAGCCCACCTTTTATAAAGGGAGAGGGTAAAAAAGGTAAATTTAGCCCTTGAAATTAGGAGTTAGAACCTTCCATTCGCCCATTTTCAAGAATAGGTTTTATTTAAGTGAATCCTATGGGCCAAATACCATATTCATAAAAGAGATATGGTAAATTAATAAAAATATAAATAAATGAGAGGTATGGTAAATAAATAAAACATTTTTTCTATTTACTCCATAAATCACGTTATATACATGTAAGGGTGTAAACAAATAAAAATATAAGTAAAGTGGAGGTATGGTAAATAAATAAAACTCTTTTTATACTTACTCAAAAGGTATGGTAAATAAATAAAAATATAAA
>APFE030806213.1:81056-114008 GCA_000404065.3 Pinus taeda | reverse complement strand
GAAATTTGGTACCGGAGGACAGGTGGGTCCCTTAGGCTTTGATCTTTGGCCTAGGGAAAAGTGTCCAAAAGATTTTAATTTTTCTCCTAAAGTGACTTTATAATTTTTATAAAAGTTAAAATCTAATTTAAAAGTGACTTTAAGTGATAAAGTTACTAAGTCTAATTTTAAAGTGACTTTTATAAAGTCAATGAAAAATTAGAAAGGAAAAAGTGACTTTGGAAATAAATGACTAAGTGGGTCTTTATTAAAATGGGTGAATTAAAAAATAGAAAGTGAGATTTAAATGTGCATTTAATCTCAGCCATTGATCTAAATCTATTTTAGCCATTGGATTTAGGGATCACCCAAAAGTCACTTGGATCACCCAAAAGTTATTTGGAGTTATATTAAGGGAAGAAAAGGAGGAAAATATCACATTCGATTCAATTCTTTCATGAGCAGATTGAGAGAATGAGAGAAAGAGAGCAAGGGAGATTTCTGGACAGTGAGCTGCGGAGTATCAGCAGCGGAGTTTCAGCAGCGGAGTAACAACAACGAAGTTTCAATAGGGCAGTTTTTCAGCAAGGCTGAGATAAGTTGTAAAAGTTTGCTTGCTGATTTTTGCTGAATATTTTCTTGCTGTAAAAAGGCTTTTGTTTAGAAATAAAGAAGAGCTCTCAAATTGGTTTTCCCCAAGAGTTGTAGGGGGTTTTTCCAGGGTCACATTGACAAAAAATATCAGTGTTTTAATGTGTTTTAATGGCTGTTTATTACTGCTGATTTTTTATTTCTGCAATTTCCAGCGTTCTGTAAAAATTCCAGAATTTGTGTTTTCAGCAAATTTATTTTTTTCAGCTTGTTGAATGTATGGTTATGGGAAAGGGCATTTAACTACATGGGAGAAATAAGGAGAAACTGAAAACCGGGGTGGGAAAACAGAAATTTTAACAAAATGAAACCCTCCAATCCTCCTAGAAATCTACACAAGGAAAGAGAGAAAAATAAGTTAGTTTCATGATTTTTTTCAAGTAGTAATGTACAATATGGAACAAATGCATGCAACAAGGGAAGGAAGAAACTTCCTCTCTTGCGCAAGCAAAGGAAATGCTAGGCCTTTCCACAAGCTCTCAAAGCCAGATAAAATCTATTAACACACATAATATAGATCAATAAAGATTTGAATTTAAATTTTGTGATCTTAGCAAGCTAAGGTAAAGTAAACCCCCTTCTTCGATTTCTTTTGATGAGATATTTGAGAGAAACTTGGTATGGGTCCTTCTATTCTTGTCCTTGAGAGTGAGTTCATCTACACGAAGAGTTTACCCACTCCCAAAATCCTTCAACAAATGGTTAGATTTCTACACACTTCGAAAGATATGTTAGCACTCATAAAGGGATTAGATTGTACAAGGAAGAAAAGGCTAGAGATTCAACTGAGAATCTTTTAGTGCTCCTCTTCCTAGAGTATTTCTCTAATCCAAAAATTATGCAAGGTACCTTACATACATTAATCCAAAATAATGGCAAAATGAGAGCTAATACAATCTAGAATCCATGTAGAAAATGAAGCATAGAATTTGAAATAATATCACCTTACAATCATAAGGAGAACACCAACACAAGATAGTACCCCAAAGTCTTTTATTATAGCATAAAGAAGTGAATACAAATTGCAGTAGAGTCTCCCCAAGCACAATAGCTCGTTCCATGATGAGACAATAGAAGCCCAAGGCTCGTTAATAGGAGAATGGGAGCAAATCCCAATGCATATACTAAATGTAAAGTGGAGAGGGAGGCGATCCCAAGAAGCCAAGTCGAATTCCCAATCAAGACACATGTGAGATCAAACAAGTTGATTTTCCCTTGATGTGGCAGCGTATCCCAACCAAAGAATGCGAGTTCCTCATGTGCCAAAGTAGATGGTTGCGAAGTGTGAAACTTGTAGGTGAAGAGGGAGCCAACTCCCATCGAATCTCAACAACCAAATTCAAGGAGTGACACCTCTCAAATATCCAATGCATAGAAGGTGCCAAACAAGGAATGCGTGGAGCTGAACTAGTTCTGCATGGAGATGAAGTAAGTAGATGTGTACAAGTGTGAGGAATAGTGGAGTTGTAGTGGACACTGGAGACAAGACTCCACTAAACTCCCAACCAAAATTCCCATCAGATATTCTCCATCATGCATTGATCCTCAAGAGATTTCGAGCTGCCATGTCACCAAATCGAATCCCTCAATCTGGCCCACAAACTCGACTTCCTCTGGTGCAATAACTCTTGTGATGACTCATGTGGCAATTCATCTCTTTGACTGCCTCTTGACTTGCCTTTTGACTCGAGTGATTTTCCAAGTCATTTCCATATCATTCTGGCATGTGGGAATTTTTTTATTTTTCTCCACTTTATTTATTTCTGGTTCAATTTATTGCCTCATTTTCCTGTAGACTTAGGAAAAATGGGTTTTAAGGGCCTATAAGTGAGTTTTCACCCCTCAAAGTCTGTCTTAATAGAAAGTTGAGGTCTAATTTTGATTCCTCATAGCCCACAACTTCTCTAGACATCACTTATTACAATTTACATAATTTTTTTATTTAAAATCCCGTCCTACCAGAAATTTTAACAATCTAAAAAATGACACCTAGACCTAATAAAATTTCGTGAAATTTTACAAGTGATCTAACATGGTAATATGCATTGACTCTAGACACTAGGACTCACTTATGGCCTTACCATCAAGCCACACTCCAACTTTGGGGTATATCTGGGAGAAAAAACTCAATTAATTATTACGCCCTAAAAAACAAAATAATTAATTAAGTGAAAAAAAACTCCCTAGAGTGAACTCACTTGATAGCGAAGTCCTAAGCTACCTATGCCTGTTACATGGCTTTATTCATGTTGCTAGCATCACGTTTACAATATCCCTTCAGGGCTGCAGAATCTGAGTACAATGAAGAAAAAGAGAGAGAAAGGGCTTAGAAGCCTTGATGAAATCTGGAACATCTATAAGTGCAGGAATGCTCTGAGATATCCTTGGGCATGGAGTCTTCAAGTGCAACTTTAGCGATCAACCAATGGAAGTTTTTTTTTACTCATTTGATAGGGTATTGCCCACAAAGAGTATCATTGTATATTACTGGCACTTCCATCTTAAGTTGAAAAGAAAAGTTTTAAGACTACCTATTGATATCCTCCAATTCTTTTATTTTTTATCTTCATGAAAGCGACATCTATTGATATCCTCCAATTCTTTTATTTTTTATCTTCCCGGTCAGTATCTGACTGTGCTTATCTTCAATTTGAGTTTATGTCTATCATATAAACAAGTAATTCTGGTTTTTATTAGTTAAAATTTTCACAATATCTTGACTGAATTTTAATGTCTTTGGAAATAATGTGCAGTATGATTTGAAGAAGTTCTGTCCTTTCAATACTGTTTTATTTGATCATGGTGACCCATCAATAAACACAGGTAGTTAATTGTTCCTGAAATTTAATATTTTTATTACTTCACACTTGTATTCAACATTATCCGTCTTATTGTTTTTATGAGTGTTGTTGTCATCTTGCAGTTCTGACAGTTCCATCAGAAAAACCAGGAGTAGCTGTGGTTGACTTTGTCATTTTTCCACCTCGCTGGCTGGTAGCAGAGCATACCTTCCGTCCTCCATATTACCACCGTAACTGCATGAGTGAATTTATGGGCCTGATTTATGGCAGCTATGAGGTTAGTAGATTATACAACAATCACATTTTTTTTTGTTATACACCTAATTAACAATAATAACCATTTAAATCATTTATGTTCTTGATGAAGAGTTGCTGCCCTTCTTAATATGCATATAAAGATGGAAATTTTATTCTTCCTTGGTGATCTTATTTTTAGCATACCCGAGGATGCATAACTATATATGATCTAACTATATATATTTTAAGCTGTTCAGTTTGTAAAATATTTTGTCTTGTTTTTTTTTCTTTATCAGTTTCATCTGTTGTTCCTGTGTTACTTAATCTCTTGAGGAAATTACATTCATAAAAAAAGATAGTAATAATTTATTGGTATTCTATATTACATTTCTTTCATTGATGGCCATTTGACCAGAATCTTTAACCATGTCTTGCATCCTCTTTTTCATCTGTCTCTTTCGTTATGTTGAATTCTTGTGCATCCATTTTCTGCCTTGTGCGTACTATTCTACTATTACGTAAATTTTTGCCCCATCTTCCACCCATTGTCCACCATATGCTGTTTATCGTGCATTGTTTGTTGTTGCTTATCATTATCTGCTGTTGAAAGTGGTTCCTCTCCTTCAGTCTCTGGAATCTGTTGCCATTGGCAGGTCAGGAAACATTAGGATTTTTAGAATAGAATAAAATAAAAGGAATATTCTTCCAAAAGGGACAAGCTACAAATTACCAAGTAAGAATAAAATTACCTTTCCTTTCTACGAACATTGTGATTGGCTTAGTAGCCTTTTGTTTTTTGTCAATTCTTCGTATTGCGTACTTTCTCTCTATGGTAATGTTGTTCATTGCTTTATAATTTGCACTTTCTCCATTTACCGTCTACCTTAGGCACTGCCATTATTGCGAAACTGAAATAAAATCATATTAATGTTCACTTATGACAGGGTAGTTCATTGGAACCAGGAAGCACCACATACAAAAATATTAATGAGTATGCAAAGGCATCTACCGAGAATAGAACAGAAAAACCTAAAGCTAAAACAATATAAAGAAAACCCTACACATTGTAGGGAGTCAGCTATAAAATTTACTTGGCACGAAGAAATGCCTACATGTCTTATGTAGTCAGCTATAAAATCTGCTTGGCGCAAAGAAAACCCTACATAACATAGGGAGTCAGCTTTAAATATGCTTGGAAAATATTATCCTTGTATATCAACTCCTTGAATTGCTCTTTGTAGTTAATTACAATTTAAACCTTTCTCTTATTAATGACAAGATATGGAATAATTGTATGGCTATTTACAATAAGAAGGGCAGCTGTAGGTGAGACATCAATTATACAGTTTTCAACTAAGGTTAGCATAATTAAATAAATTTAGCTACCTGAGCAAATAAATCACATAATTGAAGCTGTTACATTACACAGGAAGATATATTATGATCAATCATCATACATACAAAAATAATGTCCCACTGGCCGCAGAAGCCAAGGTCAGCTATAAAATCTGCTTGGCGCGAAGAAAACCCTACATAACATAGGGAGTCAGCTTTAAATATACTTGGAAAATATTATCCTTGTATATCAACTCCTTGAATTGCTCTTTGTAGTTAATTACAGTTTAAACCTTTCTCTTAACGACAAAATATGGAACAATTGTATGGCTATTTACAATAAGAAGGGCAGCTATAGGTGAGACATCAATTATACAGTTTTCAACTAAGGTTAGCATAATTAAATAAATTTAGCTACCTGAGCAAATAAATCACATAATGGAAGCTGTTACATTACAGAGGAAGATATATTATGATCAATCATCATACATACAAAAATAATGGCCCACCGGCTGCAGAAGTCACGCACAAACATGTCTAATAAAATTTGGGGATATTATGAAGCGAAAAACTTCTCGATACATAGAAAGAAATATATATATATATATATATATATATATTTTATTAAAAAGTGGAATTGACAGAGGATGCTGTTTACAATGGGGTTTCCTGGCTTATATACTGCCATGGGCACCCTTTGGGGAAAGGGCATGATCTTATGATATGCCCTTTCGTTTAATTTAACCTAAAATTAAATAATAAACCTAAATTTAAATACTAACTAATTTTTTATATAACATTGCCTTCCTCTCGAAAGAATGCTTTGTCCTCAAAGCATAAGTAACGACGGATGTTGTTGAAGAATGATTCATTCTCCCAGAAAGTGTCTTCTTCGGGTAAGTCCTTCCACTTGATCAAATATTCCAAGATGATCAAGGTCCCACACTTTAAAAGGTCTTGAATTAATCTCTCAATTTCCGTTTTTTGGTGATGTGGATATCGGTATGGCTTTTTCATAGGTTGGTCTTGAAATACTTTTTCATGCTTCTGAATTAGATCTTGCATCTCTGGTGACTCGTCACTGGTCATATTTGCAAATAACATTTCTAATTGGTGACATTGGACTACATAAGCAAGTGCTCCTTTTCAACTCAGCTTCATCATTTGAGATGATGATACAACTTGTTTTTTTGGTGCTTGGAATCCGTTTAGTTTGTACTTCTGACCTCCCCATTTGAATTTTATAAATTGTACTTGATGGTTGGCGGCATAAGTACCTAAAGTTCGTAGCCATTGGATACCTAAGACTACATCTTACTCCTCCTAATGGTACCGTGAAGAATGGAGACTCTAGATTAAAGTCTTGAATTTGCAAATTGACCTTATGGCATTTCCCCACCTTTTCAATCTTCTTACCGTTAGCTACCATCGCCTTCATGTTTGGTAAGGGAAACGAAAAAATATTGAGTCTCTTTGCCACGGTTGCATCTAAAAAATTGTGTGTGCTACCCGAGTTGACGAGGACCTACGTTGTTCTTCTTTATGTGTCCTTTTAACTTTAAAGTCTGAGGTTGTGATATACCTGTCATAGCTGATAATGACACTCGCGGAATACTTCTGTCATCTAATTCTGGTGAGAATTCTGGGGTGTCTTCTGTTTCTTCTATGTCATAATCTTCATTGTTTGAATCATTGGTTGCTTCACAATTATATAGGTTCTTTGGTTCTTTTTCTTTAGCACATCTATGTTTGGGGTCCCACTTCTCACCACATCGTTTACATTTACCCTCTTTTATCCTTTGCATTTCCACATTATATTTTCATCTTCACGACGATGTGGTGGAAAATATCTCGTATTATTTGAGTCCACATACTGGGGTATCCTTCGTCTTGGATATGTTTTTTTTGCTTTTGACCAAAGTATTGGTTCGAATTTCTTTTCCGCTGTTTTTGGTTTTCGTCTTGCTACTTCTATTGATATAATGTCATGCATCTCAAGTTCTGCTTGTAAATGGGTTTTGAGTCCCGAGACGTATCACTGAATTAGACGAGATTCTGATAACCTAGGTACTCGTGTTACTAAGGTCTCCCATTCTTGAGTGTATTCGTCCACACTTCTTTTTTGTCGTAACTTGATGAATTTTGAAAAGAACTCTTCTTCTCTTACACCTTGGAATCTTTTAAAGAATGCATCTTTAAATTTTCTCCAGCTAATGATGCGTGTTGTCTTTTTTCACCACATATACCAATTATATGCTTCTCCTTCCATTTTCATTTATGCATGCCTGAGCTTTTCGTCATCGTCGTTGATGTCATATATCTCAAAGTATTCTTCTCCTTTGTTTATCCATGCAACATTGTTTTTTTCGTTTCCATCGAATTTAGGCATCTCGACTTTTGCCCTTCGCTGGTATGTTGCTAATGGTTGAGTGAAAAAAGGGTGTTGATTGGTAAAGGTATCCCAAAGTTGCTTGTTTGTAAAGGCTGTGTTACTAACTTATTGGTGGGGTGTCGTTGATTTTTTGGGGATTCAACTTTTTCATGAGAGTCTGTTGACTTTGTTGAATCTGATGAGATGTGTTATTGATTCTCTTTATTTTCTTTTAGTAGTTGTTCGGGTGTACAATTCTTCTTTTTACACAAAATTTTCAGCATTGTTAAGACCTCTTTGATGTTTGCTTCTGTTTGGACATGTTGATTTTCCATCTTTATTTCTATTCGATTTGTCGTATCCTGAAGATTTTTTATTTGGTCAGCCTGTTTTTTGATATTGTCAGCCTGTCCCTCAAGCTTGATTTTGAATTCATCCAATCTTTCACTGACCTCATCGTGGTTGTTACTTATCCTATGCTCCGCGTCCAACAATTTTTTTTGGAAATCCGCATTGTCATTGCCGACATTGAACAACTTTGTGGGGGTGTGTATTTATCTCCCAGCGTAAAATTTTAATTAATTTTTTTTGTTATTTTTAATATAATTAAATTAAAGTTAATTAATTTAATTATATGACATAAGTTGTTTTTTTTGTTTTGTTTAATTAATTAAAATAAATTTAATTAATTAATGTTATATATTAATGAAACTTATAACTAAATTAAAGTTATATATTATATATTTATAATTAAATTATAAATATATATATATATATATATTATATATATATGTGTGTGTGTGTGTGTATGTGTATCTTATGGACAGTCGTGTCCAACTAGAATGTCACGCTTGGGTTGACCAACTTATGTATTGCGGAAGGACTATTGTGCGGCTACAGCAGTGCGGGGTTTGGCTGTCAACCGGTTGTAGCAGATGAGTGCAGATGCAGCGTGGTCGTGGGTGCAAGGATAATGAAGGGAAGCGTTGGCAGAAATTCGCAGCCGTATTGTGGGTGGAGTTCGATGGCAGTAGCGGGTCAAGGAATATGCTTGACAGGGAAGAAAACAACGGACGGTGGTGGCGGAGTGACGGTTCAGGATTGGTGTAGTGGAGCGGGGATGCGGGGTACTGTGGCGATGGAGCAAAGGAACGCAAGGAACCAGTCCGAAGTATGTCCGTTGATGGATGACAACGTGCAGGTGATGTGTAGCAGGGGTATGGTGGTCGAGCAGAAGTTGGGGTTTGTGGTAAGTGTGAGGAAGATGAAAGGCAGCGGAACAGGTGTCAACTAATATGACAGGGAGCACAATGGTCTAACAGGAGAGTGTATGGACAGTGACAGTGAAGAAAAACGATGGCAGCAGATCGAGCAACAGAGCTGAACAATGAGCACAGCGGAAGTGGGGGATAACGAACTCGCTCTGATACCAATGAAGCGAAAAACTTCTCGATACACAGAAGAAAATATATAATATATATATATATATATATATATAATATATATATATATTATTTAATTAATAAATGAATTGACAGATGATGCTGTTTACAATGGGGTTTGCTGGCTTATATACTGCCATGGGCACCCTTTGTTGAAAGGGCATGATCTTATGATCGTGCCCTTTCATCTAATTTAACCTAAAATTAAATAATAAACCTAAATTTAAATATTAATTAATTTTTTACATAACATATTAACATGGTTTTCCATCATCACTTGCTTGTTTGTTGGTGGGATTTAACGTGAGGGATCTTAATAGTTGACCTCTATTTGCTGTGTTGGCTTCTGGAGGATGAAATGTGTAGATTAACAGTAGGGTACTTGCCCTACCAAGGCAGCTTCTGATTATGCCTCATTACAAGTTCTTCCATGGGAGTTGTGGCCTGCAATTGTTTTATATCTCCACTTTTTGTGAAATTGAACTTTGGCATACTTGTATGCTTGATAGGATCACATTCTATTGTAGGTTGATTATATGATATATGGTTTTCATTGGAGGTAGTTCTATTGACTCTTTAAAATTGTCATAGCTACTTTCATCGAATCTGCACTTGTTGATCTTATCTCTGCATTGCTGACCTCATCACATTGGGAGATCTAACTTTAGGTTGCTTCAACACAAGTAATATGATCTTTGGAGAAGTGTTGACCAATTTCTTGCCTAGTGTTATCTGTGATTAAAGTTATTTTTCTGAGTTTTTGGGGAAGGATTTTCTGTTAATTCTTTTATACCAGATCTGATTTACTTTACTTCAACAATTCATTAAAAAACCAGAAAATATTTATCTCAAATATTTCTGAAATTGCTGATAAAATAAACTCACTGGTATATTAACTCAGAAAATAAAATGCAATGGAGATAAAAACTGGGAAATAAATCACACTACAATGACAAAGTTGTGCCCAACACAATCTTCCTTCATATTAAATTTTTCAGGAAAATTTGGGCCGAGACTCACAGAGAATACATAGAAAATACAACTGTTGTGAGCCTGGAACTCAGATCCACTGGAAAAATGGGCCTCAAGGAAATTGACCTCTGGAAATATGCACTATTGAAGCAACTCGACCTCTAGAAAAATTTAGCCTCCGTCACCAGCAATTCGGACCTTTTTTTCGTCATATGGCCCCTATGCACTTGAGAAATTCGGCCTTTGGATATTTTGGCCCTTCTATTCAGCTGACTTGGCCTCTCTCTTTCTTAGCTTCGGCTTCCTTGAAATTTCTCCCAAAAGTCCCCGCTGCAATTCTCCTAACTTCTTTTCAGTCTAATTGAGCTTCTCGCTCTATAATTTCATTAAACAAAAATCTCTAACCCTAATCTCCTAAGTGATCAATGGCTAGGAGTAAATCCTAAGCCTCATTTGAGATCAACGGTTGAGATTATATCTAAGTCACTTAAATAATTTAAATATTTATCCTTGGAAATTTAGCCTAATAGTCCAAAATACTTAGTTAAATTAATTATTGTACTTTTCTTAAGTGAAAACTTAGGAAAGAGACCATATTAGTTGCTTCTCTCGACCAACCACCTAAAGAGGACATCACTTCCACATGCGGAGACACCAAAGCCTATGCAGAAGACATTTTGATGCTACAAAATTCAACATTTTCCATCCTTGATGAAGTTGTGTTGTTTTAGTTTCCCTTAAAACACAACATTTTTCACCCACGAGTACGATCTTCCAATTACAATGTTGCAGACTACTAATGAAACTATGTTGCACTCTATCTCTTGCATCTTTTACGTGTGATTGATGTTAAGAATTGAGCACGAGGAAGACAACATAACAGGCTCTAATACCATGTCAAGAATCAAGGACAAGCAAGCATAACAAGCAAATTGGTGTAGACAGTATTGCTATTTCGTAATGGATCATTATCATTGAGATTGAATTCTTTACTTTCCATGGAAAAATACCATAGATACATGGGGCTTTGATACCATGTTAAGAATTGAGCACAAGCGAGCAACAACAACAAATTTGTGGAAATGGCTTTATGCCATTCTCAACATATTCTATTGATATCATGATATGAATTTATAGTACATCGATTTAACCACCGTAGATCTAGATCTAACTGACAACTCATCAGTGGATCATGACAACACCTTATCAAAGATAAGGTTTATAACTCATGATAATTATGGTCTCGAACTTTGTGATTGTCTAGGGACTCAGTCTAACATTTGATATGTTGAACTTACATTCTTTATTCTTGTCTATGATTAAAGCATTTTTTCTACGAATTTTAGTGAGGATTTCCCATACTTGATGTACTTGTGTTGGTGGAGTCTCCAATAAAACTGAACTTGTTTGAGCCACAACTACAAGCTTCCACGTACAATGTCTACACTCTATCTTGTCCATGTTTGTAGGTGTGATCAGTGTTATCTGAATTGGACTGAAATTGGTGGAATTGGCCGATCCAACCATTTTGGTGCCTAAACCAATCCAACTTGTGACATAGAATTGGAAAAGGTAAGTTCGATACCAAGGCGGCCTTTTTTCACTGAACCGATCGGTTTTGTATGAAACCAGGTGATTCTATAGGAAACTGGTTGGTTTTGTATAATGCAACCAAGGATCATTTGAACATAAATTTAAAAAAAGATAATAATAATCTATCACTGGAACAACCTAATTTATGTAAATAATGGTCATGTTAAATGCTTAAGTAAATGGATAAAAATGAAAGATAAAAAGATGTTGTCACTTTATCTCTCATTTTCATCCTTTTATTTAAATTTTTAACATTACCATTAATTGTTTTAGGATGTTTGAGAGTGGTTCCAACCTCATTGGAATTCATACGGAGAAAGTAGAATTTTAGATCCCACTCAAAATCTAGTAGACTTAACAGTTTTAAGATTTCAGGATTAGAGGGTTGCAACATCTGCATTGGATTCTATCATGTACGAGGATACGAAATGAGCATTTAATCAAGAGCACCAAGCCCTCTATGTACCTCGGTGTTGGTGGCATTGATTATTGAACTCCTCTATTTGACCTAGTAAAATTGTGCCTATCACACAAACAAAATCTTGACTTGACATGTTAAGCTTTTTCTATTTTATTTTAATGCTTAAATGGTGATATTGATGATGAAGATCCCAATATATGCAATGATTTTGATGTTCTGTAGGCATTTGTTGTAGCATGATTTTTTTTGGACTATAGAGACCATCTATAACCTCTTTGTTGATGTATTTTGGTTTAGAGATGTATTGCACTAAGTGCTATTTTGGTTATATGTACTCGTATTTGCTATATAAATGAGAACTTTTGCATATTTGTGTATAAATGGTTTGCATTCATATTGATGCACATGAATATACATGCTTTTCTTTAAAATTTGAAAATTATATGTATTTTTTGGTTGACTGGTTTTTTGGTCTGGTTTTTTCTGGTTCCAATCTGGTTCCAGACCGGTTCCTGTTTCGGGGGGTCGACTAGTTTGATGACTGGTTTGGTTCTGATAACGTTGGGTGTGATTGATAGGTTGAACTTACATTCTCTAAAGATGGCTATGTTTGTGTCATCATGCTGCCACCCCAGCGATTATGATTGCTCATGTGGTGTTCTCCCATGGTCAAATTGCTTGATCCAAGTTTTCTTGATCAACTACTTCTGGTTGTCAGTGTTAACCTTTGCTGCAGTAGGGATGATAGTTTTTTTCATTCAGAATCTTGAACAACTGCTCCCTACAAAGTGGGAGTTGAGTAGTTTCCTATTCTTGGCAGTTAATGTCAATTTCTTATAAATGTCTACTATGGTTTTTCTCAGATCTCAAGGATCCTGTACTTTCAATGCCTTTGTTACTGTTGTGTTTGGTTGCAGGAACTAGCAGTTCTCCCTTTTGTGCTTGAGCTTCTTACAATGCCTTTACTAGTCCTTTCTCTTCATTGATGCCCCTAGTGACTTGCCTGTCAGAGGTATACCTCTGCTTAGTACTATCAGGAACAATTAACAACTGCTTATTCTTATATTTTATGATGTTGATGTTTTTCAAGAGCCAGCCACATTACCTTTGTTTCCCTTACCGCTTTTGGCCTTTATTGCCAACATCTTAAAATGGGCATCTTCTTGCATCTGCATTCAAGGACAAACAAGTCTATTTCTCTGCCTTGGAAATTGACGTAAAAGAGTTTTCTTATGTACTTCAGGACAACAACCTCCTCACCTTCAGGTATTTTCAACTCTATGATGAATTGATGGAACCTATGGCATAAAAGAGCTTGCTTCTCTGTGTTCATTCTCCCATCAAACGTCTCGATGTTCATCTTTGCATCCAATCTGAAAATGTTTTGCTGAGGTGCAAGGATATCCTATAATCTTGGATTCCTGCTTTCTTGTTGGCCAGCATCATCATTGGGAATCACATTGCCGATAACCCGTTTGGCCTTGTGACTTGTGTAGGCAAGAATGATATCAACCAGGCCAAAATGTGAAAAAAAAGAGAACAACTTATTATCAACCATCCCTTACTTTCGATGATATATATGGTACATTGGTATGAAAATAAAAATGTAGATAATAGATATTATTGTGGACATATCATGTTAACATAATCGATAAGCCTCTTCCTAGAGGCTTGGAAGCTGAAGTGTATATGTCTCAATAAACTGTTTGGTCCTGTGACTCGTCTAGGTAAAAACGAATTATCTGGGCTAAAAAGTATAAGAAAATAGAACAAATAAATTTAATGCATGTTTCCACTTTAGAGTTCATAGGTTCAAAAAGGTAAGGTATGTACACCTCCATATTAAGTAGTCAAATCCCTGTATCAAGGGGATCATCTTGTCCCATTATCATAAAATAAATAATTAACATTATTAATGACATAACCATGTTAACATACTGCATAGGTCTATACCTGCTACCTAGAGGCTTAGAAGTTGAAGTGTGTATGTCTCCATAACTTTTTATATAAAAAATGTCCCATTATCATAAAATAAAAAATTAACATTATTAATGACATAACCATGTTAACATACGACATAGGTCTCTATACCTGCTACCTAGCGGCTTGGAAGCTGAAGTGTGTATGTCTCCATAACTTTTATATGAAAAATGTAAACAAGCAAACAAGCACGACTGGAGTCCAGATGCAGCACTTTAGTCGGATAAAACTGTTTCCGTCTCTTATTCTTGGTACCCGTATGCGTACTTGTCCTCAAAGAAAGAGGGATTATATTAATGCCACTAATTATTAGAAAAGTGTAATGGAACTCGAAAATATAGAAAATAGGATAAAGCGTAAAATAATCCTAGAATAGAGCTACATCCATAATGGATAAATCTTCTCTTTAATAGAGTACAGCCATGGGGTAGATGCACAAGGTCTATGAGAAATGTTCTATGTTTCTGTTTTATAAAAAAATTACTTAATAAACAACTCATGTCAAAGACATATTTAATATTTTATAATCCATAAATGAAATCTTGCTTCAAGTGGAATTGCTTTCCAGCAGAGTCTATCACCAGTAAAGAGTATGTGGCTATTACACCCAAGTAACATTTCGTTATCATCCTTGTTTCAGGCTAAAGCAGATGGATTTCAACCAGGAGGGGCAAGCTTGCACAGCTGCATGACCCCACATGGGCCTGATACTACCACGTTTGAGGTGGGGTTTCTTGCATTGCAGATCTTTAAATGAAAGACATGAAAACACTATTTGTTTCTGTCAGTTTACAAACTCACAAATTTGATTGTCTATTCTATATGTGGTTTCAGAAAACTATAGCTGAAGAGGGCGATGCAAAACCTGCCAAGATAAAAGATACCATGGCTTTCATGTTTGAGTCATCATTGATTCCCAGAATCACACCATGGGTTCTCAAATCTCCCCATTTGGATAACGATTATTACAAGTGCTGGACAGGTCTCAAGTCCCATTTTCACCATGAACATCTTCCTGAAAACGGGGAATTACATAGTTAGTAAATCTGTTTCTGTAAATATGGAGAGATATGTACTAAGATTAGTACCCATCATCAGGTAATTATGTATATAGTGATTAATCTATTACATCATTGTATGTAGAGTTACTGGGTGCCAGAAATGTGCAACGTTAAATAAAATACAACTTTCTGTCCAATCTAAGGGTGCTATAATACACAATATATATTGCATACCCAAATGGGATATTCTTATTATTGGAAAAATAGCATTTATTGTAGTAAACATGCCTTTTTAAATGTTGAACTTTGTGGCCAAAAGTATTTACAGAATTGTGTGTCTTGGTTGCTCTACTTGGCACTACTACCATGACTGTGTGCTAAGATTTGGCTGAAAATAATAATGCAATAAAGTGTTTTGGAGCTCAAACTTTTTATTTGTGGACATATTTGCTGTGAGATTGGTTTATAATAATGATTCACATAATTATTAGTTCAAATGAACATAAAAAGTTAGAGATATCTGTCCAAAAAAATAGCTGTGAAAAGCAAATTTATCCTTGAGAATGGTGGAGAAAGCATTTTGATTTGTGTTATGAATATAATATATCACTAATAATTAGCATATTGAAGAGGTGTTTATGACTATTCATGAATGGGCACCTTGCCTAGTGTATAAGTAGGGTCCTCATTTGTAAACATATCATATCATATCTCTTGTACATTCAACATGCTTATATAATTATATTACTTGTCCTATATTTTTTAGATATTTTGAATATTCCATTGAGTATACAAATTTTGTTTGTTACAATTTGTGAATAATTGTTGAGCATATGCATAATTTTTTAGAAGGAAAATGGATATATAACAACAATCTAAATAATTTGATTTAGAGCATGTGTTTGGTGGAAATCCATGCACCCTAGGTCTGATCTGTGCCTTAGTTAAGAACATAAACGCACTAGAAAGGCCCAACTTTAAACAACTTTGCACAAAAAAATATAACAATGAAATCAATAATAGTACACAAGGTTTATGGCCCAAACCTATTCCTTTTCAGTCCATCAATAAGAAAATCATAGGGCTCTCGTACCAGGGATCATGGCCCTTTACAATCCTTGTACAAATACCAAATATAATACAAAATACAAGTTTGTCCTTTGACTGATACAACTAGGGTTGGGACCTTATCTTGCCCATAAAACAAAAAATACACATTGTGTTTACTTCTTCTTCTTGTCCTTGACAACTCGTCCTTCTAGTCCTCTTTTATCCACAAGGTCTGCTCCTTTAGACCTTTGTCCAATTCAGCGTACTTGTTGTCCACCAATAGACTGCTCCTTTAGCCCACTCAACTTGTTTTCCTTGGGCTATTCCTTTATCCTTCGGTCCACTATACCAACCTATGTTCAACCCTCTTTAGTAGACCCTTTCGTTGTTGTCCTACTCAACAACCTTGCCTTGCACTGTTTTCATCAGTGCGCTGGTACAACAACCATCAATCAAGCACGACCAGCCTTTACATAGTCCGTAAGACACTCGACCCTACTCAAGTAATCCTTGCCCTGCATGTCCACAATTTTTGAGGCCTCAACCTACTTTGTTTACCCGTGGCCCTGCTCCAAGTGCTGAGGCGACCTGCAACTAGCCCTTGTTACCTTCGACTACCTTACAAAAAACAATGCAGACCCTTCTTCCTTGTGGGTGATTATTACCAGGCCTTCTATCCCACAGTAGCCTACCTAAACTAGCCTTGGCCCTCAAGGTCTAGGTCTTGAGCCTCTAATAAAGAACTACTCCTTGCTATGGTTCTCATTGAGTTGCAGGGAAACCTCCCTAAATAAACCTTGCTTCACCACAAAATTCGACTTGTCTTCTTTTGGCAGCGACTCCCTTTGACTAACCAAAACATAGAAAACTCGACCTCTCTTAACTGTCCTTTGCTTTTGCGGTTGCCCTTTTCCCACAGGGCTGCGGCTAGGTCACTTTAGCCTCCTTGCACAAGATAATTGTCCTTCACACTCTTGCCTTCTAGTCTCTCCTTCAGAAATGCGGAAATAAACAAAATTGTGATTGATACTTTAATCACAGAGAGGGAAGAGACTCCTCTATTGAGCAATCTAGCATCACAAATCTGTTTTTGAATATATTTGAATACGAATGCCAACAAGAGTATTAGTTCATAATAAATACCAGGTCTGCTTAATCGCTTCAATATTTGACAATTCTTCTGAACAATATCCCCGTGTCGAAACACGAACTCTGGCCCAACGGTCTACTTCTGCGTCTTTGTGACTTCTTCAACCTTAACAAGGCTCATACAAGTTCGAGAATAGAATCCAAAACAATCTACAAAGGAGACATAGATTTACAGAAATTGAGGAATCTTTATTGATGAACTTCAAAACTCAAGTATTACAAAGCTGCTTCTCAAGCAATACTAAGTTACTTCTCCAGCAGAAAGGCTCTCTAAATTTCTCAAAACCCGAATGCCTCTCTTCCCTAGTCTTCATCTATTTATAGATCCTCCCAGTTCTAAGTTTGGTGATACCTCCATATCGGATATGAGGGAATCTAACTTTACATTAAAATCAAATCCTTACATAAGATATGAGAGAATCTTGCTTTCGGGTAACCCGGAGGACATCCGCACAGTATCTTACTTTACATCAAAATCAAATCCTTACATCAGATATGAGAGAATCCTGTTTTCGGGTAACCCGGAGGACATCTGCACAGTGATTTAATCATAAAATATTTTATATTTATTCTTACATCAGATATGAGGGAATCCTACTTTCGCGTAATCGGGAGGACATCCACACAATAATTCAATCATAAAATATTTTATATTTATTCTTACCCCTTTAGTTCATTATATATGTCAGATTGATTACACTGTAAGAGATTCTTTTTCAGGGAACCTTACGAAAAACCTGTCTGCCACCAAAGTAGGACAGAGAGACATTACAAAATGACAAAATGTTCTAGTTGTTCATGAGAATAATGATGTTCTTTGAACCTAGTCAAGGAGTCATTATTAAAACACTGTGAGTAAATTTCTTCCTCACATTACCAAATTGGGTACTTTAGCATATTCTGGTACTTCGTCCTGAAAAAGTAGTGGGCCAAAAGGATTTAAATCTGGATCTGTCATGGCATGAAATGACTCATAGTCATGTGAAGAGCCATTCATATTTCCCTCGAATCTTCTGAAGAAAAGATTTCGTGTAATAAACCAATGAAAGGATCCATTGGCACGAAGTGCTGCAAGCATGTGATAATTGGTGATATTGCTGATATCCAAAATCCTTTTATATAAAATTCCTAATTGATGTGCCTGTGGTTCTGTAAATCCAAGAAGTTGTAATAATCAGAGAGAGAATGGGTAAAAACATAGAGGATTGGTACCATAAATGTTCCACCATTCTTTAAACTATTTAGGTGTGGGGTCTTGTTTTTCGATTTGTGTAACTTGCATCCCATGATATCTAAAAGAAAACTGCACATTATAGAAAAACGAGTTAGTTTTATTTTCAAAACACATACTATATGCCAGGCTTTCTCTTGGCGTTCATGATTTTTAGAGTTCTGAAGGTTGGGTGGCAATAGGGAGCGATCAATGTAGATTTCACAGCAGATTAGATTTTCATCTGCATCTCTGTGTAATGTGAAATCAAGATTTCTGAAATCTTGAAAAAAGCTTAAAGCTTCAAAAGCTTCATCATTTCTTTGCATTTGATCATCCCATGAGAAATAATGCTGTCTAGTTCCATGCCGATATTTGATTTCTTTCATTGGAAACCAGTCTGCTTGATAATCGAGTAGAGGTTTCTGCAGACTCAAAGTGTGAGAACCATCAACGCATTCAATGTGAATCTCATTTTCTAATCTTCTTATGACGTTACATTTGAGATTATTTACATCATTTCTGTGTAAAAATTCCCGACTGAGAAGATCTGCGAAGGAATTCTTAACTCCAGAAATGAACTCTACATCAAAATGATACTGGGCCAATGTCATTATCCATCTAACCATCGCTACATCTTCAAAGTCACATTTATGGATAGCAAACTTAAGGGCTTGGCAATCTGTTTTGACTATAAAATGTTTATAGATCACAAAATCTTTGAATTTGGCAATGCCAAGGCAGACATCTCTAAGTTCTTTCTTTAGGCTGTACCAATTTTTTTTGTGTAGTTGACCAGATTCCAGAGGCATACTGGAAAATTTCATATTCCATTTTCTTTTTATTAGGATCATGTTGGCAGAAAATTGCACCCCATCTGATATCACTGGCATCTATAATGATGGTTTTCGGCCATTCTTCATTGATTGTGCTTAAAGGAGAAATATTCCTAATTTTTCCTTTAATTATTTTGACTGCCTCCGTTAAATCCTTTGTCCATGGAATTAGATCTTTTTGCAATATTTTATTCAATAAGATTCTATCTTGGGCACAATGTCTGACAAATTTGGAGATGTAATTCAAACTACCCAAGAATCTTTGTAGTTGAGTTTCATCAGTGATTATGTCTGGAAATTTATCTATGAAATCAAGACTATGTTGCATAATATAATATGATTGATATTGAATCACATATCCCGAGAAATCTATCACAGTCTGAAATAACTTCGTTTTTGAATATGATAAAACTATGCCTTGTTCTTTGACTCTCTTGTAGAATATATTAAGATGCTTTATATGGGAGGGAATATTTGCAGAATGAATTAGAACATCATCAATATATTTCTTCAAGAAATCATCCATACCTTCAAAAGTTTCATCCATAATTCTTTGGAAGGCGGATGGAGCATTTACTAGTTCAAAGGGCATAATATTCCATTCAAAATGTCCTTCTGGTACTGAACCCAGACTTTAAAACTATACTGTTTTCCACTATCTTCTTCTTTTATCCCTAATTGCCAGAAACCAGACTTTAAATCAAACTTGGAAAAGATTTTTGAATGTGATGTTTGAGACGAAAGCATTGAGGGCTTTGACAAGGGATAAGCATCATAATCAAGAATATTATTCAGAGGCTTGTAGTTTATTACCAATCTTGGTTTTCCTCTGATTATTTCTGAATGTTTGTTGACATAAAATCCAAAACAAGCAATAGGGCTTTGATACTCCTTGATCAAACCTTTTTGCAGTAAGGATTTTATTTCTTCTTTACAATACCCGAGTTGTTCAGAATTCATCGGTATTGCCTTTGATCTTCTGAGCTTTCCATGAAATTCCTTTTTCAAAGGCAATTCTACTTCATGTTTATGAATATGCCAAAAGGCATTTGGATCTTCAGAACAACAAGATTTTAGTTTCTGAGAGATCTCACTTATTTCTTTTTCAAATTTGCCTTTCAGAAGATTTTCATCAATCTTGAGCATTTCTTTCTTCTTCTCTATCTTTGCCAAGGTATTCTGTAACCTGTCAATTTTGCTCAATCTATTAGGAGAATTGGAATGAATAAAAGGAGAGAAATAATCTTTACCTTTGAAGAGAAGAAAATATCCCCATTTCTATGATTTTTCATCATAAGTGCTTCCATGTCCTCTGAAATTGCTCAGGAAAGGAGTTCCTAAGTACATAGCACAATCAAGCCCTGTGACTAATGGAGCATGAACTTGAATTCCTTCAGATTGAGAAACGAAGACATCTATTATAGCTTATTACGTTGTCTTGATTTCTCCACTTACAATGACAACTCCTGGACACTTTGTCTTTTGTCTTTGAGGATAGGGAATTACAGTGCCGCTTACTATGTTCAATCTTGAACCTGTATCAAGTAGAACCTTCCACCATTCTATGGAAAAACCAATTCTGATTTTCATTTTTACACAGTACATTACATCTGCGTTCATTACATTCATTCCTAATCTAAATCTAGGATCTTCAAATTCTTCATCTGGAATTTCAAAGTCTTCAGATTTGAAAATCCCTTTCATTGGATCATGATATGGATCAGGCTGTCTTTCTGGTTCTTTCTGTTCTGTCTGTGAAGATTCTCCTTTTGTGGGTTGTGCATGTAAAGAATATATATTGTGCCCCTATTGTGCTTCAATGCATAGCCTTCTATTCTCTCTGACTTCTTTCTGAGATCTTTGATAGCTTGACTAATTGCAGGAAGTGTTTGAGGAAGATCATCTTCAATTGTTTGTTGTCTGAATTGTCTTGTTAGACCATCAATTAAAAATAACGTTGCAAAAGGAATATAGCTATGTTGATGATTTATCTGTGACTTTTGTTGTTCTTGATATTGCTGTGACTTGGACTATTGAAGATGGGTCATCAACAATCCTTTATACATTTCTTTGAGTTTTGGATCATCAACATTAACCATTTGTGTAAAATATTTTTTAGAAAGCTCATCATGATCTAAGTTTTCATTTGATAGTGGTTTGAACATCCTGACTGCATTACATTTGCAAATGCCAGGATCACTGCATTCACAAAGTTCTTGAAAACATTCATTACAGTGTGGATCTTTGCAATATTCAACTTCAGAATCTTCTTCTTCATAAACAACATGTATCTGGTCATTTAGATCATAATAATTTTCTCAATCTGTTAATTCTTCACAGCTAGAAGGGAGATCAATAATATTTACCTTGCGAGATTTACTTTTATAGCTAAATTGTTTCTTCTTCCTAGATTGTTGTTTGTCTTTTTTTAGTTTTGGACAATTTGGAGCAGTATGTCCTTTTTCATTGCAATGGAAGCAAAATATTTGCTTCTGTTTTGGCCTTTGATGAAACTGGCATGTTTTTTTGTATTCTCTGGGAGACCTTCTATGAATGATTTTTTTGTTTTTTGTGGATCTAAAAGTTTGCTTAGAGTAAGATTTCTTTTTAGAGCGACGACAATCATATCCCCCTAAAATTTTAGAGCCATGTAAATGCCATTGTTTACATAGTTGTTGATAGCCATGTGGTTTAGTGGAGCTGGTGGCAGCTCAAACAACTTTCATCTGAGAGCAGAGTTCAACAATGACAGCTTTGATAGCTTGTCTTATAACACCAAATTTATAAGCACCAATCTTTCCAGGAAGCTTATTCAAAATGGAAGTTGTTACCCAATTTGGTAAAGAAGCAAAGAAGATTTCTTTCCATTTGGGATCCAGAATCATGTCAAAAGAAAGAGTATGCAGACAATGGAGATATTCCATAAAATATTCATCAAAATGCTGCATATTAGTAAGCTTCGTGGATGCAAGTGTGACTGCAGCAAGTTCATTATTGATCTGAGGATAACCACAAAAATTGACAAGAATGCCATGCATTAGGCAGCCAATCATGTTAGTCACAGGTAATGAACTCTGCGGATCCATATATGTAGTATTATTTGGGTTCATTACCACAGATGTTTCCCAAGAAGGAATGAGGACATGATCATAATGAATTTCTGCTTTAAGCCAAGAATCAAGGAGTCCTTCGAATCCACTTATGATTTTCCTGGTTGCATTTATTGGAGAAATGTCATATGCTAAATATGTGCGGTAGCAAACCAACATGGAACTCAATGTAGACAGTATTTCTGCTTCAGAACAATTGTCAATATTCCATGAATATGTGGAAGAAGAAGACCAATCTTTATGATATTTTGATTTCATGACATCTCTTTTATCAGGAGCAGGTGACCAAGAAGAATTCCAAGAACTTCTATCAGTGACTTCATGTACAGTTGTATCTTTGGGTTCTTCTTCATCAGAAAATGAAATCAGATCAGGAATGTCTTTTGCTATCTGAAAAGTTTCTTTATCAGGAGGAGAAAAAATATTCACAAGAAACTCTAAATCTTCTAGAGTAGGAGGAGGAGAGGGCGCTGCTTCAAATTTGTTGAGTACTGTATTAGAACTAGAAGGTTTATCAGGATCATCTCCTGATTTCAACCACTCAGAAACTATCATTTTATGTCCAGGGCTTGAAGAGTTTAGACTGGAAAACATGCCAGGATTAGCCATAGGAGCATAGACAAAGGTAGTCTCTGGTTTAGGAAAAATGATATCACCAGGATTCTTCATTTTTTATTGAAGAGTAGTAGGAACAACATGGAAAGGCAATTGATCTTGAGGATCTGAGAAATAAGTAGTAGCTTTAAAAGTAGGATCAGGAGTGTTTTTCTTTTTTAGACTTTCAATAGAAGTAGAGACAACCCAAACTTGTTTCTTTACTACTTCAAGTGACGTTTTTAAGCTTGTCATCATATCCTGATTCTTATCTGCTACTGAATGTACTTTGCTAATCCATTTGGAATTATCATTAATCCCTTTTTCTAAAACATCAATAGTCTTAGCAATATGCAAATCATTTGATCCAAGAGTTTTTATTCCATCTAGTAATTGATCTCTGGTAAAATCTACCTTTTGAAGAATTTTATCGATTATTTCTTGGTGCATTTTATTTTCTGTGGCTGCATATTGATGATTTCTTTCTAGATGTTTAATAAAACTATCTAGAGCAAGATTTGTCCAGTTTGTTGCTGCAACCGATTCCCTGTCTGAAAGATGAGATTGGTCAGACTAAAGTGGAAGTAACTTAAAAATCTTATCATCTTGTGTGATAACAAGATTTTTCCGAGGAGGAATTGCTGTCTTAGTGCTAAGAATAGTGCCATCTATTGATTCCCATTTGTGTTGTGGCACTTCTGCCTGTAAGGCTGATCCTTGCATCATATTCACTCTAAGGGTTTGACAGATGTGTTCTAACAAAAGCTGCCCTTTCATCTGAACAGACTGTAAATGTTTCGGAACATTTGATTTTTGCAACATATTTTTATATTTATCATCTATGTGAGGGATGATAAGAGGTCCAGGAATTTCAACTGGATTTTCCTTAATCTTTGTTTTTATATATTCACAAGATAGATTCTTGAACTTTTTGAGCAAAGCCATTTCTACTTCATTTGTACTTGGATATTAAAATTCATAAAAAGAAATCCATTGGTTACTCTGTTCCATCCAAGCTTTCCAATTTTTATTGTTGGCTTTGTTGATTGTTGACCTATCTTTCTTTGAATAGGTTTTCATTTCTTCACAGTATCTATACTCTTGTTGATGAGTATATAGATCCCAGTTAAACATTTTCTTATACCATCTATTCCTGAAGGATCACCAAGTCCTTCATATGATTTTACTTCTGATCCAAACTTCATGCATATGTTATCAAATATGATTGCACAAATTCTTCAGTCTCCGCATTCAAATATTGTTCCTCCTAGAACAATTAATATGCAATCAACATTCCAAATTCCACAATTTCCACAATCATCTGTATGTAATCATCCTCATTGTTCTCCTAGCTTTTGTCAGCAAACTCCTAGTCTTCCAAAACCCCATGAAAAATAAAAACATGATAAAGACATAAGGAGAATAAACATGATTCGTTTTGTTCCAAGTTCTGGAAGTCAAACTCAAGAATATACAAAGTGTACTCCTTTTTCAGCTCATGAAGAAATTTTGCTTCAATCAGTATGAAAATATGCTACAAAAGGCTTAGGATATCTAGAAGAAATCCCCAGCTACAAATTGGATCCTAGGAATAAGATTCCTAATAAAGTACAGCTTGGCCTATACTTATATCTTTCCATTAGGTGTCTTAGGAGCCCTCTTTGTCCTTCAAGAGATCCCACTTCACCACTCAACATTTAATTAGAATATTAACTTACTTTCTTTGAGTTCGAAACCCACACCTTTGGGTAAAAACCCCAAACTTGGGTACTTTCCTTACCAACTCATCTTTTTGTGGGTTTTCTCTTCACAAGCCTAGTAACAAGAGCTTGTGGGAGTACCTCCCGAGCTACCCAATTTCAATGATGTCTCCTTGTAAGAGATCACAGGTTCAAATTTAGAGGGGTAGAGTATGTACACCTTTGTAGGCTTTTACAATGAAATCGAACTGTTGTAGGGCTGTGGGTCCATTGTCCAATAAACAATGAGGTCTCATACGCTAATTTGGTGTTTGGCTTGGCCGTGACCTTAAAGTTAGATTATTATTATTATTATTATTATTTTCCGAAGAAAAAATTGCTATTTTTATCAAGGAAAATAAAAATTACATTCTATATGTGCGTATAAATGCACTCAAAATGGGCTTGAACAATAATCATCCAAAATTCTATAATGATATAACGAATCAATGCCCAGACCAAAACCAGAACTATAATTCAACGCGAAGCCAAACATCATGCTATCAAGTAGTCATATCACCAGCGAAAAGAGGTGGCATAAACAATCCATAGTGTATAATGTCATCAAAGATACAAAAATTAAGGAAAAAAAATCAGCCTATGTTCTATTAGATCTCTAGTTGAATACCCTCTATAAAAGGTTTGTGATACTGTTAAGATGTGACCTCATCTAACTACTCATAGAATTACCATAATTCTAGAGCTTGTGTAGCACTTGCCTTAGAAGGTGCGTCTACTGTGTAGTTTTGTTCCCTGTAAATATGTTGACATGAAATATGATAAAAAAAGTGTTATAGCTATAAGACATCATCAAGTATGGGAATCAATATGTGTATGTGATCTAGATTGGATTATTATATTGTTTCCATCCATCTTAATGCTTGTAGAGTGGAAAAAATGGAGGAATCAACTCACATGACTCCTTTTATGGACGAGACTCAGTTTGACAAATTAGGGTCTGAAACCTTCCAGGAGTGTTTCGAGGCATCAAATAACATTTTTCAGGGGTATTTTTTTTTCTTTAGTGCATCACTTCTTTATTATTTTACACACATAAACCTTTCCAATGACGCAAGAATGACGTCATTTGAAGTCTGTATGTGAAAGTTATGCTACTCATAAGTTGACATTCTTGTTTTCACCACCATAATTCAAGAGAATGCCACATTAGCCTCCATTATTCATAAGGTGTTAGTCACATGATTATGATGAAGAATACTCTAGAAGAGTCTATATTGTAACTCTGATTAAGAACTGAGGTAGTCCATCTTAACCACTAGTAAGCCATTGGGATGTGTTATAACTGGGCCACTAGGAGGAAAATGGGTTTCATTCTTTCGAGTTCATTCGTTCCATCGCTAAGCAAAACTAGCTGAGATGGATAGGAGACATAACACATATAGATGATTTTATGCACGAGCGCACGAGCCACATTCCATACTTATTTGTACTCACAACCATATTCCCATTCAGGGAAGGAGAGCATAGCAACCTCACCTTTCAATTGGTTTTTATTTTTATTTTTTATTATTCACCCCGAAAGGGTTTCTTAGGTCATATTGTGTGTCAAATGTGTTTGTGAGATTTTATTTCATTGTTCTCTATCTCCTTCCTAATTTTAATTAGCATGCATACACTATTAAAAGTTATGTACATATCTATAAATCTAAAAGAGGTATAAAATGTAATAGTGTAGATTTCGAATTGTCTAGTGGAATATCCATGGAATTTTACGGATCATATTGGTATTAGAGTGAGTTTCTTTGGGTATATATTATGGAAATTTGCAGGGGATCTAGATCAGCTAGGCCAAAAGTCGTAAAACCCTAATCATGGTTGACAAATACGTGAATAACTCTTATGATCTTGCAAAGGAGAGGTTTTCTTAGCTAGAACAAGTTACATATATAAATCGTAATGTAAATATTTTCATGATGGCCCTGAGCAAAAAGCTTGGGATATTTAGAGAAGATGGGGGTTCTAATGTAGAGGACAAATCAAAAGGGGGATCAAGAGACTGGGAAGAAACAAAGAACCAAATGAGGAAAGGACCCAAAAAGGATCAACCCAATTCGAATGTTGTAAATCATTCACAATAGTTATTCAAAGTGGAAGTGAAGGTAGATTTCAATCCATACCACGGTGACATCGACACTTTGAAGCTAAATTACTAGTTGCAACAGTTGGAAGTGTATTTTAGTGCCCATCAAATTGAGGAAGAAAAAACGATTTCATTTGTGTGGCTGAAATTAGAGGGCCATGCCCTAACTTGGTGGGAAAGCCACACGAAGACCTTGAGGTTGGAGGGAGAGCCTCTAGTGATTAGGTGGGAGGAATTCAAAACCCTCATAAAGTCACAATTTTTACCCTATTGGGTATGAAGAAAACCAGTGGATCCGACGGCTACTTCAGGTAAAAACAAGTGAAAAGTTCAGAAATATGACCATAATGTTGGATATGCCACAAAGTTCAAAAATATGACCATAATGCTAGATACCCCCAGAGAACCCAGATGTACCCCTCAAATATTTAGGAGGTCTACACTGCCATCCGCAGGAGCAAGTGATGATGTTCAAGCCCAGATCAGTGGATGAGGCTTGTGTACATGCACAATCCCTGGAAAACATAATCTTGAAGAAAGGGAAATCAAGTGGATTGAAGCAGAAGGAGAAACAAAACACTTCTAAAGAGGGGAAGAAGAGAAAGAGAGGAGGAAAAGATAAAATGACAGAAGCCACAACACGTCAGTGTAAAGATCCCAACAACCATTGCAACAACTGCAACATTGACAACCATATAGAATCAAAAGTGCTGGAAGTTGCATCCAAATCTTAAACTGAATAACAAAAAGAAAGACAATAAAAAGAAGAGTCTCATGGCCACTGATTCGAGTAACCAAGTTAAAAGCAACTTGGATGTGAATGAGAATATTGTTTGTGCATCAATGCAGAAGGAGGTGAATCTGAGTAGCCTTCAACAACAGGAAGAGAAAGAAATGACCAAACTCTTCCATATAAAGATACAGGTCAAGAAGACCAATATTGATGCTCTTTTTGACTCAAGATCGCAGGAAAATTTGATTGCAGCAGAGCTAGTCAAGAAGTTGAGGTTGGATGTTCGTGATCATCCAAGCTCTATCCATTAGGATGGGTAAATAAGCATGTAGAGTTGAAAGTAACAAAACAATGCAAAAATAGATTTTCCATCAGTGTTGATTTTATTCATGATGTAGAACTAGATGTGGTTCCCCTTGATGTAGGTGTAGTTGTGTTTAGGAGTCCCTGCATATACATGCAAGATGCAATATTCATGTGGAGATCCAACCAGTACTGACTTGTCAAGTGTGGATATTCATTCACCATCAATGTGCATAAAGGCAAGTCCAAAATTTTGTAGATAAGTGCCAACCAAGCCAAGAAATTCATTTGTTCCAGTAAGAAGTATGTATTATTGCTTTTAAGAGAAAATCAATCTGTAGAAGAGTTAGTAAGAGGCAAACCATCACTGGAAGGGTGTACTAAAAAACAAAAACAACAATTGGAAGAGTTACCACATGCATATAGGGGTGTGTTCGGGGAGCCTAAAGGGTTAGCACCTAAGAGGGAAGGCGAGCACGAGATCCAACTATTGACGTACTCTTCCTTGCCAAACATTGGGCTGTAAAGGTAGTTTGTTATAGAAGCAAGTGAGGTGAAGAAATAATTGCAACAACTACTAGAACATGGTGTCATTTGATTGAGTACATCACCATGTGGGCCATCCATCATCATTGTGCCAAAGAAGAATGGGACTTGGCAGATGTGTATAGATCATAGGGATATATGATTTGCTGGATAAGATTGAAGCAAGAAAATTACTTCACCAAGCCGAACTTAAAATCTGGATATCACCAGGTTCAAGTTAAAGAATAAGCATCGAAGAAGATGCTTGAAATGCCACCTTCAAAACTATGCAAGGTTTGCATGAGTGGTTAGTCATGCCATTTGGCATGTGTATTGCTTCAGCTACATTTATGAGATTAATGAATCTTGTACCGCGCCCTTTTATAGATTCATTTATTATTGCCTATATGGATGATATACTAGTATGTAGTTCTATTTGGGAGGAGCACATCTCACATTTGACACGGGTGCTAGAGACATTAAAAAATCATTGGCTGCTAGCAAACATCAAGAAGTGTGGGTTTGCACAACAATATTTGGTGTATCTGTAGTATGTGATAGGTGGAGGAGAGCTACAGATAGATCTTACCAAGATGGAAGTCATCATGAAATGGGAAATACTTACTAATGTTTATGAGGTTAGGAGTTTCGTTGGGGCAACATAATACCTGAGGAAATTCATAGCCTCATTTTTAGTGGTAGCAACACCGCTCCATGCCATAACAACAAGTGGATAAAGTTTCTAGTATGGAAAGGGTCAACAAAGGGCCGGGGAAAGGGTCAACAAAGGGCCTTCAAGGAGCTAAATAAGAAGATCAATAAAACATCAATTCTGATATTACACACTTGCAACAACCCTTTGAAGTGGAGACAGATGTGAGTCATGGGTATGCTATGGGAGTGGTCTTGATGTAGGGAGGAAGGCCTATATGCTACCATTCCAAAGTATTTCATGGGGCAGTTCTTAATTACCCTACCTATGACAAGGAACTCTATGTCTTGGTGCAAGCTGTGAAGAAGTGGAAGCACTATATGATACAAAAGAAGATAGTAATCCACACAGATCACTAGCCATTACAGTACATGAAGACCCAAAGTAAGCTACAACATGCCAAAGGAGTTTTTATAACAGGTTCATTTGGTGATCAGGTACAAGAAAGGAAGCACAAACAAGTTGGCCGACATTCTTTCCAGACCACTCACATCATAGATCACAGCTTTAGGGAATTTTATGCACATGGAGCAATTAACCCATGATGTCTACAAAGAGACATAGTTAGAGGATGAGTATTTCAAGGAGGTGTTTCAACAGTTGCAGAGTTAGAGTCATGTGCATGATGGTGACAACACCATTGACTACCATCATCAAGATGGGTTACTTTAAAGTCGGTATAAGTTATGTGTTCCTAAAGGTGAGTGATTGAAATTGATTAGAGAGGTTCACACCACCAAGGTTGCAAGGCACTTTGGTGTAGGGAAGACTGTGACCAACTTGTAAAGGCATGTCTATTGACCCAAGAAGTAAAAGAAGGTAGCTAGGTTCATAAGAGGATGCGTGCTTTGTTGTACTAGCAAACTTAGCAACATGAAACAAGGTGTATATCATCCCTTACCTATACCCACTTGTCCTTGGGAGAACATTTCCATGGACTTTGTGGGAGGTCTACCAACAACTAGGAAGGGACATGACTACCTGTTCGTGGTAGTTGACAAATTCAACAAGATGTGTGTTCTTATGCCCTATAAAAAGACCATCAGTGGGCATGAAGCAATAAAATTGTTCTTTGGGTGCACTTTGGGATACTGAGGAGCATCATTTCAGACGAGGACACAAGATTTCTTAGTGCATTCTGGACTACATTGTGGGAGAAGGTGGACACAAAGTTTAAGAGATATAGAACATTCCATCCACAAACAGATGGGTAGATAGAACTAGTGAACATGACTTTGGTGCAACTTTTGAGGGGATACAACCAGAAGCATATGAAGACCTGGGACGGAATTATGGGATATATACAACATTCTTACAATAGAGCAATCCACTATTCTATAGGAAAGTCCCCATTTGAAACTTGTTTTGGATATTTTCCACCTTCACCTTTGGACATTGCATATAGGTAGCAAGGAATGAAGGAAGAAATTACAAGAGACACCTTTTAGGCTAATTTTTTTATAGAGAAGATCAGGCAGACCCATCTACAGGTACAAGAGACGTTGTAGAAGTCACAAGAGAAATATAAGGCCATGAACAATCAACATAGAACAAATAAATCATTCTAGATGGGAGACAAAGTATGGCTACAATTGAACAAGGAAAAAGTACATGGATTTGGTAAGAAAATCGAGGCTTTGAGGTATGGTCCCTTCGAGATACTGAAAATGGTGGTTGATAATGCCTATCGAATCATTTTGCCACCATATATGCACGTTTACTTAGTTGTGATTGTAAAGAACTTGAAACTCTATGAGCCTTTCATGCTAGATCAAGAAGAGGAGCATGTCCTACATTTTGTGGAGGATTTAGCATCAGATGCTCAGGCAGAGTTGATAAAAGATATATTTTTGCAAAATAATTCCATAACTACAAGATAGGTGTAGCATGAATTTTGGAAGATCGGATTGAAATGACAACTTCCAGGCAAAGCTAAATAGTACACCGAAGAGAAGGTGGAGGAAAAATTTCCTCACCTCATTCAGTAAAATATTTTGGGAACCAAAAGCCTCCCAACATGGGAGGTGTGTTCTGGATTGGATCATTATATTATTTTTCATCCATCTCTATCCTTTTAGAGTGGAAAAAGTAGAGGAATCAACTCACAATACCCTTTATACAGGTGGGACCCAGTTTGGTAAATTGGGATATGAAACCTTCTGGTGTAGGTTTTAACCTCGTATAGAAATTACCTTCATACAAATTCTAAAGCACAAAAATTAAACAGTGCGAGAGCATAACAAATAAAACTCATATACACAAATATTTTCCCTTGGATCCCAAAACCGGGACTAGCAGCTTAATTTTTCATTATGTTCCTTTCAATGTTACAATACATATTTATACATGTTGAAGCATCCAATACCATGGACCGAAAACCATTGCGTCCAAAACCATGGACCAAAAACCATCACGTCCAAAACCATGTGCGAAAAACATGCACAAAACCATAGGTAGGTCTGCCTAACCTAATATAGGGTAGAGTGGGATTACCTGCATCCCTCAAACCCCCTGTGACTCTCCCTGCTACGCAATCGACACAACGAAGGAGGGGCTATGCCCCCCTTCTAACCCCCTGGTTAACTACGTGGGCTAGTCGTGAAAAGAATATAACACAACCCAAAATTCTCCCACTTGTTGTTTTCTTTACACTGGGGGCCATAAGAGAGCTTAGTCATTTATCCAGCCTTGAAATGCCCATTGTTTCTCTACACCAAGAGAACTTCTCAGAGCTCACAAATTTTGTCAATGCATCTGCATTAATTCTTCAAAGTGTCCACCTTTACCAGAAACACCTATTTTTCCTCTATCATATCCCTCACAAAGTGATACTGAACATCAATGTGCTTTGTCTTTGAATGATATGTAGGGTTCTTTGCTAAGAAAATTGCACTTTGGCTGTCACAGTCTATCCTTATAGCTCCCTGTACTAACCCCATACTTGAACACAATCTTTGCAACCAAACTGCTTCCTTGCTTGCATGAGTGGTTGCCATGTATATTGTCTCTGTAGTTGATAGTGCCACGACATATTATTTCTTACTCATCCAATTGACTGCACCTCCAAATAGGTTAAACACATACCCACTTGTAGATCTTATCTGATCTAAATCTCCAGCCCAGTCTACATCAACAAAGCCACGGATATCCAAAACTCTGTCCAATCTTGGTCTTCCTTGGTAGCACAAACCATAATCACTAGTGCCACGCAAATACCTGAAAACCCGCTTCACTGTTGTCCAATGCTCCTTTCCTAGTTTTGACATAAACCTACTCAATACTCCCACTGCATGTGCAATGTCTAGTCTAATATAGACCATCAGATACATCAGGTTACCGATTGCACTTGCATATGGAACACATGACATGTTCTCTTCCTCTTCTTGTGTCTTGGGACGCTGTTTAGCAGATAACTTTACACCTACACGAATAAGAACTGTCACCGGTTTACTATTCTACATATTAAATATCTGCAATATTGTCTCGACATACTTCCTCTGGTTTAACCAGAGCTTCCTTTTTGCCTGATCTCTTTTAATTTCATGCCCAAAATATAGTTTGCAACACCAAGATCTTTCATGTCGAATTTGAGGACAACTGGGTCTTCCAATCCCAAGATAATTTATTTGTCATTTCCAACCAGCAACATATCATCCACATACAAGACCAAATAAATAACACGGTCACCAGTTAATTTAAAATACACACAGTGATCTACTTTGCTTTTGGTGAAGCCAAGTCCCTGTATAAATGTATCAAATTTCTGATACCACATCCTCGGTGACTGTTTTAACCCATACAAAGACTTATTTAACTTGCATACGAGTTCTTTCTTACCCTTTACCGCAAAGTCTTCAGGTTGCTTCATGTAGATTTCCTATTCCAGATCCCCGTGAAGAAATGCTACCTTCACATCCATCTGTTCTACCTCAAAATCAAAATCAACAGCAACAAATAAAAGTAATCTAATAGAAGTTACCTCGGCAACAAGAGAAAAAATATCACCACAATCAATTCCCGACACCTGGGAATAACCTTTTTCTACCAACCGAGCTTTGTATTTCTCCACCTTTCCTTTTGCATTTGTCTTCTTCTTGAACACCCATT
>APFE030806213.1:41235-76301 GCA_000404065.3 Pinus taeda | reverse complement strand
TTTTTTTTTGAAAAGTTACAACCCTAGTGAAACGTGGCTATTCACCTTTGGTGTATATTATAAAATATATGTTCACTTATGTACTTTTGACTAGGTTAATGTTCTCCACGTAAAAAGTAAAACTTACCATTCACATAAAGAGATTTTGTATTCTTTTTCTTTTTCTTTTACTTTATAATACCACCGACAATTACTATTGGTTTCTAAATCTGCGGGCTTGTAAATCACTTAATGAAGAATCAAAATAATATTATCTACTCTTCATGTAAAAAAGTATAACTTACCATTCACGTAAAGAGATTTTGTATTTCTTTTACTTTTAAAATACCATGGGTAATTACCACGGGTTTCTAAAACAACGAGCTTCTCCACGTAAAAAGTAAAACTTACCATTCACATAAAGAGATTTTGTATTCTTTTTGTTTTTCTTTTACTTTTAAAATACCATGGGCAATTAACATGGGCTTCTATAGCCACAGGCTTGTAAACCACTTAATGAAGAGTCAAGATAATATTATCTACTCTTCCTTCTCTTACTTATCTTACGTATAGTTTTAAATATAATTGGAAAGATACCCTCCTATCTTTATTATGCACTTTCTATCAATAATGTAGAACCTTTTTTATTTATTTTTTTTAAATCTTTTTTTTTGTAATCTTTATAGGTGTTTTTTTTTTCAAAATTGATTTTTTTTCTTTATTTCTTTTTAATCTTTGTTTTTTGACTTTTTATTTTCTCTCCATATATATATTAATTTTATTATTATTATTAATTATTAAATGGCCAAATGCTTGATAACGAAATGGAAAAACTCCAAATTCCTATAGCGGAATGGTTCAACGAAAACAATGTTGATGAATTTGACGGTCAAAAGCCTAGATCAGAGAACAGGACTCTGTGTAGTGGTTGAGCAACCAGAGGATCGAACAGTTCTGATACCAATGTAATGACCAAAGTTCGTATACGCAACATAAACTTTTAAAATACTTCGTAGACAAATACATCTATCATAAGATAGTAAGTGTAAATTGTATATTATATAAAGAATTGATGTAGGACGAGTACAAATGAGAATGAGGGTCTTGTATATATAGCTAAGTAAGTACCCTTTCACAAATAGGCATGTCTCTAAGACATGCATTTTCATTATTAACTAACTAACCATTAGTTAATTTACTTTTATTTATTATTATTTCTATATTATTATGATTATTATTTATTATCTATTTTTAATTTTTTTACATAATTTATGTTCATAACACTTTGTCGTAGTCCCCTGATACATTCAGCAATACTAAATCTGCGACACACAATCATATTGTGCTCTTTGCCTTCCGATTCAACTTCTTCCATTCTTCATCGGACACTCCTGTTGGTTTAGTACTTGGAACTACTGCTATCCATTGATCTTTATCCACCAGCAGATACTCCATCTTGAGTTTCCATAACTCAAAACTCTGACTATTAAATTTATCGATCTCTATCATTCCACTGCTCGCTATCTTCTTTCACCACCAGAATCGATCCCACAGATCTCCCACTGAATAGGGTCTACCACAGGCCCGAGCGAAACCCCTCAGCAGTAAAGGCATACCCTTGAAGCCAAAAACAAATCTGATACCAAATGTAAGTTTTAACCCCGTATAGAAATTACCTGCATACAAGTTTTAAAACACAGAAAATAAACAATACGAGAGCATAACACATAAAAATCATATACACAAAGCTTTTCCCTTGGATCCCAAAACCGGGACCACCAGCTTGCTTTTTCATTATGTTCCTTTCAATGTTACAATACATATTTATACATGCCGAAGCATCCAATACCATGGAACGAAAACCATCGCGTCCAAAACCATGGACCAAAAACCATCGCGTCCAAAACCATGTGCGAAAAACATGCACAAAACCATAGGTAGGTCCACCCAACCTAATATAGGGTCAAAAACCAAAATTTTCCAGGGCGCTACCCTGGACCCCATAGAGTGGGGTTACCTGCATGCGTCAAACCCCCTATGACTCTCCCCACTACGCAATTGACACAACAAATGGGGGGCTCCGCCCCCCTTTTAACCCCCCGGTTAACTATGTGGGCTAGTCGTGGAAAGAATATAACACAACCCAACATCCGGGAGCATTTTGAGGCATCAAACAACGTTTTTTGGGGGTAAAACATTTCCTCTTTCATGCCACACCTTTTTTTCCTATTATACACACAGAGACCTTTCCAACGGTGTTGGAAATACTGAGGGGGGGGGGGTGAATGATGTAGGGTTACCCATGCTTTACCCACAGTATGCATATATACCTATGCATAAACCATTTTCTGCTTAGGAATTTATATGACCATCTAGTCAAAGATTCATTATAAATGAACAATGGGTCAAGGCCCCCTTATTTAGAATTCATGTGGAATGATTTATTTATTAACCACATAGTCTATCCCTTCCAATCCTTTCTATCGGGACTTAATACATCCTCATAAACCTCTATTAATCCCTATGGCCACACATATATCCAAACCCCACTTTATAACTTTGGGCTATAATTGGAAAACCATTAAAACCCTTTTATTGGTGCTTTAATCCATTATAATTCTCCTATAAGAGAATACACGTAAAAACATGCATAACATACCTTTTTCTGTCTTTCCTCAGCCTTTTCACATTTCCCAAGAATTGCATTTATCGCAATCGCTCATCGCAGTTTGCCATGGTCATACCACATATATGCTCTTATCACCCCTCCAATTCCGATATGCGACTATCAGACGCGTTTAAATAACACTTTTGCATTGAAAGACTCAGCACAACACTTTAACGGAATACAAAGGAAATACATTGAAATTATGCTCCGAACGACATAAGCGGATCTCAAAAACTATACACCCACATTCATATATCATCGGTTCCACCCTTCCATATCAATCCTTCCGCTGCACTACTCCTCCTCTGATCTCCGATCTATCGCTATCGGCTATCGGTTGATCCTTGCACTTGACTCTTCCACTTTGAAACTCCGATCCGTCATGTATTTCGGACCTGATGGGTTCTTGTTAAGTTTAGGTATGTTCTATGCTAGAGACTTTTATTTAAATTTTCACAGTTAGCAATCACATCAACATTAAGATAAACTGCAGATAGAACATAAATATAAAACGCAGAAGACAATCCAAGACAAGAGCACACAAGATATGGCGCGAGCCAAGGACAAACCCCACAATGTGTGGAGAAACCCTTTGATCAAATCTTCTTTTATCTTCAAAGTTCAGCAGAGAAAGAGAGAGAGAGAGAGTACATTTACAACAGAAGTCAACACTTTGACTTATCTAGATCTAGCATAGATCATTTCGAATAATGATAAGATCAGTTGAAGACATTCTGCTTCAACTGATTCTCAAGGTGACTCCTTCACCTATCATCGTGCTACATCTCGTCCATTTGCTACACCTTACTGTGTACTGCACCATGCTGCACTAATCATGATAATCATCACGCCCCCCCCATGTTCATGATCTTATTATGCTGCCCATACTAATATGCATCATCATCATGCTGTTGTCCTTACAGATGTGTATTATCATCATGCTGCTGTGCATCATGTCCAAGTTCTCATTCAACTACTGCCCATGTCCATGTTCTCATGATCCATGTCATCATGCATCATTATACATCATGCAGTTCATTCATACACCATTCTGCTTCTTCCATGGCCTTATCAAGCTGCTCATGATCTTGTTTATCATCATGCTGCCCATTTATCAGTAGCATCATTGTGTTGGTTATCATCATGCTATCACCTACAACAAAGCAGGTCTCCTGGATGCTCTTTGATGTTTCCATTGACTGTGAATAGAACTGCTTGAACAACGTATTATAGTGCATCTATTTGCAACTCTTCCATCTACAGTGGCAACCATTTATGCCTGCTCTCCATCGCAGTTGTTCCTTATATGATAACGGATTAGATATCATTTTGACTGTCTCCATGGACTGCATGTAATGACTGTCTCCATCAGTCTTCATGAACAATGTGTGTATATGTTATGCATACATCGTGTAAGGGTTGCTGTTTTGACTGTGTATATGTTATGCGTACATCGTGTAAGGGTTTCTGCGTATGACAACGTCTATGATGTTGTGTTTGACAGCGTATGATGCTGCGTGTGACAGAGTATATATTTGCTTGAGTTTCCATGTCTGCATGGAATCCTCATTACAGCGAAACCATCTGAATATTTCCACGTGTGAGTTTTGTTCTTTTATGGCTGCGTGAACAGGTCTTCTGGACATCATATAAGTGCTTCTTCAACTGCGTTTAGGGTTTCTAGACAACATATGAGGGCATCTCCATTACAGCGTGTAAATATAGCTACGTTGTATCTCCATTGCCTGCGTATATATGTTCATTGTCTGCGTGCAGGTCTTTATGACCACTGTATTTCATAATCTGACCGACGTGTAGATGTCTTCATAATTTGCATGTAGGTCTTAATGACTAGCATTATGACTGTGGCTCTTCCAGGAGCAGATTCTCACGTTGACTGCGGCTTAGGGCAACGTACAACAACTAGGGCATCAAGGCATCACTTGAAAACCAGCGTATCGCTCTTGGTGTCTCACTCCTCGTCCAAAAACCCAAGACGTGGAGAGGAAGAGATCACTCAAGAATGTGTCTTCAAATGATATCAAATCCTCATCTATTTATACTAACGTGCAGATGATGAATAGAAAGGATGTTTGGGCTTCTAGAGCCTACATAGAGCTGGTTGGCTTGATAATAATTACATAAACAAAATAAATTCATATCTCCATAAATACTTATCGGAATCAGATGATCTTTGGATCAATCCTACACCTCTCGATGAGAGAGTTCCAATAAAAATATCAATTGCCATAAATAAGCTGACCCACATGGAGTTTGGATCTAGTTTCCAATTTAACACTCCTCCTCAACTAGGGAGAACTCCATCCGTTGATCCATAAGTCCGACTGTACTATCTCTGCCATCAATGCCTTGCACTGCTCTGCCTAGCTTTGCTGCCTCTGCTCAGCTCTGTTGGCTCTACTAGCTCTGCTCTGCTTTTCTCAGCTCTGCTGGCTCTACTAGCTCTGTTCAGCTCTGCTGGCTCTGCTCTGCTCTACTCAGCTCTACTCTACTTAGCTCTGCTGAACTATGAAGAAGAAGAATTGATCGGGAATGTCTCATACCATTCTTCACTGACCCGAATTCAGTCATAGAGTGCATACCACTAGTCCCAGACCAGTTTCAACTGACCCAAAGTCAGTGTCATAGTGGGTACCACTCCTACCACTGGTCCCAGACCAGTATTGCAGTCTCAGAGAGTGTACCACTGATCCCAGACCAGTCTCAACCGAACCGAAGTCAGCGTCATAGTATGTACCAGTCTCACTAGTCCCAGACCAGTCCTACACTGACACGAAGTTAGTCTCAGAGTATGTACCACTAGTCCCAGGCCAGTCTCAACCGACCCGAAGTCAGTGTCATAGTAGGTACAACTCCTACCACTGGTCCCAGACCAGTATCGCAGGCTCAGAGAGTGTACTGCTGGTCCTAGACCAGTCTCAACCGACCCGAAGTCAGTGTCATAGTATGTACGACTCTCACTGGTCCCACACCAGTCCTACACTCACACGAAGTCAGTCTCAGAGTATGTACCACTGATCCCAAACCAGTCTCAGCCGACCCGAAGTCAGTGTCATAGTATGTACAACTCCTACCACTGGTTCCAGACCAGTATCATTGATCCCAGATCAATGGAGGTCATCCTAGTGTAGGGAGTACGGTAGATAAAACGATGCATCCATCGGTACTACTATGGTCCCTAACTTCATTTCCCTGCTCATTGATCAGATGAGAGGGACTTCCCATGAGTGTCAAACTACATGGGTAGGATGCCTCGACAAGAGAACTTAATCAATCCTGTCCTCACAGGAGAACACATCAATCCTGCTACAATTTCCATGGAGAACACATCAATCTAGGCCTCACAAGAGAGCACATCAATCCTGCTACAATTGCCATTGAGAACACATCAATCCAGGCCTCACAGGAGAACTAATCATCTTGCTACACAGGAGAGTGAACCATCTTGTTCCACAAGAGAGCGAGACATCTTGTCCCACAAGAGATCGAATCATCTGGTTCCAATGTGCACCACCAGGGGAGGGTGAGTCACCCTGTGGTCTTATGTTGCTCCAATAAGAACCGCAATCCCCCAAAGCTCCCAGAGCTCAATGTATGCAACATGCAGGACCCTTGTACAAGGGTTTCTTGACGACTCCAAGTCGTTTGGGAAAATCACAAATTTGATCTTTCCACGGGGCTCTGAGAAAGTGTATTGACCTATACATCATCTTAATGTGATGGAGCCTCCTTGCTTATCGACTTACCATATCCCAGATAAGGCAGTATCTGATGTCTACCTGCTGGAGTAATCGTCGAATACAAGATTTCTCAATAATTGAATCCCACCTCTAGTTGTCACAGAGAATCACAGTGGTATTCATCATGTGTACAAATAGCTCACTGAAGAGCTTCAACAACCATACTGCCTCACAGAAGGCCATACTAGCAGCAATGTATTCTGCCTTGGTGGTGCTCAGAGTCACCGACTTCTGCTTCCGGCTCATCTAGGATATCGAGGCAAATTCCAAAGAGAAATAACACTTGAGAAGTGTTCTAGTGGTCCTCCACACTGCCTGTCCACTCATCATTTGAATAATCATGTGGTTTCATATTTCCGGTAGTGTATCTCAATCCATGATAGATTGTGCCCTGAAGATATCTCAGAAGATTCTTGGCACCAATCTAGTGAGGCTCAACCAAATATGAGCTCACCATGCTAACTGCAACATATATGTTCGGATGGAGGTTCTCCAAGAACATCAACACGAATGAGTTTATGAAACTCAGAGGCATTTCCCAAATCAGGTCCGACATCACTACCATATAGCTTCTTGAAATTTAAGATCCTCAAGGTAGTCATAGGCTTGTAGCTTATCTTTCCACATTCAGAATCCAACTCCCTCTGTCTCTTGTAAATGAAAGGGTCTGCACCTGTTAGACATAGGTGCGGTACGAGAGGTTTATCATCCACAACCTTCAAGTAAAGGTTTGGATCGGTTTCACTCCTAGTGAATCTCAGCTACATTAGACAGCTATCAATCCTCTCATACTATGCCCGAGGTGTTTTTCTTCAAGCCATAGAGGGCTTTCTTCCACCTATATACATGAGATTCCCGATCATGAGTCTCAAACTCCTCGGGTTGTTCCAAGCCTGTGGACCTGCTGCATGAGGGGGAATGGCCCCCTTATAATATTTTCCTTTGGTACATTTCATACATGTCCTTTCATGCTTCTTTTTGAATTCAGGCATCCAAGTCACCATATGACTCACAGTCCTCCGGTGCTGAGTCAAAGGACATGGTCACCAATGGACTTCCTACAACTTGATACCTGTCAACTTCTTCTTTATTATTATTTATGACAACTTCTTTGTCATCCTTCTTCAGCAATTTATCCTGAACATTTATCCTCTGCTCTTCTAACTTTCTCCTTTGAAAGTTTAACTCTCTATATAACTCAATGATTTGACTTGGAGTAAACTTTGGAAACTTTACACAATATCCCATTTCTTCATTTGCTATTGATCCATCATCACATGGTCCTTCTTCCTCTTCTAAATATTTCTAAACATCCTTCAGTAGATTTCCTTCCTCTTCTTCTTTCATTTGGCTGCCCACCTGTGCCAAATATGTTCCAATTTCTACAACAAAATCTTCAATTATAATACAATCATCATAATAAAAAATATAAGGCTTCTATACCTCTTCTTCCTTTGGCAACACTTCAATATACTGCTTTGATCTCTCCTCCTTTGTCAGCACATCAGTATGCTGATTAAAACTCAAAGAACTCTTGAGACTGTCAGCTAATCTCTCCTTCTCATATTTTGTTTCAATGATTTCTTTCAACACTTGTCCATTGTAGCAAACTAATTCTTTTCTAGTCTCCTTGTCATATTCTTCTTCAAAACTTTCATCTTCTGGAAGGTATTCTTTCATGTTTTTGATAGCTTTAAAAGACTACCTATCTTCTTCCAAACCTACAATCATACACAAATCATTAATTTTAAAAATACAAGACATTTTAGTGTCATTTGATGCTTCAGTCATCAAGTCTTCTGGCTACTTTGAATCATTCATATGATTCAACTCCTCTGGCTCTTCATCACTTTCAAAAAGTAATGGTCCACGTTCTGGTTCACATATCAAAACTTCACCATCTTCTTCAACATCTCCCTTTTGCTATATCTCAACTCTTTCGAGCTTCTCTATCTTCAATTTGGCATCCATAATCTGTTCAAGTTCCCTTAGCTCCTTTATTAACTGCATATTCACCTGTTGTTCCATCTTCTCTTGTAGCCTCTGCCACTTCACTTTCTTTCTCATGATATAACCATATTTCTGGTCCATTTGAGTTCTTTGCAACATTTCCATTTATACTTCAAGTTGAATTGCTATCTCAACCTTCTCCCTCTCATATTCTTCTTTACTTAACTGTCTCTATATGCCATTTGCCTTGGCATATCATTTCTTCTGTCTTTGGTTGTGGTTTCTTTTAGAACCTGTGTTATGACTGTCACTAGTCATCATCCTCTTTATCTCTATCAGTTCCTCACTCATTCACTATGAGCTGCACTAAAGCCTCTACAATAGCAACTTTGTCCTACTGCCACTTACCTCACCAAACTCTCCTCTGTACTTGGTCTTTTGGCAAGCAATTATTTTTCTATCTCTGGAACCTCCTTTGAGCATTTCTCTTTGCTCCTCCTAGGCTTCAACTCATCTGCATCTTCTAATAACACAATTGTCCTCTTTATCCAATCTCTATTGGAATTCCTCAAGGTTCTGCCACATTTCTCCTTTCACTTAGAAACTCTTACCAACTTCCTTTATCTCTTAGCAATTCTACCCACATCTTTTGTGGAATTGCCTTTGGGAGTTGCAATAATATTTTTGCATCAATGCAAAGACTACAACTTTCCAATCTTCAAATCCAATTAAAATAAAACGATGTCATCTTACCTTCAAGATCTCTGTCTGATCTTGTCATCCCATTCACCTGCACTTTTCAATGGACTGTCCTTTCCACTAGCCTTCAGTTGTATCTTCAAACTCTGTTACTTCAAGAACTTACAAAGTCCCTCTTACAGTTTAACTACTATAATCCTGCTCTAAAATTTCATTCATTCAATATTTGCTAATCATTAGACGAATTTCCATACCTTCACCTACCTTCAGGATCTCACGATTTCTGCAAATCTGTTTTCAACAAATCTTTATGCTTCCGCTGCACAAGTTCTCAATATCCAACCACTGTCAATCAGATTTAGAGTCTAATTCTTTCTTCCAATCTTCTGGCTTTATATTGGCAAAGCTTAGCTATCAGCAACAATTTCTCCTTTGCTGAGTTTTTTTCCCACTCATAAATCCTTAACAGTTTCCTTCATTACTGCTTCTTAAGGCTTCATCTTCTTTTACTGAGATACTTAATAGCTGCAACTGTCAATCTTCAATCTATTTCTTTGTCCAACAAAATTCAAATCAAAGTTAAATAAAACAATACCTGCATGATTTCACAAGCAGTCTCCATCCACTATTCACATTCGAGTGAATCTCCATTCTTCAAAACATTGTTGTGGATTATTTATGTTCCACTGTCCCAACTTTACTCTGGTCGCTTAACTGTCAGATTAGAATCTGATCTCCCTTGCCTGCATACACATCTTTCCACTTATCTCTGTTCTAAATTATTTCAAAAAATCTTTCACACATAACTTCTTTGTTTTGCTCTGATACCAAATGACGCAGGGTTACCCCTGCTTTACCCATAGTATGCATATAGATCTATGCATAAACCATTTTCTGCCCAGGAATTTATATGACCATCCGGTCAAAGATTCATTATAACTGAACAATGGGTTAAGGCCCCCTTAATTAGCATTCATGTGGAATTATTTATTTATTAACCACATAGTCTGGCCCTTCCAATCCTTTCTATCAGGACTTAATACATCCTCATAAACCTTTATTAATTCCTATGGCCACACATATATCCAAACTCCACTTTATAACTTTGGGTTATAATTGGAAAACCATTAAAACCCTTCTATCAACGCTTTAATCCATTATAATTCTCCTATAAGAGAATACACATAAAAGCATGCATAACATACCTTTTTCTGCCTTTCCTCAGCCTTTGCACATTTCCCAAGAATTGCCTTTATCGCAATCACTCATCGCAGTTTGCCACAGTCATACCATATATATGCTCTTATGACCCCTCCAACTCCGATATGTGACTATCAGACGCGTTTAAATAACACTTTTTCATTAAAAGGCTCAACACAACACTTTAACAGAATACACAGGAAATACATTGAAATTCCGCTCTGAACCACATAAGCGGATCTAAAAAACTATACACCTACATTCATATATCATCGGTTCCACCCTTCCATACCAATCCTTTCGTTGTGCTACTACTCCTCTGGTCTCCGATCTATCACTATTGGCTATTGGTTGATCCTTGCACTTGACTCTTCCACTTTAAAACTCCGATTCGACATGTATTTCGGACCTGATGGGTTCTAGGTCACATTCGATAAGGTTTCGGGTCCAGCTATGCATCGCACAATTGCGATGCGATCTTGATGTTTCACTCTTTGTGATTTGATTCTGGTCGTTGATCTGTTAGATCCAACGGTTGCTGTACATGGATACTTACTCCTCCGCTACTCTGTTTACTTAAGTTTTATGCTATTCCTTCAACGTTTTTGTGATTTTGCATTTTCTTCGGGGTTTCAGCCTTTCTACTGTTTTACTGCGCGATTCCTCCTGAGTTTTGAATTTGATCCCTCTAATGGATTCAACGATCCATTATGATGCTCCTCTTCATGTATTTCTCTGTGTAATCGCCGAACTTCGCCTGCAACTCTCTATTACACCGGATATGCTAATTCATTCATTCATCATTCAATATTCAATAACACCCTTATACAAATTGGAATTTGAATCTCTATGCATATATATATTAACAAACAATTACATAATGAGACTCTGTTTCTCCTCGACCTGATCTTCTAATTTAATGGCCTTTGTTCATTATCTTTCCGTAGGCTTATAAACACTAGCTAAATATCTCTCTCTCTCTCTCTTTCTCTCTCTCTCTCTCTGTCTACCCCTGTCTAGGCCTTTTAGGCTTACATTTATACAAAAATGGATTCTAAAACCAATTCCTGGTTTATTCATAAGCTTCTCAACAAAATCCTAAAATCTCTTTCTCATCCCTAAGGATTCTCTCAAATCCACAAAATCATGAACTAACTCCTACTCTGGATTTTACAATCAATTCTCAAATCCCTCAGTACTCTCAACTATCCTATGTTTCTCATATTCTCCTACATTCGAGAATATTTATAATTATGCCTCACCATATTCAATTAAATCCTATTCCAGCTTCTTTCATTAAAATCACTCAAAACTCTTAGTAATTACATTAATTCAATACTTAGGAAACCAACTTCCTTGAAACACAAGACCCCCTATGTCTACTAAAATACAATGATTTTTCCTTAAGTTGAATGCTCCTGCATCAATGAATCAATTTTCCTTTTCAATTGTTACTTTACCAGTTAGATCACTTATATTTAGAATAGAAAATGAACAACAATAAGAATAAATGATTTTATTAATTTCTTCAATAAATCAAATACAATATATGTAGGGCTCCAACCCTAGATGAAGACACCGATCTTGAATCTCCCAGGCTCCAACCTGTATTTTCCAAGCACCAACCTAGACTTCCAAGGCTCCAACCTTGTTAATTCTGAGGCACCAACCCCAAGGGCTCCAACCCTATATCTAGTTCAAGCTCTGACTTGGTTTATTGAGGAATCTAATCCTCTAGGGCTCCAACCCTATCCTCCAAGGCACCAACCTTGTCTTTTTGAGGCTCCAACCTTATCCTCCAAGGCACCAACCTTGTCTTTTAGAGGCTCCAACGTCTTGGGCTCCAACCCTTGCTTTACTTCGTCATGATATGTTTAGTTGTACTTCACGACTCCAAATGTCTTATTCATCAAGCCTTGTCAATATATAATAATGCCTTCACTTGGTCTCTGCATCACATCATCAATGCCAACCTTGATCTTCACATGAAGGTGTCTCTGTTGTTCTTCATAGTACCGAAACAATTTCTCTAATGTCACCTCATGATGAATTTAATGAATCATGGTCTCCAAGGGGTACCTTCAAAATGTCTTCAAGAAATCTTCAAAGTATCTTCAATATGTTGCCCCAATAACTCTCCAAGGTTGTCTTCAAAATATCTTCATTAATCTTTAATACATTTCTACAGGTGGCTTCCAGGACACTTCAAGGTGCTGCTATAGGACTACTTTCAAGGTGTTGCTCCAATTCCCAGTCCAAGATCAATATTCAAATTTCACTTTGAGGAGATATTCAAGTGATGCTCCAAGATTTCAAAACAATGCTCCTTCGTTAATACTTCAACCTTGTTCAAACCCAAGCTTATCACAGTTGTATATTGGCCATAGGTCTGTCCTTAAATACCTCTCCACAGCCAGGTCCAAGCCTTCTACAAGAGATTATAATGATGACCTCCAAAGCTGGTTGTTCACTGCTTGTCACAAATTGCTATAGTCTGAGGTGAGGTATCTCACAACTGGATGCCACACAAAGGTCCAAGTCACAATACAAGATTGCTTCCAGATATAAGCCAATTTAGGTGTAACTGTTCATGTGTTAGTTCACCACAGATAGAGGTGTAAGTGCTAGGTTTGTCCAGGTGACTGTACACAAGTCTGTCCAACACAATGGTAAGCTCTAAGCAACACTTCTCCATAGATATAAGATGTTTAGTGCCACAGGTAGCACATAAAGCTGCCACAAATCCGAACTGTTCTAAGCTTCCATAGTCGACTAGTCCACAAGTTTGAGGCACTTGGTGACTGTGTGAGGTTCCAGGCTTATCAAAGCATAGATGCCAATCAATTATAAGCTTCTATAGATGACAAATCCTTGTAATTCTGAGGTAAATTCTTCAATAAATCTGAGCCTTTACTTCTTAGGATTGTCCTAAATTTGACCCTCAACAATGTTGTCCACACACAATACTCACAGCTATAGATATGAATTTATATGGGATATCTTAAATCCCCAAACAATGATTAAAAATCCTCCTCGATCTCCTTTCTATCTCACTCTGAATTCTTGTGATTTTCACTGAAAATGTTCTTTGAAATTTTGGCTAGAATGATAAGTTCAGACGTCAATATATACTAGTTTTTCCTCCAATGGAGAGACATGTCTCTTGAAGTAAGCCGACATGAGTATGCAAAGGTGTAGGTCGTCTCATAAATAATTATATTTTTCATAGCTTAAAAAATCATTATCTCATCAACTGCTGGGAGTTTCGAGGCAGGTAAGGGCTCATTAGAAATAAGAAAATATCCTCTTTAAGATGGTGTAGGTGTTGATTTGGGGTAGCATCAGATGTGCTCTAGCCATGAATATTGGTGGAGAGGCTAAAGCACATGAGATCTCCAAGGCCCATAAATGGTTTGGACAGATTCTAATAGGTTTGGGAGATATTAAAATAATTAATATTTTAATGGAGTTCCTAAGTCTAAACTTAGGAGAAATAAAATATTAATGGGTATTAATATAAAACTGGGTTAGAAGGCTCCAAAAGTCATGGATCAAGTCAAATATAATCTTAGTTATTGATTAGAGATTTAGTCTCAACCTTTGAAGGACCAACAAGAAAAGTATAAGAAGAGGCTTGAGGGCCAGTTGGAGAACACACTGAGGGAGACCAGTGAGTTTGATTTCTGGAGCGGGGTTAGCTGAGAAATGCGAACTAGTGTTCTAGGGAGTAGCAGGAGGAAGCGAGTATGGAACAGAGAGTTGGGATCACACCAGAAGACTAGCGGAGAGGTTGGAGAGGCAGACACAGAGGCAACAGACTGCATAGTCACTGGAAGGCCTGCGCGGGTGACAAAAAGAGGCCCACTACCGACATTGAGAGGCAGGAGTTGACGCAGTGGGTCTGGGAACTACATAGAGGTTAGTAAGCCTGACACTGAGGTTAGAAGAAGTGCTAGAGAATTTTTTCTTTGTTGGGTAAGCCAGTTTGGCACCTAGTTGTACTAAAGAATTGTTGAATAATAAAATACTCCTATGCTGCACCGATTTTACCGCATTGGGTTTTTTTTGGGACATTTAGGGGGTCTACACCGCCATCCACAGGAGCAAGTGATGATGTTCAAGCCTAGATCAGTGGACGAGGCTTGTGTACATGCACAATACCTGGAAAACATAGTCTTGAAGAAAGGGAAATCAAGTGGATCGAAGCAGAAGGAGAAGCAAAACACTTCTAAAGAGGGGAAGAAGAGGAAGAAATAAGGAAAAAGATAAAATAATGGAAGCCACAACATGTCAGTGTAAATATCCCAACAACCATTGCAAGCACTGCAACATTGACGACCATACAGACTGAAAAGTGCTGGTAGTTACATCCAAATCTTAAACCGAAGAACAAAAAGAAAGACAATAAAAAGAAGAATCTCATGGCCACTAATTCGAGCAACCAAGTCAAAAGCAACTTGGATGTGAATGATAATATTTTTTGTGCATCAATGCAGAAGGAGGTGAATCTGAGTAGCCTTCAACAACAGGAAGAGAAAGAAATGACCAAACTCTTCCATATAAAGATACATGTCAGTGTAAATATCCCAACAACCATTGCAAGCACTGCAACATTGACGACCATACAGACTGAAAAGTGCTGGTAGTTACATCCAAATCTTAAACCGAAGAACAAAAAGAAAGACAATAAAAAGAAGAATCTCATGGCCACTAATTCGAGCAACCAAGTCAAAAGCAACTTGGATGTGAATGATAATATTTTTTGTGCATCAATGCAGAAGGAGGTGAATCTGAGTAGCCTTCAACAACATGAAGAGAAAGAAATGACCAAACTCTTCCATATAAAGATACAAGTCAAGAAGACCAATATTGATGCTTTGTTTGACTCAGGATCACAGGAAAATTTGATTGCAGCAGAGCTTGTCAACAAGTTGAGGTTGGAAGTTTGTGATCATCCAAGCTCTATCCATTGGGATAGGTAAATAAGCATGTAGAGTTGAAAGTAACAAAACAATGCAAAATTAGATTTTCCATCAGTGCTGATTTTATTCATGATGTAGAACTAGATTTGGTTCCCCTTGATATATGTGCAGTTTTGTTTGGGAGTCCCTACATATACATGCAAGATGCAATATTCATGTGGAGATAAAACTAGTACCAGTTTGTCAAGCGTGGATATTCATTCACCATCAATGTGCATAAAGGCAAGTCCAAAATTTTGTTTATAATTACCAACCAAGCCAAGAAATTGATTAGTTCCAGTAAGAAGTATGTATTGTTGTTTTTAAGAGAAAATCAATCTGTAGAAGAGTTAGTAAGAGGCAAACCATCCCTAGAAGGGTGTAATAAGAAACAAAAACAACAATTGGAAGAGTTACGACATGCATATAGGGGTGTGTTCGGGGAGCCTAAAGGGTTAGCACCTAAGAGGGAAGTCAAGCACGAGATCCAACTATTGACGTACTCTTCATTGCCAAACATTGGGATGTTATAGAAGCAAGTGAGGTGAAGAAATAATTGCAACAACTACTAGAATATGGTGTCATTTGATTGAGTACATCACCATGTGGGTCATCCATCATCATTGTGCCAAAGAAGAATGGGACTTGGTAGATGTTTTTAGATTATAGGGATACATGATCTACTGGATAAGATTGAAGCAAGAAAAATACTTCACCAAGATGAACTTGAAATCTGGATATCACCAGGTTCAAGTTAAAGAATAAGCATTGAAGAAGATACTTGAAATGCCACCTTCAAAACTATGCAAGGTTTGTATGAGTGGTAAGTCATGCCATTTGGCATGTGTATTGCTTCAACTATATATATGAGATTAATGAATGATGTACTACGCCCTTTTATAGATTAATTTATTATTGTATATATGGATGATATACTAGTATGTAGCTCTACTTGGGTGGAGCACATATCACATTTGTCGCAGGTGCTAGAGACATTAAAAAATCATTGGCCGCTAGCAAACATCAAGAAGTGTGGGTTTACACAACAATCTTTGGTGTATCTGGGGTATGTGATAGGTGGAGGAGAGTTACAAATAGATCTTATCAAGATGGAAGTCATCATGAAATAAGCAATCCTTACTAATGTTTATGAGGTTAGAAGTTTCGTTGGGGCAACACAATACCTGAGGAAATTCATAGCCTCATTTTTAGCAGTAGAAACACCACCCCATGCCATAAAAACAAGTGGAAAAAGTTTCTAGTGGGGAAAGGGTCAACAAAGGGCTGGGGAAAGGGTCAACAAAGGGCCTTCAAGGAGCTAAATAAGAAGATCAATCAAACATCAATTCTAATACTACCACACTTGCAACAACCCTTTGAAGTGGAGACAGATGTGAGTCATGGGTATGCTATGGGAGTGATCTTGATGTAGAGAGGAAGGCCTATATGCTACCATTCCAAAGTATTTAATGGGGCAGTTTTTAATTACCCTACCTATGACAATGAACTCTATGTCTTGGTGCAAGTTGTGAAGAAGTGGAAGCACTATATGATACGAAAGAAGATAGTAATCCACATAGATCACTCGCTGCTACAGTACATGCAGAACCAAAGTAAGCTACAACATGCCAAAGGAGTTTTTATAACAGTTTCATTTTGTGATCAAGTACAAGAAGGGAAGCACAAACAAGTTGGCTGACACGCTCTGCAGACCACTCACATCATAGATCACAACTTTAGAGAATTTTATGTACACAGAGAAATTTACCCATGATGTCTACAAAGAGACAGAGTCGGAGGATGAGGATTTCAAGGAGGTGTTTCAATAGTTGTAGAGTTAGAGTCATGTGCATGATGGTGACAACACCATTGACTACCATCTTAAGGATGGGTTACTTTAGAGTCTGTATAAGCTATGTGTTCCTAAAGGCGATTGATTGAAATTGATTAGAGAGGTTCACACCACCAAGTTTGCAAAGCACTTTGGTGTAGGGAAGACTGTGACCAACTTGTAAAGGCATGTGTATTGACCCAAGACATAAAAGAAGATAGCTAGGTTCATAAGAGGATGTGCGCTTTGTTGTACTAGCAAACTTAGCAACATGAAACAAGGTGTATATCATCCCTTAGCTATACCCACTTGTCCTTGGGAGAACATTTCCATGGACTTTGTGGGAGGTCTACCAACAACTAGGAAGGGACATGACTACTTGTTTGTGGTAGTTGAAAAATTCAACAAGATGTGTGTTCTTATGCCCTGTAAAAAGACCATCAGTGGGTAGGAAGCAACAAAATTGTTCTTTGGGTGTACTTTGGGATACTGAGGAGCATCATTTCAAACGGGGACACAAGATTTCTTAGTGCATTCTGGACTACATTGTGGGAGAATATGGACACAAAGTTTAAGAGATATAAAACATTCCATCCACAAACAGACGGGTAGACAGAACTAGTGAACAAGACTTTGGTGCAGCTTCTGAGGGGATACAACTAGAAGCATATGAAGACGTGGGACGAAATTCTGGGATATATACAACATTCTTACAATAGAGCAATCCACTCTTCTACAGGAAAGTCCCCATTTGAAACTTTTTTTTGGATATTTTCCACCTTCACCTTTGGACATTGCATATAGGTAGCAAGGAGTGAGGGAAGACATTAGAGGAGACACCTTTTGGGCTAAATTTTTATAGAGAAGATCAGGTAGACCCATCTACAGGTACAAGATATGTTGCAAAAGTCACAAGAGAAATGTAAGGCTAAGAACAATCAACATAGAACAAATAAATCATTCTAGGTGGGAGACAGAGTATGGCTACAATTGAACAAGGAGAGAGTACATGGACTTGGTAAGAAAATCAAGGCTCTGAGGTATGGTCCCTTCGAGATACTGAAAAAGGTGGTTGATAATGCCTATCAAATAATTTTTCCACCATATATGTGCATTTACTTAGTTGTGATTGTAAATAATCTGAAACTCTATGAGCCTTTCATGCTAGATCAAGAAGAGGAGCATGTCCTACCTTTTGTGGAGGATTTAGCATCAGATGCTCATGCAGAGTTGATAAAAGATATATTTTTGCAAAATAATTCCATAACTACAAGATAGGTGTAGCATGAATTTTGGAAGATTGGATTGAAATGAAAACTTCCAGACAAAGCTAAATAGTACACCCAAGAGAAGGTGGAGGAAAAATTTCCTCACCTCATTCAATAAAATATTTTGGGAACCAAAAGGCTCCCAAAATGGGAGGTGTGTTTTGGATTGGATCATTATATTATATTTCATCCATCTCGATCCTTCAGAGTGGAAAAAGTAGAGGAATCAACACAAAGACCCTTTATACAAGTGGGACCCAGTTTGGTAAATTGGGATATGAAACCTTCCAGTGTAGGTTTTAACCCCGTACAGAAATTACCTGCATACGAATTCTAAAACATAGAAAATAAACAATGCGAGAGCATAACACATAAAACACATATACAAATATATTTTCCCGTGGATCCCAAAACCGAGACTACTAGCTTGATTTTTCATTATGTTCCTTTCAATGTTACAATAAATATTTATACATGCCGAAGCATCCAATACCATGGACCAAAAACCATCGCGTCCAAAACCATGGACCGAAAACCATCACGTCCAAAACCATGTGCGAAAAACATGCAAAAAAGCATAGGTAGGTCCGCCTAACCTAACCGCATCATTTTTTTATGATTCAAACATCGTTGTAAAGATCTCAACAAGATATATGGGATGAGATGGTTTTCATCAATATTTGAAACATAAAAAAATTTGAATAAGTTACCAACAAAACACTAACAATTAGTCCAAGGTACCAGTTTCCAAACAAGTAAAAGTGCATTTAATTTTTATTCTTTGAATTTGTTTTATTAGTACTATTTCTATTTTTGTGTGTGTATATATTAGATGAAGAGAGACTAATCATCTCTCTCTCTTGATAGTCTTACATTTTATTGCAGAAAAGTGCTAAGTATTTGTAGGTTCCAAGACAATGAAAAAAGATCACTACATGCATGAGTGCCTTTTAAAGACCAAGTTTCTTTCAAAAGAGCATGTTCATTCCATGTCAAATCAGATCCATTACACCATTGTTACTAAACAAGGTCTCTCATATACCAATTTTACCATTTCTACTCATTCTAAGCCTGCAAACAATCCATAAATTTCCATCTCCCTACTATCAAACCATGATGTCAAAAATCATTTTCCCTTTGCAATCTTCATACTTTCTTGCCTCATTTTCATTCACCCTTAACCCAAAAATAAAGTTATTTAGCTCCCTTACAAAGCTGAGTCATCCCATTTTCCTCTTCCTTTCTATCAAATAAAACTTGCTTCATAATGCAAATCTTTCATCTATGGTCCTTCAAATTATTATTTTATACTCACATTAGATGATGGAGAATTCATTAAAGCCTCCCTTTTATCAAGTCTTGACCCGTTGACTCTGACACATCATCTAGGATCAAGACTAGAGATATTTCAAGTACCTTGAGGCTTGCACGCCTTAATGACAAGTTCTATCGCCAATAAACAGTGGGAATACATCAATGTTCCTTGTTTGTCGGATCTTCTAGGTGAATTGACTATAACACATCTATTCGTACCTAGTAAGATGTACTTAGGAATTTTGACTCTCATTGACACCAACAATGAGTAGTCTCATGTTGGTTAATGACATTCATTAATAGCCATTAATCCAATAATTTATTTTCTATGTTCTACATCAACACATCTATTCACATAGATAAGAATTATGCCATTGAGTGGGAATGAATGAAGAATATATGATTTGAGTAGCTTGTAGCAAGACTCAATTCAAAATTTAGCAGTCATAGCATTATCCTAGAAATAAAGATTCCAATTTCATATCAGATTCATCCTCTATTCATGCAACCAAGAGAAATAAAAAGCATATTAGATTCTTTTACTTAGCTTCCATGATCTAGTAGCATCAACCACACTCTTCTATAAATATAACTTTTCCACTTTTCAAGTTGGTGAAAATATGCTATTTTCTAATATTTAATCATGTAATTTCTTAAATGTTGAAATTGTGATTTTGGAAAATCCCTCAACACATTTATATTCCCTTTCTCATTTGGAAAATAAATGGAAAACACCTTTTGTTGGGGAGAAGGGATCTTAATTAATATTTACATTTCATATCACATGTCACTTTTCATTTCATCCTAACCAACATATTTTTCCCAATCAACTATTATTGCATTTTGATTCCAAACGTTTATATTTTTTGCAATGATCAATTGATAAAGAACATTAAATAGTTGACAACCACTATGGGGACTTACAAACAAATTCTCAATGTTTTCAAGTATTTTTATGCAACACAAATAAGAAAAATATTGTTACACAAGAACCAATACTCATAAATTTTTAGTTGTCACACAAGAACCAATCATAAAAATATGTTGCAATCAAATGCCTTTCAAATACACTTTGCAAAGAGAATAAAATTATTAAATGATATGATTATGCAAAGTTAAAAGAGAGTCAATACAAAGCCAAAGTTCATATAGAAGCAGAACATTTCAAGAAGATCGACTTATGATTAAGGGAATCAATGCAAAGTTGCATGAGGACATGCAATATCTTCAATTGGAGGGAAATGTTGGGCCTCTAAAATGTCATCCACTTTTATCCTCATTTCCACCATTTTACCATATTCTATAACTCTTTACCATATTCTATAGCTCCATAGCCCCACATTAATAATAATTTTCATGATCATATTGGTTTATCATTATTATTTTCCAGGTCATTTATTTTAAGTTTTTAAAGAGAAATTATGATTAAATGTTAGGAAATTAACATGTTTTCATATATATCTAAAAGTGGTATGAGTTTTATGATATTGTAGGCCTCTTTGAAGATTCTAGAAAGGTCTTATTTGGCTACTCAACCACAAATTCGAATTTCAATTCCAACTCATGAAAATTTGTGGAATAATTGTAGAAGATTTGGATCATTGACTAAGCACATTCAAAGGAGAAGAATCATGGATGTTTTGATGTGTCTCCTAAACATGTGTGAGAAGATTTGTATCTCATATTTTTAGGTAATTGGTTGTAACCACAAGAGATAATTGTGGATCCATATTGATTATTTATCTTAAGTTTTTGTATAAATAGGAGTGCGTCCTTCATACAAAGGGTTCCAAGTTCCAGATTTCAGAGTTCCATCCAAGATGTAATTTGTAAAGTGAGGATAAAGAAGAAGAGAGTTGAACCATTGTAACATCTTTGGAACTTTTCTCCCACTTCATTTTATGGAATACATATTGATTCTTTGATATCCAAGCTTTGATATTCATCCGGTGTGCTTGCTGAGGAATGAAGGCCCCCCATCAACCACAAGTTGTACACCTTTTTAACTTGTTGTACATATTGGTAAAATTGTGTAATGATGTTATTGCATTTATTTTCATTTTAAGCAAGTGTGATTTTCAATTCAGCAAGTGTGATTTTCATTTTTAAGCGAGTGTGATTTTCATTTTAAGCAAATGTGGTTTCATTTATGCAAGTTTAGTTTAGCTTCTTTTATGTTATTTTGATTCATGTTGTTTTGTTAAGATTGATTCAATTTCTTTATGTTTGATTTGGATTGGATTGGATTGGATTGATTTACTTTGCTTTATAAATAGTTTCAAGTGTCTTGCATTAGATTATCTATAATGAGAAATAATCACCTAGTACATATGGTACATGTATACCTCATCAGTTCATGAACCTCGGGTTGAAAATTTAATGACAAGGATTTAACTCACAATTAAATCACCCAATAGGTATCCTATTTATAGTTTCATAGTGGGTAGGTTTAAATCATTAATAAATACTTCAAGTCCATTCTACACATATTAATCTTTCCAAAGATAGGTTGGAGTTTATATAAAGTCACACAAATTTTCATCGTGTGGAATAATTAAATTTGAAGTGGGAAGAAAACTTTGGAAATATTCACATCTGTTTAAACCACTTTTAGCTAAAAATGAAGGAGAATATGCAAGTTGTGGACCTTATATTCTTCGGTAAAATCTTTCAATTATGATATGGATTTTGTGGATAGAACAATTAATAATTTAATAAATGTCAATTGGAAGAACTCTTGTAATAAAATTAGTATCAACATGACTTCTAATTTTGAAGATGGTTTTATGCTTTATACTTCATACAACACATGCTCATGTATTTAGGATTCAAATCTTTTAACTTCAAGGATGCATATAAAAGTGCATATTAACCAAGTAACTTAACACATGAAAAAGAAGTGGAAATAATAAAGAAACCATGAGATCAAAGGCACACAAACAATTTGATTACGGAGTTCACCCAATGTAGCTATGTCTCCTGACCCTGCTCAAAGTGGGGATGCCTTCTTTTATTAAGTGGCATCAAAGAAATCAGTTACAAGCAACTTTACAAAAAATGACCCTTATACCTCCAATTCGAATGATAGCCTAAAAATGGAGAGCTCAAATGGAGAAACAGACCGCATGGTTGGATTCCTGGCACGAAAACATGCAAAACCAACTATAAACTTCTCCAATTTTGACACTAGAACCTCTGGCCCTCTAAGGGAATCTTTTCAACATCTCAATGATACCCTCGCTCATGTTTCCACACCCCTAGGCTACTTAGGGTTTTGCACCCATCCTTCGTCATTGAGAAAATGAATTGATTTTATATCAAATTGTGTCGGTGAACCTACCATTTTTGGGCCATTGGCTCGTTGGTTGACAACGCCGTGTTTAGGCTTTACGTTTGAGGTGGTTCTCAGGTCAAATCCCGCGGAACCATTTTTGGTGTAATGTTATATATACATGGCGCGTAGTGAGTTGGTTTAACGTCAATGGTTATATATGTTGGAATTTGTTGTAACATATGGTATAATGCGGTTTCGGCTGTTAATACAATGTGGTTCCACAAGAGGTTGGAAGGGTCCGTCGGGGGTGGCATACCCACCCTTTTTAATATATATATAATATATCATTGTTGAGACTGTTGGGGGGTGGCGGGGGTGACAACCCACCCCCAAATATATATATATATATATAATATATAATATATATATATATATATTATATAAATATATATATATTTTTTTTTTTTTCCAAAAAATATAGTTAAAAATCTTCCGCGGAAAAATAAGGGATATTAGAAAAATTAAAGAGGCAACAAATTTTCCTATTCTGAATGACATTTTCCATGTGCCATGACTCTGCCAAATTGTTGCCTCATTAGTGACTACCACCTGACCAAGTTTGACCAGAAATTTGATCAGCTATAACTTGAGCATATGAACTCATATTTTAGTGTTGTTCATATTGTTAGAATTAGGGTGACGAGAACTATGATTTGGTCTTGGTTTTGCTTCCATATGATTACTTTTATTTTTGAGCTATTTTTAAGCCCACTTCTATTTATGGATCCTCTCGGATCATTCCTCCCCAGTAATCATATTTTGGACTGCCAAAATCTTTATCAGTGAATTAGAAAGTGAGGGAATTTCTCCCTCACTTCCTCCTTTTTGATACATCAAGCCTTATTTGGATGCATTCCTTTGAAACCAATACAAAGGTACTCCATGTCTCCTTGTCATGAAGTCTTGGTATTCTTGTCGAGAATGATGTCCTATGGTAGCTTGTCTAAATATTTAGGTGAAAAATCATCCAATGTAGGAACCTATCCAACCTCTTCAGTGTCCATGATCAAAGAAGGTTCATAAAGCTTCAAGTTTTCAACGTTCACCACTGATTACATATGCATGTACGTTGGTAAATCGAGATGAAAATAATCGTCTCCAATCTTCTCTAATATGGTGAAAGGGCCATATAAGATTGGTTTCAACTTCTTTCCTTCCCCTTTCATTTTGTCTTTTTTGATGTGGAGCCACACTTTGTCTCCAACCTGGAGTTGGTGATTGACTCGGTGCTTCTCATGTCGGGCTTTGTATTGAGCTTGACTCTTCTCCAATTGCTACTGCACTGCCTTGCGAATTATCTGAATTTTCTAAATGAGATTCTCCACTTTTTCCCTATCATCTTGCCCACTGGAATTGTAAGCGCTCCCATAGATCATGTCTAAGGGATCCTTTGGCAAATAGCCAAATCATGTCTCGAAAAGTGAGCTCAGAGTGGATGAATTCACTACCTAATTGTATGCATGTTGTACATAAGGAAGTTTCTTATCCCATAACTTGGGATTCTTGCCATAATAGCCTCAGAGTAAGTGTATCACTATGTGGTTGACAACCTCTGTTTGTTCGTCGGTCTGCAGTTGAAATGTCATGATCCTCTTCAACTTGGTGTCCATCGTTCCCCACAAACTCATCCAAAAATCTCTAAGAAAGTGAGAGTCTTGATCAGACACAATGGATGTGGGTAGCCCAAAGTGGACCCATACAAATTGGAATAAGAGATGAGCAGTCCAATATGTAGTGACCTACTTTTTACAAGGCATTAATACACAAATTTTGATAAATCGATCCATAACAACATACAAATAGTCATCACCTATCCTAGACAAAGGCAAACCGCCTATAAAATCCATCGACACACTTTCCCATGAACAACTCGCAACAGGGAGTGGTGTGTATGGCCCCAATTTTCTATTAGTGGGCCTGCTAACTAAACACAACACACATCCCTTTACATATCGAGTCAGAACATTTTTCAGGTGAGACCAATAACACAACCTCTAAAAATGACACAAAGTTTTCCATACACCAAAATGACCTGACACGAGAGAGGAATGTGCCTCTCTGATTACATGTATTCGTTAATTGGTGGGGATGAAAAGTTTTCCAAGGTGATACAACAACTTTTCCTATAAATGGTAATTATCGACCTATGATCCATGAGTCATCTTTGCATAAATCTCCTTAAAATAATCATCATGAAGATATTGCTCAACATAACTTTCAAAAGATAAAGAGACATTTTGCAAAACTATAGATGCATAAATAGGAGGGTGAGAAAGCATATATGTTGCTTTATTGTTGGTTCCATTCTTTTATTTTACCAACAAGTGAAATTTCTGAAGGAATCCCATCCATCTGAAATGATGTACCTGTTGAAGCTTGATTTTTGATTGAAGGTACTGCAAGGGCTGGTGGTCTGTGTGAATGATGGTATCCTTTCCGATCAAATAGTGCTTCCACTTCTTCACGCTTTGAACCAAGGCATACAACTCCTTGTCATATGTGGGATATTTCACAGCAGCTTGGGAGAATGTCTCTTAACGGTAACATACCTGTTTTCTCTGTTGCAACAATATTTCTCCCATGGTTAATCTGCTAGCATCAGTCTCGATATCCAAAGGTTGTTGGAGGACAGGTAAGGCCAAAACTGGTGTGGTGTTGATCTTCTCTTTCAGAGCATCAAAGGCTTTCTGCTGCTTTCCTCCCCAGTGAAAGGTTTGCTTCACACTCATCAATGCATGTAAGGGGGATGCAATTACGGAGAATTTGGCAATGAACCTTCTCTAGTATTGTACTACACAAGTATGAACCTCTGTAACATTGGTGGGTTTAGGCCACTTTACCATCACATCAATTTTATAAGAATCTATTTTCAATTTTCCACCTCCAACAATGTGACCTAAGTAAACCAAAGAGGTCTTCCCAAACTCAGATTTAGACATTTTGACACACAATTTTTCTTTTTGCAAAACATCAAGCGCTTTTTTAACATGACACACATGATCGTCCCATGTCCTACTATAAACAATAATGTCATCAAGAAAAGGCCTGAAAATATCATTCATCACCCTCATCAATGTGGCTAAGGCATTGCACAATATGAATGGCATCACCAACCATTCAAACAACCCTTGCTTCATCTTGAACGCAGTCTTCCATACATCGTGTTCTGCAATCCTAACATGATGATAACCAATGTGCAATTCGAGTCTTGTGAAATAGATAACATTTTTTAATTGATCTAATAAATCATCAATGTGACAGAGAGGGTACCAATTCTTCACCGTTATTTTGTTGAGTGCTATGTAATCCACACACATCCTCCATGTGCCATCCTTTTTCGGCATGAACATGATAGGTGAGCCACATGGAGAAGAACTTGGTCTTATGACCCCTTGGTTCAACAATTCATATACCTACTTCTTTATCTCTCCATCTCAATGGAGGAAAACATGTACACATTAATGTTTGGTAAAGGAGCATCTTGCTGCAAGTGAATCTCATGTCAGATCTCACTTTTTGGAGGCAAGCCACTTGGTTCCTGAAAAATCCCATCATAGTTAGAAACAATTTCATACAATTCATTTTTATGAGTGGGATCATAACCTTGGAAAGCTTCAGATGTATCGACATAGTTTGCTCTCACAACCATGAGCATACACCCTTTGTTGGAATTAGTCAATCTCTTCATATGACCTGCACTCACAAGACTAGCACTGATTTTGGCCTGATGAACTCTAACAATGTATTCCAACTCATCTTTCATGAGATGATACTTGTTTTCATGGTGAAAGAAAATTTCTTTCCTGTCATACTAATACGAACTCCCCATACAATACCACATATATCCAAGGGTGCAACATCAAGATAAACCTCATCAACTAGTTTGGATGAAATAATAAATATAGTTCTACACTGCTTTGCTACATGTAATTTTTCTTTATCACACACCCATCCAAGTGCTTATGGTTTCGGATAAGGCTTGGTCTCTAATCCTAAATTTTTAATCAAGTATTATGAAATCAAATTTTCTTGTGAGACTGGATCAAACAAGGTTTCCACTTTAGTATGTTTCATGATGACTCTAATGTGAAACAATTCAATTCTATTTTGTTCATTAACAATAGGCTCATTTGAAGAACTTATACTTGCATGTGATTCATAATTTTCATCGGCATGAAGAGAAATAGTACCTTGTGTGCCTACTGCTGTGATTAATGTCTCATCACTAGAATCAGATCCAAGATCCTGTTGTGCAGTTGCCACCGTCTTTTTATTGCCCTTTCCACAAAATCTCTTTGGTTCAACTTCGGATGCAACTTCCAACAATGTTCATCATCATGGCCTTCCTTCTTGCAATGTGTGCAAGATGGCTTCGTTCCTTCTTCCTTCTTAGTTCTAGCTACCTTTTTGTCCTTTCCCTTGTCTTTTCCTTTGAACTTGCCATTTTGAGGTTTAAAAGATGATTTCTTTGGCTTATCTTCTTTATCATTCTTTCCCTTGCTTTCAAGGTGAATGGGCTTCACACTGGCTGCTTCAATAGTAGTAGGCTCAAATAATAACAAAGAATGTCTGATGTAACTATGTAAAGAAATAATATAATTTGTTACAGTTTCAAGTGAATCAAGTGAAATGCCCAAATTCAATGCTTGTTTTCTAAACTTTTATGTGAAGCTTTATACATTTTTACCCTTTCCTTGCCTTAAATATTTCCATTCCATTAAAGCCTTTTGTCGATAACCCAAAGGATACAAATGATCTTTTAATGCATAAACAAAATTGGACCAAGAAGAAAGGATATTACCCAAGTTTTTGTTGTCTTTCTGCAACTTGCTCTCCCACCAGACAAGAGAAGTGCCACTCATCCGAGGAGATGCTAATTAGAGATTTGCCTCATCTTCCTCGATCTCCTAAATCCGACAATAAACCTCGATCTGTCTAATTCAATTGTTTGGTTTCTCTGCATTATATTCTCCATTAAATGTGGGTAGATCAATCTTTACATCTAGCTTAGAAAATGGCTTCTTAAATGCATTTATATGATGTCTGTTAGAGTGATGAGAAAATGAAGAAGAAGAATTGTCACTAGAGGATGGAGAAGGCGGTTCAGGAGGATATCCTCTTCCACCTTCATGATTTACCGATGCATGGTCATATGGTTCTTTCTTCTTAGGATTGATTGTCTTCTCATACTATACAAAAAACTTGTCAACTTTCTGTGCCATCATGAATATTATCTTGCAATAATTTTGCTCTTCCTCAATTCGAGCTTCCTCATCTACTATTTTTCATCTTTGTGGTGCACACCCCGCTTCAGGATCAAAGGATTCAAGTTTTCCTTCACCTCTTTGGAGCTTGTTCCTTGTTAGCATTCACTCATGAAATTCACATCAAGAATACTTACTCTAATACCAAACTTGATCCAAATCTTTTAACTTCAATGATGCATTCATAATTGCATATAAAAGAGCATATTAACCAAGTAACTTAAAAAATGAAAAAGAGGCGGAAATCATAAAGCAACCATGAGATCAAAGGCAAAAAAATTACTTGATTATGGTGTTCACCCAATGTGGGATACATCTCTAGGCCTTGCTCAAAGTGGAGATGATCCAAGTGGATATTGGTGGCCACCCACCTATTCCACTTGGACCCCCACCATTGTTTCTTTTAGTTTTTCAGTTTCCTTCTTTGTAGCACAATTACTATTTTTGGAAGTTTTTCGAGTCCTGAACTTCCATAGCCATTTTGAGGCCCTAAACGACATTTTGTGGGAAAATCAAGGCCATTCAAAAGTTGTAGTCCTTGGATAGATATTTCTAACAAGGTATTGTCCACGTCCAACGAAGATCGTATGTCAAAGTTATGACCCCGGGATGTTGATATACTAATTTAGCCAAACGGGGCCCATAGTTTGGTGCTTCATCTCCTAGGGTTAGGTTTTGAGTGTTTAGGGTTTTCAATTGTTTCTCAATAATAAATAGGCCTTTGAGCCTCATTTTAACATAGTTTAGAGGGATTTAGTCGCCACATCTCTTCTCAGAGATAAGTTACCATTGCCCTACCTAGTCTTATTTCCATTATGTTTGTAAGCATATTTCAGTATTTTTTATTAATGAAATGAAGTGTTATTTTTGTTGCATCTATGTATTTATGGCTATATCTGTAATTTGTTATGTTCCTGTTTAAATCTAGATTAGTGGTATCAGAGCTAGGTTTGCTCTTTCTCTATTTTTCTTTGCATGTCCCCAACGAGGTTGAGATATAAGGAGTTAGGTCTCTATCTGGTTGAACCCTTACAAGATCAGCCTTGCAAACCCTGATGACTACCCATGAGGGAAGAAAATAAAGATGAGGGAGCATGAGATCATATCAAAATATTGCTCGAGGAGGCCCTCGAGAAACAAAGGAACACGATGACGGATAACTTTACCCAGATCCTTCAATGGTTGCCCACCGGTGGCACATCCACATCCAACAGCTACTTTGGAGGCTCCGCTCCTTTTAAGGTACAAGTAAACTTTGACATTCCCATATTTGAGGGTGAAATAGATGTAGACGCCGTAGATAAATCGTTAAATCTGCTAGAACGATATTTTTTTGTTCATGATTTTTCCAGCAGGGAAAAGATTACTTTTTCTCTTCTCAAAGCCACCCCACACGTCAAGGACTGGTGGGAAACCTACTGTGAGCAGAAGGATGAAATTACGGCCTCACTGCTTTCAGTCGCACCCACTTGGAATTCATTCTGGGACGCCATTAACCAGAAGTACTACCCTGTCAGGAGCTATGGGGATAAATACATAAAGTGGACCATGCCGCGGTAGGGAAGGGACCAAGATGTGCCAGAGTTTACCAATTTTTTTCATACCCTTCTCACAAATTTGGGTATCAAGGATTCTGAAAAACATTTGGTACTCAAGTATTGGAGCTGCCTACACAGGTAAATCTAGGATGAGATGGAGTTCTTGGAAATCTCCTTGCTTGCCATGGCATACCGATACGTTGTCAAGATCGATTAGAAGTTTAAACAAAAGAAGAGAAACTTTGGATCTGTGAATGCGAAGTAAGGGAAAGGTGCCCCCAAACCACAGAACAAAGGACAAAGCAAGGCGGGGTGGCCTAGGACAACCCGACAAAGCTGCAAGAAAAGAATAATACTGCGAAGACGAAGAAGGATGCAGGAAAGTGGTGTGAGTTCCATAAGAGCTCCACTCACAACATAAGTGAGTGTCGGGCCATGTAGTGACTACTGTCTGAGCTAAAGGATTTTGAATTAGATGCATGTTTCGACGCTAAGTCAGAACCCAATAAAGGGAATGATAAAGGGAAGCAGATTATTGATGCAGAGCCCAATGCCACTGTTGCCACCACAAAGATCCAGAAGGAGGAACCCAAAGATCCAGAGGACGAGGAGTGCCTCTTCCACCCCTAGATGTGGGTAAAGGGTTCCTCGCTACTGTTCATTGTCGACATCGGGAGCCAAAAGAACTTCATTTTAGCAGAAGTCATGAAGCGGCTGGGCTTACCGATCATAGCACACCCACAACTATACACCATCGGGTGGCTTCACCAAGGATGGGATCTTCCTGTGAGCCAACAATTTCGCCTTCCATACAACATCAAGACTTTCACAGATGAGGTATTATGTGACGTTTCTTCCCTTGATGGTTGTGATGTATTATTAAGCCAACCATACTTGTGGAAGTGACATGTTGTGTATGAGTCAAGGCATCACGTTGTTTTTGTTACCTCGGGAAATATGTTGTACAGGATACTAGAGGTAGCACTGCCTACCTACATCTCTTTGCTTACTGCAAAACTATGCAGTAAGCTCATTTCCAAAACCGGGAAATTTGTTTTCCTGATTATACACCCTCAAGGAAAGAAGAAGATGGTGGCCATGACGTCTAGACAGGGCCCCTCTGCATGACAACAACAGATGGACAAGGTCATGGAAGAGTATGTGGACATCTTCACCTCTCTCGTAGGGGTGCCTCTGCACTATTAGGTCAAGCACTCGATCAATCTGACCCCAGGTGCGTCGTTTCCTAATGGACCAATCTATTGGCACTTCGTTATGGAGAATGACGAAATCAAGAGGTAGATTCAAGAGTTGTTGCAGAAAAGTCACATTTGACCAAGTTCATCACCCTGTGGGAGCCCGATCGTGTTGGACAGAAGAAGGATGGGACTTGGAGACTCTGTATTGACTAACGGGTTTTGAACAAGATCACTGTCTGGAATAGGTACTCGATCCCACAAATTGATGACCTTCTGGACCAAATCAAGGGGGGAAAATATTTCAGAAAGATTGACTTGAAGTCTGGATATCACCAGCTACTAATCAAACCCTCCAATGTGTGGAAGACTGCCTTCAAAGCCAAGGAGGGCCTTTCAAATGGTTGGTTATGCCTTTCGAGTTGACGAATGTTCCTTCAACCTTCATGAGGTTGATGGATGACATGTTGTTGCCATTCACCAACTCATTTGTAGTGGTATACTTTGATGACATCATGATCTTCTACCAGAGTTGGGAAGAGTTCCTCCACCACATCCGACAGGTTCTCCAAACACGTGGCAACACAAGTTGTGTGCCAATTTGGAGAAATTCAGTTTTGGCATGACCTAGGTTCAGTATCTGGGATACATTATTGATGAAAAAGGGTTGCATGCAGATCCAGCCAAGATCCAAGTCATTCAAGATTGGTCAACCCCAACCACTTTGACAAAGCTCCGCAACTTTCTGGGTCTTGCCAATTTCTATCGCAGGTTCATGTTGGGGCTCTCTCATATCACTTGGCCCTTGAGTCAAGTCACCAAGGGAGGAGTGGAAGAAAAATGATTTTGGTATGAATATCAAAAGAAGGCATTCACAGAGTTGAAACATCGTCTCTGCTTTGCACCAGTGCTCACATTACTAGACTTGTAACAACCATTTGAGATTGAGACATATGCCTCTTACTATGTTATTGGGGCAATCCTTACTCAAGAGGGGCATCCAGTGGCATATCACAATGAGACACTTTCAGACACAGTTCGGAAGTATCCCACTTATGACAAAGAGATGTATTCCATTGTTCAGGCCTTCCAAAAATGGAAGTATTACATTTTGGGGAAGGAAATGGTCATCCACACAGATCACGAACCCCTGCAGTTCATACAGACACAAGCTGCAAAATGATTGCCATCATAAGTGGTCTACATACCTACAATATTTCCATTTCAATATGAAGTATAACAAAGGCAACATCAATAATGTTGCAGATTACCTCAGTTGACCATCGATCATGGTGTTAACCACTATGCTCAACTCTTATGGGCAAGAGACTTCCGATTGGCCACATCTCAACAAAAGCAACCCAGAATTCAGCCACACATACGAGACGCTCTTGGAAGATCAGTAAGTTCTAGATTTTCATCTCTAGGATGCTCTATTATGCCACCTAGGACAGCTTTGTGTTCCTTCAAACAAGCGTGCCAAGATTATTTTGGAAGCGCACTATAGTCGGTTCGCTGGACATTTCGGGGTCGAGAAAATGATGGCAGTACTGCAGAAGTATTTCTATTGGCCGAATCTTCAATAGGATGTCAGGAAGTACATCGGGTCCTACACTGACTGCGTCATTGCCAAACTGACCATAAAGAAGCAAGGCCTCTATACTCCGTACCTACCCTTAGTCGACCTTGGGAATCCATCTCCATGGATTACATGTCGGGCCTTCCTTCTACTAAAAATGGCAACGACTGTGTTTCTATGGTCATCGACAGATTCTCGAAGATGGCCATTATGGTGGCTTGCAAGAAGAATATCACAACAGAAGCCACTACTAACCTCTTCTTTGAATGAGTGTGGGTACACTTTGGGATCCCATTGTATATCATATTAGACCGCAACAACAAGTTCCTCAGTACATTTTGGTCCATTGTCTGGTCGATGTTGGACACCAAGCTCACTATGTCCACAACTTTCCATCCCCAAACTAATAGCTAGAGAAAGGTCATTAACAGGTTGATCGTACACATTCTATGCATGTATAACTCAAAGAATCCACGCACATGGGATGAGAGCCTCCCCTATGTCCAGCATAGCCATAATCGGACTCTCCATAGCTTGATTGGCCACAACCATTTTCAGGTGGGCTTAGGATTCTAGCCACTATGTCCCATTGATGTGGCCATACCATTTGTAGCTACTCAGGAAAATTCGGCTCATGTCCAGTCTGAAGCTGATAAGGAAAACAAATTCATTGAGCACATCCAACACATCTACCAGTAGGTCCATGACATTTCGAAGAAATAAAATTCCAAGTAAAAGCAGCGACATGATCAATATTGGGTTCCACACAATTTTTAGGTGTGTGACAAAGTCTGGTTGCATTTGCATAAGGAACGCCTTACTAGAATCTATCGGAAACTCATGCCACTCTGATATGGTCCTTACACCATTACCAAGGTTGTGGGAGACAATTCATTTGATTTTAGTATTCCTCCATTCCTTGGCCTGCACCCAGTATTCAATGTGGACTGCCTTCGAGCATACTTCCTGCCACTGTTGGACAAATCAGACATTGCATAATAGCGCAAACCTACAGAGTTAAATCCAAACTGCATGGAACAAGCCACAAATAATCAAATCATGGACACGCATATCAATAACACCTGACAGCAAAGGATCCAACTATATTGAGTTGTCAAAGCATGCCAACTCCTTCACTAGGGCAAGTGACTCACCAGGGACCAAGTTCAACAAAATTTTCCTCATTTAATGGAGGAACTCAACACAATGGGGACCATTGCTTCCTAAGGGGGGAGGAATGATCCAGGTGGATACTGGTGGCCACTTTCCTATTCCACTTGGACCCCCATCATTATTTCTTTTAGTTTTTCAATTACCTTATTTGTAGCACAATTTACTATTTTTGGCAGTTTTTCAAGTCCTGAACTTTTGGAGCCGTTTTGAGGCCCTAAAATACTTTTTTTGGGAAAATTGAAGCCAAAATGATCACTCAAAAGTTGTATTCCTTGGATAGATCTTTCTAACGAGGTATTGTGCGTGTCAAACCAAGATCGTATGCCAAATTTACGATCCTATGAAGTTGATGTACCAAATTATTTACCCAAACGGGGCCCATAGTTTGGCGCTTCATCTCCTAGGGTTAGGTTTTTGGATATTTAGGGTTTTCAATTATTTCTCAATAATAAATAGGCCTTTGAGCCTCATTGCAACACAGTTTAGAGGCATGTAGACACCACATCTCTTCTCAAAGATAAGCTAGCATCACCTTAGCTAGTGTTATTTCCATTATGTTTGTATTAAGCATATTTCAGTATTTGTTATTAATGAAATGAAGTGTTATTTCTGTTTCATTTCTGTATTTATTATTATATCTGTAATTTGTTGCTTTCCTGTTTAAATCTAGATTAGGGGAGACCTTTTATTAAGTGGCATCAAAGAAATCAATTACAAGCAACTTCACAAAAAATGACCCTTATACATCCAATTTGAATGATGGCCTAAAAATGGAGAGCTCAGTTGGAGAAACTGACTGTACATTTGGATTCCTAGCACGAAAACATGCAAAATCGACTATAAACTTGTCAAATTTTGACACTGGCACCTCTGGCCCTCAAAGAGAATCTTTTAGCATCTTAATGATACCCTAGCTCATGGTTCCACACCCCTGGGTCGCTCAAGGTTTCATGCCCATCCTCTGCCTCTCCCCCTATTGCTGAGTAAATGAATTGAGTTTATATCAAATTGTGTCAGAAGACCTACCAACGTTGAGTCTTGGGCCCGTTGGTTGGCAGCGTCATGTTAAGGCTTTGTGCTTGAGGTGGTTCCAGGGTCGAACCTCACAGAACCAATTTTGGTGTGTGTGTATATATATATATATATATGGCGCGCGGTGAGTTGGTTTAACATCGTCGGTTATATACGTTGGAATTTGTTGTAACGTATGGTATAATGTGATTTCAACGATTAATACAATGCGGTTCCACTAGGGTTGGGTGAGTCTGTCGGGGGTGGTCCACCCACCCTTTTTAATGTATATAATATATCACTGTTGAGACCATTGGGGGTGGTGGGGGTGGAAACCCAC
>APFE030806213.1:19130-41215 GCA_000404065.3 Pinus taeda | reverse complement strand
TATAGTTAAAAATATTATGCTGAAAAAAAAGGATATTAGACAAATTAAAGAGGCAACTAATTTTCCCATTCCGACCACCGTTTTCCATACACAGTGACTCTGCCAAATTGTTACCTCATTAGTGCCACATGGCAAAGTTTGACCAGCTATAACTTGAGCATACAAACTTAGATTTGAGTGTCATTTGCACTGTTGGAATGAGGGCGATGAGTACTATGATCTTGTTCTGGTTTTGCTTCCATATGATGACTTTGATTATGAGCTATTTTCAAGGCTACTTCTATTTATGGATCCTCCTAGAGCAATTTATTAGAGAACATGTAGTTATTATTGTAGATAATATACTAACAATGATGATGACCTTACTAAAGAAGGCCACATTTCTGTATTTTAAGAAGCTTGCACTTTGAAGATGGGAAAAGATATAATGTCAATACATTTCAACATGGATTGTTTCCTAAATCGTTTAGGAGTTTTTGGGTCTTGAAAAATATATCCTTACAAGAGTCATGAAACAATGAGATAGATCACTATGGATATAGCTCAATATAGATGATTGTCCAATAATTTGATAGATTTGTAATTTTAGAGTTAAAGGAGGGGGAATCTAAGAACTCATGTATTTGACTTTAGAGCTCCACCTCCAGAAGGATTACAAGGAAACTTGATGGAGATCCACCTGTTCCATGACCTGTTTTTCAAAGAATAATCTTCTCAAGAATGTTTGATTTTATTTATTTATGACATTTTGTTTTTCACAATATGCATTTGATTTTAGTAAATTTTGTTTTCAATACCAAGAGCCCCAAGAGGAGGTGTTAGAATATTAGGTTTACATGTGTAATAAAGTCACTTTATTTAACTGAGGTTATAAAAGATAGTGTTTTCATTATTAATAGCTTTAGGTCTTTGGACAAATAAAACCTATAGAACTATAAGTAGGGTGAATCTCATTGTATCAAATTCACCAATTATTCATAATAACAATGAGTATTATTATATAAACTCTCCCATGTGTTAAGATATGTAACCCATCTAGGGTATTTAATGCCCATGGAAATTTTGTAACACCATTTGAACTCCATAAATTTTTTGTGGAGATTTATGGCATAGGTGCCCAATCACATCAACCATTATGCTTCTAGCACCATGTCCATCACTAAGTGGTAGAGCATAACATCTAAATTGTTGTTCCAAGCTTTATAGATGTATGGAAACTTTATGGCACCTTCATATTCCCTTGAATTTCTTACTATTAGTAACTATAACAATGATATACTTGACAAGGTATAGAACATGGTTTAGTTGTCTTATTCATGAAAATGTGTGTGCTTTTAGAGCCTATTAGGATCGTGAAATTTGTATTCCTTTTTCTTCCATAGAGTTTTAATATCCTTCATTCTATCTTCACTGTAATTTTTGTAGGTGATATTAAAGGTTTTTTGTCTCCAATAATTTGGCTATTAGCATTGTTCCATAGAAGAATTAGAGTATTCCTTACTATAAATGGTTGCACTTCTTTTTTCTAGCTTATAATTTTATTACAACTATTAATTCTTCTTCCTTACAAGTTTTTTTTAGTGTGTTTGATTGTTTCTATTGACACTTCTACTTAATTTTCATCCTCATAATATTTTAACATGTCTTTTTTGGTGGGAACCTCTACTTCTTTCATATTTATAGTTTTGCAATGATATAAGATTGGGTGCACATTTATAACCTAGAGCCCAATACTTACCACATCTAGAATAGTTATTTTCCTTCTTTTTCATTCTTCAATAATGTTGATGATGGATGTGTATGATATTCTTTCAACTTCAAACTTACCCACATTATCCATCCCTTTGTCATTGAGATTTCAAATTGTAATTATCTTATTCTCTTAGATGCAATGAAGGATATTTTGAATTTTCAAAATATATGGTTTGGGGTAACTTATGTTTTCAATACTTCTTTTTCATTCTTCAATAATGTTGATGATGGATGTGTATGATATTCTTTCAACTTCAAACTTACCCACATTATCCATCCCTTTGTCATTGAGATTTCAAATTGTATTATCTTATTCTCTTAGATGCAATGAAGGATATTTTGAATTTTCAAAATATATGGTTTGGGGTAACTTATGTTTTCAATAAACCTTGGAATGATGACCTTTGTAATTTAGGTTTTAAAACTTTTTCTTTACACCTAGCCTTTTCAATAGATGTAATATTATGTATTTTTAATCCGTTTTGGATATGTTGATTTATTCATCTTATTGAGGATTGTATTAATTTATCTTTTGATAACATGGGTACTTATGTCACCATTTCTTCTCAATCATGCATGAATTTGTCCACATTACCTTTTTGTTGAAGTCTAGAGAGTTTTCCAAAAAAATATTCTCAAAGATACCTTTGAATCTTTTGAAGAAATCATTCTTGAACATATTCTAGTCATATGAGTAGGTTCACTTATTCCACCACATCTACCAATTGTACATGTTGACCTCAAGATGTGTTGGTTCTCGGATTGTCCTGGTAACTTAGAACAAGCCAATAAAACATTTACTGAGAATTCCAAGAATCCTCGCACTTCAGGTAAGAAGGATTGGCCTCCCCTTCACCATAGGGGGTATTCCCTGGTGATAATATTAATTAAAGAAATATTCTATTGAATCAAATAAATAAGGCCGGGTTAATAATATGATAGTGTTTTTAAATAAAAAGAGGTTTTAGGGAGAGAAGGGTGGTAGGCATTAAGTGCATGAGACTTATTAAATAAAACATCATTTATGAAAAAATGAAGTTGAATAACATATCATAATTCACACATGGTGAGCATTGCGGATTAGTGAGAAAAAATAAAATAAAAAGAAGTTAGAATAAACTAGCTTGGATGCATCTAATTGAAATATGTAGTTAAAATAATAAGACATCAAGTATCATTATCAATTTATCCTACAACATAACAACTAGAATATTCAATTTAATTATTTTTAATAGAGAATATTGGAGAAGAAATAAATCAAATTAATATGTGAAAGATTAAAAAATCTGATCAAGTCAAACTAAACCTAATCAATCACCGTGAAATAAATACAATGAAGAACAAGAATTAAAAAGGAAATGAAATAAAAAACAGTTTTTTATGGCATTCAAACTCAATGTGCGAACAAACCATAAATAACATGTATCATTTGGGATTCAATCTACAACAAATAAACTCAAATTTGATCTTTTAAAAACCCTTAAATATCATGTATTCAAAGCATTTGAATCATTTAGGCATCCAAGATTGTTGTATAATTGGGTTATATCAACAATTTTGCACAATAACTCAGTAAATATAAACCCTAGGTGAGGAAAAACACATAGAAAGAAATGAAAATGAAAAAAATCATGATATATAAATCAAAACCTCATAGTCACAATGAAAAAAACTATTACAACAAGTGCATTATGGTTGTAAAACTCAAGTCTTCATCTCCAGCCTACCATCCTCTAATCTGTCTTCAAAAAACTCCTCAAATAAGTGCTGGCCTCTTTTTTATGTTACTAGAAATTAGTTTCTTATTTAGTTTTTATAATTACCCAAATCAAAAAAATTTAATAATAATTATTTTGACTAAACAAAATATATGTTTTATCCTTTGTATTAATTAGAGCTCAAATCTTTCTCCAACGATCCTTTAAAGCATTTGTTATTAATACCCTGCATAAATAAAACAGAATCAAATCAGTTTAAACATAAATGAAATTCCGCTCCTCCATAAATTTGTTCTCGAAAATTCATTCACGTATCATATATCAATTTTAAGTTTTAATATACATAAACTTTGTTCTCGGAAATTCATTCACGTATCATATATCATTTTTCAATTTTATATTCCGTATAACATTTCCGTAAAAAATATATATGAAATAATATATTTTATACTAATGTATAACTTATCTTAAATTTGCATCACATGTATATTATATAAATTTATAATTTATAACTACAAACATAATTAATTATATTATATATATATATAATTTAAAACTTAATTTGTGGAGGAGAGAAAGGCCACCTCAAGTTAAGCTATCATTATTTCTAAAGCTATGATTCCATTGATGTACTGGGCACTATCTGCTACCGGTGTATTAATGGAATTATAGCTCTAAAAATATTGGCTGTCAAAATAGACCTAATTGAATTTGGATAATTGGTTTTTAATCCAATAATTTTTAATCTCACTGTTATTATAGGCATCGAGTGGGAACCTGCTGTGTGGTTATCCTTTGTGGAAAGCAAGTTAATTATTATTATTATTATCTAATTTTAAGGTCACATCAATTTTTTAATCCAATAATTTTTAATCTAACTGTTATTATAGGCATCGGGTGGGAACCTGCTCGGTGGTTATCCTTCGTGGAAAGCAGGTTAATTATTATTATTATTATTATCTTGGATTTCAGAGATCTGTGGTTTGTGCTTTTTGAGTGTTTGATCGGAGAATCCACAGTAAGAGAATTTTTACACCAAATTCTATTATTATCTTATTTTAAGGTCACAACTAACCGAGACACCAAATTGGTGTATGAGACCCCTTTATTTGTGCGACAAATAAAGGCCAGGTCAAGTTATGCTATCACTATTTCTGGAGCTATGACTCCATTAATGAATTGGGCAGTTTATGCCAACCCGTACCTTAATGGAACTAAAATATTGGTTGTACCCAATTGAATTTGGATCAATGGTTGAATTGAGGCTTCTGTGATCCATAATAACAGTTAGATTATTTAATATGCTAACCTGGATTTGTTTCTTCAACTTGCGCTGACAATGAACCACACTTGTTGGTTTGAAACGCGTCGACAGATATTTTCTGCATGTGATTTATGCCGAAATATTTCTTATAAATGAATTTAATATGCTAAGCTAGATCTGTTTCTTCAACTTGTCCTGACAATGAACCACACTTGTTGGTTCGAAACACGTCGACAGATATTTTCTGCATGTGATTTACGCTGAAATATTTCTTATAAATGAATTTGGATCATCGAGTTTTAACCCGCTTGGTGGTTATCCTTCGTGGAAAGTATGATAATTATTATTATTATCATCCAATTTTAAGGTACACCAAATTGGTATATAAGACCCCTTTATTTGTGGGATAAATAACTCACCTCCGCGTAACAATTTTATTGCTAAATCTACAAATACATACATACTCTACATCTCTAGTTTTGAACCAATAACCTCTTCGAAAAAAACACACGTTCATCACCAGAATTTGCAATATTTATATGCTTATTTGGGTCATTTTGGGTTTTAATATAATGTTCTCTTGTAAACAAATTTTCGAGCGAAAAATATTTGAAACACTTCACCTTCATTCCATGGAGTGCACGTGGAGGTATGTTTTCAAAGGTATGTTATGGGCATACCTTACCTTGTTAAATAATGAGAATAACAAATATATTATAATACATGAGGTAACAGGTTGGTGTTTGGAAAGTGTGTATATATATTGGATCTCATACCAATCCACATTCCCACATTAAAACTAAAAAGATACGTGCTTTAGGTAGATTTGTTCATGAATTGTATTTTAAAAGTTTTGAAGGGAGAAGGTAGGTTAGGTTTTTTATGTTATTTTATCGTGTTTATTTAGTTTTTTAATTGTTTTCTCAAATTAATTATTGTGTTATCAGCTAATTTATGTTAGTCTTTTTTATTTTTTATAATTACTTCTCTAATTTATATTTTAATTATTATATTATTTTTTAATTATTTAATTTTATTTTGATTATTATTATAATGAATTATAAAGGTTTTTTATGTAAAGATTTTAAATTTTTTTATTTGGTGTAATAATGATTTTATAAGCTATAATAGTCATTATAATAACAATTTTTACATAGGGTAAAAAATAAATATATTGTCATGAAGATTTGAGTATGTGTTTCTTATCATAAGAATACAAAAAGAGCCATATGATGAATGGAAAATCCACAAAAACCGTGAAAATAGCTAGTTTCTAAAAGGGCCAAATCAAACACCAACAAGATGCATGGAGGAGAGTTTGATTTTTCATCATCATCTATAATATTATGTATATCAAATTATTCTTCCACTTAATTAAACCATGTGACACTTTTCTTTTCATACCCATCAAACTTTGATTACTCTAATTTTACCCACATCCAATATGCAAATATTGGTGGATCTGTATAGGGTGGTTGTTGGTTGATGATTTCTAGGCCATTTGTAGGCATTCTAAGTTTTGGATTGGTCTTACTCGAAGAAATTGGTTATGGATTAGTTGTACTTGAAGAACTCAGTTGTAGATTGCTTATATGTAGAGAATTAACATTGGCTAAAATCCCTATGATGAGTGCTTTTAGTTCATATATATATATATTTTTAGCTTGTCAGATCCTTTAATATAGTTCATTTATATATATATATATATATATTTTTAGCTTGTCATGATTCCTTTTAATATCCTTGAGTTTGGTTTGATTTTACCTTAGCTCATCATGGTCCTGATTAATTTCCTCATCATTTCTTCTTGATCGTTGATGACCTGCATGTATTGAGTCTTTACTTGCTTGTATTATTTCTATAACTTGTCCAACTCGGAATTAGTATTTGTCATTTTCCTAGTTATTAGAGAACTCTTGTGATCAGTTTTGACTAACTTAGGTTGTTGCTGTACAGTCTCATAGTTTCCTTGAAATTTTCAAAATTATTCAACTTTTAAATAGTTGGAAAGGAAAACCATGAATTGAATGTACACCAGTGGCTATATGAATAAAGTATGTCTAACAGGACAAATGGCCTATGCAATGGGGTCTAAATGCGGTGATTGAAGTGATGTAGTAGTTTGTGAGGGTAGTATGATGATTGTATGAATCAATAGAGTGGAATTTATGATAGTTAGTATGACATGTGATGCATAGTTGGTATGGTGGCAGTAACTTCTACAAATCACAAATAAGCATTGGTTGACAACTGCCATATTTTCTCTCAATTAGAATGAAACTTTGGTACCAATGAAGCAACATGCTCATATTATTTTCTTCATTTTCTTTTCTTTTTGTGGTTCACGGACCTCGGAGCTTGATGACCGCTACGTCCACAAAATATTTGTACCAGGCAAATCCACCCAAAGCGATCACTTCCTACCAACTCAACCATAAGGTGTAATCCCAAGGGCGTTGAGAGAATTGAACCCATGACCTCTCAATAACAAAGGTGCTTTAACGACAAGGACTCTACCAATTGAGCTAACCCTCGAGGCTATAACATGTTCATATTCTTATTTACTCATATACAAAAAATAATAATTATAAATATTATTTGAATAATAAAATATTAGTTGAGCTTTTGCAATGTTAAGTCCCACCAAGGTGATTATTTTTGGAGGGTTTTATTCTCTAAAATTGATCTGAAATGGGGATTTGATAACTTATTATGCTTACAAGAACCTCCCACTCAGTTAAACAAATAAATGAGCTAGCTTATATATGACATTTGCAGAATTAAATACTTGAATCAAGTGTATGTTTTCTTTTAACTGTTGAAGTGCTTTAAGTCCAATTGTTTATGCTGATATTAAACACATATAACAACCATATAATGCAGCAAATAAACAACCACACATAACAGCAAATTTAATCTAGGAGTTCACCCGAATATCGTGGGCTACGTCTCCTTGAGCTTTTGTCATCTTGTATTGGCTCTTTGGGATTATGGCAATACGTTTCTTTTACAAGTTCCACACTAACTCCAAAGGTGACTGAACTAAACCAATTGGCCTTAGAATGCCATCTATATCCCTGTCATGGTTGTCATCACTCTACAAACAGATCTAAGCTCCCTTAGACTTGATTCCTTCAATCAGTGCTCTGAGCTACCCTGAGTTTCTTAATGGCACTAATTCCTTTAGAATTCTTTAACAATCACTGAAACACATCTCCTGTCTCCAACACATATCAGACACTGAAAATAGATTGAACTTTTTCTCAAAATGAGCACTGCATCCCCAAAATAGGCCTTCCTCCACGGTTGGCACTAGGCTATCTGAAACTTCCCTGTAGCATCTTAGCCTTTAGAAGTCTCCAAATGCTTATGAAAATCCATGCAATGGATTTAGAATTCTCATTACAGTCAAGAATGACTATTGGTTCACTGGGAATGAGTACTGGTAGCTCCTACAACTACCTCCAACCCCTGGTGGCCCTTAGCTCCAAAATATCCCTAGATGAAAATCTCCATGAAGATGACTTCCTTAGCTTCTTTGGACTATTCCATTGGCTTTAGAAGCTCCAGTTAGCCTAACTAGCCTCTTGTTTCACTCTCTCTGCCTCTTTGGTCGAAAACTGCTCCTGGAGTGCACTTAAGTAATATTGCCTAGGGATACTCCACCAAATTTGGTGAACTGCACCTAACTCCAGTTAAATATATCATATCCACATAAGTTTAACCGCTCCACCAAGCTAAACCATTGGAGGTGGTTGTTACATTAACTATTTAGCGTGCATATGAGGCGGTATAATCCCGACGGTTAGGGATAAGGTTGGCGGTCGTATTAATCGGCAACCGCGTAGGACTGTTTACTTAGCGGAATCTCCACCATCGATAAATCATGCTTGATCCTTCTTTGACTTTCCCTTTTATCAAGTGCTTCAATCTACACCATTGATCTCACTTCTCCAGATCCAACGGATATCGCGTCACCCACTCACCAACTAATTCGAACGATCTCCACCGTCGATCTGTCCTGTCCGATCCAATGACTATCACATCACTCGCTTGCCAACTAGCTTGGCTGATCTCCACCATCGATGTGAATCATCCAATTGAACGACTATCACACAATCTCGCATGAAATATTGCACGATCGATATCAGGTCGAGAGCACGCGAGAAAAGCAGTTTTCCCGTGCTACGTGTCGCCTGCTAAGGGTAATCGCGTGAAATTTAGGAATACCACTTCCCACCTTTAGGGCACGCGAGATACCAGTTTCCACCTTCCCAATACTACCCACGTGCTTAATTCACACTTTTAAGAAAGGTGCTTAAGGAAAGGTTTAGCGCTTAAAACCAAATTAATCTTGGTCAAATGTCCATAATTTGCAGTTTACTGGACTTTTTCAAATTGTGATAACTCCTTCATACGGTGTCAATTTTTTGAACCGTTCACGGCGCTAGAATCAGGAAGACGAGATCTATCCGGTCGCTTAGGTTAGACACTCTTTCGAACACTTTGAAATTTGACACTCAACTGAAATTTGCATATGTACCAATGAAAGTATGTTTTACGAGGTCAGAAAGTCAAACCACTTCTTACCAAGCCATTTGTATGGCGACTTTTGCTGCTGAAAATCTCCTTCTGACATCTTGTAAAAAACAACATAATGTAAGAAAAAAATAAATCGACGACATAAATTCACATCATGTGAATCATCATCATGTGTCTTACATCTTGGTGTACAAATGATCGACTAAATCACAAGCCGACAAAAACATACCTTTTTCAAACAACTGAGTCTCCAAGTCAAGCATGTACAAAAAAAATTTAACGATTCTTTTTCAAAGTAGAAAGAATTCCACCTTTTGTGAAACACTTCATCATTATCGCCATTTTTCAATCTTGGAGACAAAAATCAAGTTTTCCAAGTCAATATGACATTGCATGCATGTTTAAACAAAGTAATCGACCATCAAGTCAATTACACATACATGTTCAAATACAATGAAATCATGAACATTACTTTATTCATACATACCATCCTCATGCATGTATTCCATTCTTCAAATTTCTCTCAAGCACAATCATAAGTGCAAGATCCTCAATCATATGTAAATGTACTTACAAAGCTAAAATGAAAAATATTTTGCTGCAATAAAGCGAGTCTCATACTCAACTTTTTCATTCACCTTTTTGGTAAAACCCTGCAACTTGCATTCCATTGCAAAGAAATATATCAAATCAAAAGACATGCAATCTTTATTTGGATAAGAAATATAAACATTTCTTACCAATCCACATCAAAGGCGCTTCCTTTAACTGCACATTGACATCAAAATGTGAATCATCTTGAAACACATCAATTATGGAAACTTCCTTTCCATTCTTGCCATTCTCTTTTTCCACCTTCCTCAAATTTCATGGAAGCATTTTTGGGTTCATAATCCAACACTTTTCAGCAACATGTCCTTGCTTATGGCAATAATTGCAACACATGTTCATCCTCTTTACAACATAATTTTCCTTGTCCAATGGACCTTTGGCTTCTTGCCTCCTTTTCTTCAAAAGTTTCTTTTATGTGGCCATTTTCTTCCAACATCTAGAAACACTATGGTTAACCAAACCATAAAAGGAACATGCAATTTTTTTCCAATGCTTATGTGGAAATTTACCATGATTTAAATAATCAAAAGAAATGAGATTGAAATCAGATTTATACCTTCTTCTTTCACCTTTGTTGCCTTCATGAGAAGGTGAATTGAATGAAGAAGTGGCTTCCTTCGGAACACCATCAATCTCTTCAATGATTTCAGAGTTTTCACAACTCCTTTGTTTGAGTGCATGCTTATGAACACCTTCTTCTTATGAATTATGTTTCAAACAATTGCATTCCCCATGAATAAAATCTCTACAAACTTGAGGTAGAGAACCTAAAATGAAACTCCTAGGAACTATTTCAATTTCCTTCATGGCTGCTTTAGAACTTTCTCCATAAGATTGTCCATTGCCAAGACCCAAATATTTAGGCCTTTCCTCAACCATTATTGGCTCAACCATGCCTTGTGCATGTTTGCCCAATCCTTTTCCTTCATAGCTCATTTTTGACATCAACTTGGACCCTATACCTCTTGTATGTTTTTCAAAATAACCAACATAAACATTCTTAGAGGAAATTGAAGACAAACTAGAATTGTTTACCTCTTCTTCAAATTGATGCTTAACTAAGGCTTTTTTGGCAACAAGGAGATGTGTCTCCAACTCATGCATCCTTTCTAGGTTCATATTTGCAATATGAAGTTGGCTTTCCATTTAATGCAATTTGTCAAAAAGCAACTGCTTATCTTCCTTCATGAAATTCAACTACTCTTTTAGTTTAGTGCTCTTCCTTTCATCTTCATACATTTGTTTCACCATATCCATCATGATAAACAAGTCTCGCTTCATGTCTTCATCAAAGAATCTTGTGAAGGAAGAGGATTTTGAAAACTCACTTGTAGAAGTTGTCATTATAAAAATGAACAAAAGAACTTCAACAAAATTCACAAAGCTTTCAAAGAACTAATGGCTATAGAGTCAAACTCTTATTCAAGCAGCGTTTTGCGAATAAACCCTCTTGTGCTTCAAGGGTTGCCTTGAGGTCCTTCGGGTAAGGAGAATGCCTTCAACCCTTCTTCCTTATTGTCCTTTCCTGGACTTAGCTATCGGTAGCTTTCCTTCACCTTTGCAAACTCAAACAGTAGTCAGTTTACAAATAGTCAAACAGTCAAATTCTTTATACTCTTTAAACACCTTTCAAGTCAAATAAGCAACCTACTACTCTGTCAATTAAGAAACCTATTTCTCTCTCAATCAAGCAACTATGATTTGATACCACCTGATCTAAAATGGGGGTTTGATAACTTGTTATGCTTACAAGAACCTCCCACTCAGTTAAAGATATAAATGATCTAGCTTATATATGACATTTGCGGAATTAAATACTTGAATCAGGTGTATGTTTTCTTTTAACTATTTAAGTGATTTAAGTCCATTTGTTTATGTTGATATTAAACACATATAACAACCATATAATGCAGAAAATAAAAAACCACACATAACAACAAATTTAATCTAGGAGTTCACGCAAATATCGTGGACTACATCTCCTTGAGCTTTTGTCATCTTGACTTGGCTCTTTGGGATTATGGAAATAAGTTTCTTTTACAACTTGCACACGTAACTCCAAAGGTTACTGAACTTAACCAATTAGGCTTAGAATACCATCTATATCCCTGTCATGGTTATCATCACTCTGCAAATAGATCTAAGCTCCCTTAGACTTGATTCCTTCAATCAATGCTCTAAGCTACCCTGAGCTTCTTGATGGAACTAACTCCTTCATAACTCTTTAACTGTCACTAAAACTCGTCTCCTATCTCTAGCACATATCAAACACCGAAAAATAGACTGAACATTTGCTCAAAATGAGCACTGCATCCCCAAAACTAAGCCTTCCTCCACGGTTGGCACTAGGCTGCCTGAAACTTCCTTGTAGCATCTCGGACTTTAGAAGTCTCCAAATGATTCTGCAAATCCCTGCAATGGATTTAAAATTCTCATTACAATCAAGAATGATTGTTGGTTCGCCAAGAATGAGTATTGGTAGCTCCTACAACTACCTCCAACTCCTAGTGGACCTGAGCTCCAAAGTCTCCCTAGGTGAAAATCTCCATGAAGATGACTTCTTCAGGTTCTCTGGACTATTCCATTGGCTTCAGAAGGCTCCAATTAGCCTAGCTGGCCTCTTGTTTCACTCTCTTTGTCTCTCTGCCTCTCTGGTCGAAAACTGCTCATGGAGTGCACTTAAGCAATATCCCCTAGGGATACTCCACCAAATTTGGTAAACTGCACCTAACTCCAGTTAAATATAGCATATCCGCCTAAGTTTAGCCACTCTGCCAAGATAAACCATCATAGGTGACTGTTACATTAACTGTTTAGCGCGCATATGAGGGGATATAATCTCGGCGATTAGGGATTATAAGTCTGGTGGTCGTATTAATCAGCAACCGCGTAGGACTATTTACTTAGCGGAATCTCCACCATCGATCAATCTCGCTCGATCCTTCTTTGAATTTCCATTTTATCAAGTGCTTCAATCTGCGCCATTGATCTCACTTTTCCATATTCAACGGATATTGCGTCACTCGCTCACCAACTAACCTGGACGATCTCGACTGTTGATCTGTCTCGTCTGATCCAACGGCTATCATGTCACCCGCTCGCCAACTAGCTTGGCCGATCTCCATCATCAATGGGAGTCGTCCAATTGAATGGCTATCGCGCAATCTCGCATGAAATCTTGCACGACTGATATCAGGTTGAGAGCGCACGAGAAAGCAGTTTTCCTGTGCTATGTGTCACCCGCTAAGGGTAATCACGTGAAATTTAGGAATAATGCTTCCCAGCACGAGATACTAGTTTCCACTTTCCGAATACTACCCATGTGCTTAATTCACACTTTTAAGAAAGATGCTTAAGGAAAGGTTTAGCGCTTAAAACCAAATTAATCTTGGTCAAATGTCCATAATTTGCAGTTTACTGGACTTTTTCAAATTGTGATAACTCTTTCATACGATATCGATTTTTCGAACCATTAGCGGTGCCTGAATCAAGAAGACAAGATATATATGATCAGTCAAGTTCAACACTCTTTCAAATACTTTGAAATTCAAGCTATCACTAAGGTTCTGGATCAATATCTAATTAAAAACAACAAAAATTCAAAACTCACAATAATTGAGAAAAAACACCACAAAAATCTAACCATAATAAAACTTTTTTACAAAATTATTAACTCATTTACTTTAATATTTTTCTATTTATTTATTTATTAACTTTTACAAATTACAATATTGATTCGATGTTGTTATAATCAACCAACACTTTATTTATTTTCATTTTTATACATCATTTTTCAATGTGCAATCCAATCATCCCTACACCAATCCTATAATTGATCCGGATTTAAACTGGAACGCAACAAATTACAGAGATAACCATATACACAAATATGCAGCGGAAATAATACTACATTCCTATAAAGGAATGACTGGAAATATGCCTTACATCAGAAATGGAAATAAACTCTTAGGGCGATGGGAGCTTATCACATGAGAAAGATGTGTTGGCACATATGCCTCCTACTGACTATACACAGTGAGGCTCAAGGCCTATTTATTGTTGAGAAAACAAATGAAAAACCCTAACATAAGCGCAGTAGTATTTACCTAAAAACCTAAAACCATTAGGAAGAATGAAAACTGCAAACTGTGGGCCCCGTTTGGGGGTAAGTTGGTTAACATCAACTTCCCGGGGTCGGTAACTTACATAGCATATGGATCTTCGTTTTGACGCGTACAATAGCTCATTAGAAAGAATCTATTCGAGCAACTAATCAAATATGTTGGATATGGCAACACTAGTATGTGTAATGCCCCTGGGATTTCCCAAACACGAGTCGATTAAGCGACACTGAAAACGGCTACCAGGAAGTATCGATAAGAAAAGAGACCTCGAAAAAAGCTAAAAATAGTAAGTTGTGCTACAATTAAGGAAACTGAAAATGCTGAGAAAGACAATGGTGGGGGTCCAGGTGGACTTGGCAGGTGGCCACCAATATCCACCTGGATCAATAATTTCACGAGAAAGTTATTTTCTAGCCTTCGTATTAACAATGGCCTTTGTATGCTACCAGAATAATATGTTGTTTTGTTGACTCATCAATCTTATAATGCCCTAGAAAGTTGTTTTATGGTCTTCATGATTAACCAAGGCCTTTGCATGTTCCACTAATATTATGATGTTTTGTGGACATTAATTATGATGTTTTGTTAACTCGAGGTATATGATGTTTTGTGGACATTAATTATGATGTTTTGTTAACTCAAGGTAAAAGTTTTATATTATGATGTTTTGTTGACTCATGGTTACTTACTACATATATATTATATATTTAATTTTATGTTTTTGCTGTGTTTTTATAATTATGTTTATGTATTATCTATAATTAAAATTAAAGTAATATTATTATTATTCATTTTAAAAAAATATATTAAATATTTATTTAAGTAATTAAAGGTAATAATAAATACTATATAATAAAAAAAATTAAAATAATATAATCTTTTATTATGTTTAAACTTAAATTTAATATATAATTTGAGTGTCTTAAGGTTTTTCAAGATGTTGAATCTATTTATGCATTCAAAAATATATATTAAACATAAAAAAATCTTGAAATTGTTTTGCTGGATTTTAGTGAATTTCGATGAAAAATGTTATTTTGTCTATAAGTTAGACTACACTAGAGGTTAGTGAGGATTCTTTCAAATCCAGTGTGCAAGTTGTAGACACAAGATAAAGATATTGTTAGACCTTTTCCCATTTCTCAAGTTGTTGAAGTCCAAAAAATTTCAAATCAAAGTCTCATTCAACTTTTTTACGCTATGAGAACTTGGCACAATATGTATTCCTTGAAAATATTTTATTTAAATTTTTTACTATTTTTAAAATATAAATTATCATTTTGGGGTGGCAGGAGGGGGAGGGATTCTCATTAATCCCAAAGAAATCATTGAATTTTGATATACTTAGGGGTTTGGCCGGAAGACAAATAACCAAGCAAAAGTGTATAGTATGCTCCTGGGACTAATCCTGGCACAAAGAAATGGGATAAAAAAAATTCAGGTGTTAGGTGATTCCATGATCATTATAAGGCATATGATTAACACTTCAAAGGGCTAAGATCGCTAACCTGAACCAAATCATTAAGAGAGCCTAGAACTTGCTCCCTTCTTTCGAATCAGTGTCCTTCTACCATGTCTTGAGGAGAAATAACCAAGAAGTTGATAGGCAAGCTAATAAGGCATGCCATCTGGAGGAGGATAAAAGTGTAATAAACAATGTCGCGGGCACGACAAATATTCCTTAAGAAAGTGAATAGAGGCATTTGTAGGTTCTTAAAGTCTCGAAGGAATGCTAAGAAAGTTGAAAAGTCGGATTTACCATATCATAAATATATGATGCCCCTCCATCCCTACCCCCTCCCCTCCACTCCCTCCCTCTAAGACCGCCCCAAGCACAACTCCACCTCCACTCCCTTATTTCCCATCCCACCTCCCCTTCCTTATTTGCAAACTCCCCTCCCCTCAATCCCCATCCCTGGTGCCCCTTCTCCTATGCCCCTCCACGAAATATTCATCACCCCGATATCCTCCTCCCCTTGTCACATCATCTTCTGCAAGTTCCAGCCAGTCATGAAGGCTTGTGGCAAGCCAAACAATCTCACTCAAACGAGACATGGCATCATATGGCATTTTAGTACCAAACTTGTTCCAAGTTTAAGTCACAATGTGTGGCTTCATTGTTCTTTTCCTAGTTCTTGGAGAATTGGGTGGCACATCACCTCGGGCATCTACGAAGATTTGAGAATTATGGAGCAAAAATTAATTCAGGTTCTTAGTAAAGTCGGGCTCGCTCATGGGAGAATAATGGGGATGGTTGATAGCGATCAGGAGCTTGGTGGGAATTTAATGGAGGATGGTAGAGTTATGATGGAGTACTCATGGGATCTTTATTATATCAATCTCCTCGCTCATCTCTACATCACCTTTCGGCCAGACAACAATTATAAAAAGAAAAACGATATGTGGAATTTGTATGTTTTAAGGTTTGGGTGTGGGGCAGTAGCCTCTACAAAATCCTGGTGGCTAAAGTCGAGGTTGTTTATTATTAGTTCCTATGTCATGGAGGCAGGGCTTTATGTTGTTAAAAGTCGACATGAGGGATTGAAGGTCTATCTGTCTAAGGTTTTAAGGGAAATCAATGAAATTCTGAGTATAATTGAGGGGCCGCGGGCACTGGAAGGTCTAGGCATTAGAAGGTATGAGTGTTTGCAAGAATTTTGGATTTTTGGGACACCGAGTGGGTTCTTAATTCTCTCCTAAAGTCTGAGGAGAACTGGAGCTAGAGTGAGGTTGGGAGGTGCATACTAGCCAAGGAACATGACAGTCTCCAAAGGATTAGTGAGGGTGCCTTGTTGCAGGAGAATGTAGAAAATAGTGACAATTATTGAAGCCTGATAAAAAATGAAGTTTTGGAAGCCATCATGCAGGGTATAGACACCAATTCCTGGTTGGGAAGCCACAGGTCAAGGTCTAGAGGGCCGAGGGATTGTTTCTCGTGATCGGATGGTAGAAACAGACCTTCATGTCTCACTTATGTACATGACCATTGGGATCTGTGAGACAACCTAATCGAACTCCAATGTAGAATGCACCAGCAAATGCATGAGAACATGACTATGCAAGAACGTGAGTTTGAGAAATGGGAACACATCAGGCAATTGGAGGACGAAGTGGATGCACTGTGCCATCAACTCGAAAATCTAAAGATCAAAGTGGAAACCATGGAGGAAGGCATGGAAGAAAACATGGAGGGTGTGATGAATCAGGAGAATTCCAAGGACTCAGAAGATGCTTCTCCTGGCTTAGATCTAAATTGCCTAGCTTCAATGGACATCTGATCACCTTTGTCTTATTTTTATGTTTTTATCAACATGATGAACTATAAATGTATATACCTTGATGGCCTCCCGCTGTTCCCAATGTATCTGCTGTTGACAAGACTTGGCGCTTTAAATTTACCAATCGCTGACTTTAATAGCTGGTACGTCGCCTGATATTTTGTGGTTAGGGTTTCTACTGGCTTCTTCGGTTAACTACCTCCAGCTGCTGGTTCTCCTTTATACGGTTCCTTACCCTTTTGGTCAACCTCTGTCCCGCTCATTTGCCATTTGCACTTTTCACTGTGCCGAGTTCTGTTCTGCTCTGTGGGAGCTCTTTCACCTCCGTCGCTCTAGTCTCGATGCTGGTTCTGTGGGTTCTCTCGGCCCCTTGTTGCTTTTGAGGTGGTGTTTCAATGGGTTATGGAGGTGCCGTTTCTCTACACAGGGTTTGTATTCAGGTTGACTGATTTATTAGCTCGATTTTGCTATTTAGATGTCGTTCCTGCTCGATTTACTGATGGGTTGTTTCATGACAGGGTTTCCACCGAATTAACGCACTCCAGTTCCACTGCCAAGGTAAGCTCGGTTCTCTGATAAACTTATTTATCACTTCTTTTTCTTACCCTGACATCCTCGCTCCGCGTCTTCAGGGATATGCTGGTTATTTCGTTTTCCGGCTATGCCTCTTCGGCTTCAGGTAAGGTTCTTGCTCCAATCTTCATCCGGTTTTGGTTTCAAATGATTATTTATGTTCGTATATACCTCTAACCTGCTCTCATTTCGTTGCAGGTGGTTTCATATAGTCGGCTCTGTGGTTCAAGGCACTTCACGGTCCTTGGCACTCACTTGAGTTCTCCAGCTCGTCCCTACGGGTAGGGTCTCTCCATATTGGTTGCCTGTAATTGATTAGTGGTTCTGAGTCTCCGTTTTAGTTGGTAGTCCGTAACTTGAGTGGTGAAATGAATGGTATCTTTGTTGTCTGTGTAACCCTCCTTCGGGTCTGCACGTTGGTCTTCGGTCCTTAGTCTGTAATAATGATTTTCAGCTGTTGAAACCCTCGTTTTGTGAGATGGGTCTCTGGTGGCTTCAAGCCCTCGTCCTGTATGTCGTTATTTGGTTAATTTGTGAGATGGGTATTCGCCGGTTCAAACCCTCGTCCTGTAGCTTTGCCGTTTAATTAATTGGAATGCTCGTTCACGCCGTTTCTATTCAATGCTTCATTACTATGGCAATTATTTAGCTTCTGTCTGTTGGTATCATTCACTTATTCGAAACTCAGTTTCGAGGTTTTGGTTTTTTTTATGAAGTTCTTGTTGGGGAACGACTGGACTGTGTATATTTGTTTACAACAGTTGCGTGAAATGATACAATGCCCTAATATTTTTGTTACATATCATCATTTGCTCTATTCATAAATAAGTGAGGGTTGTTTTCAGGTTACCTAGAAAAGGTTGTTGGCGTTCACGAATTTCTCGTCTGCCTTTGCTTGGATGTGATATATTTGTATATCTTCGCTCTACACTTCTTGTTAGCTCTCTCTGTTCGAGCTTTGTCTGTGCCCGAAGTTTCTCGTTCTCCGCTGTCTGGAAGTGATTAGTTGTATGCCTACGCTCTGTTCATCTTTGTTAATTTTCTCTGTCTTATGATTCCAACGCAAATTAGTTACACAAGATTATGTATTGATGCATGAAATTTGTTTATACAGTGGTGATACAATAGAGAAAATAGAATAAATGTTTATTTGGAAAAATGACTGTAACTCTCTTTTTCTGTCTGAGGAATCCTTTACAATGCTTATCTTTTTCCTTTTATTCCCCTGAGGCATAACTATTCTTTGCTCAAGTAGAACTGCCCCAACAGAATTGATAACTGTCCAGCAACTTATAACTGTTTTTAACTAACACATTTCATAAAGACACTAATTAACTATCAACCTACTTTCTGATGCTAATTCCTATTTAAAAATAACAGTTCACAATTTTTAATTTACCTGGTCCTATCGACCTTCTGAAAAATAAAACAAGTAAATAAAATAAAATAACTGACAAGTTTGACACCTGTCCAGCTATGCATGTATGACTGTGTGTTCTTGTCTCTCCATGAGACCGTCAACCACCTTCTGTCTCCTCAGAGCTGGATGCTCCTGCATCAGGCTCCCGGGGTGGAAAAAAGTCATGGCTCCCTTCCATGAGGTCGTCGACAGAATAGCCTGCTTTCTGTATCTGTGTCACGTTAAGCCACGAACTGTCCTCTATCGGACAGTTCTTCCATTTTACCAAATACCGCAAATACTCTTTCCTGCGTGTGCGCTTAGCTACCTGTAAGTCTACAATCCCTTCGATCTCAACGGGTGGAGCCATCGGCATCTGTCTCGTCCACGAATCTCCTTCACAATTGGTGTCCCGCGGTGGCTCTGCTGCTGCATTATCTGCTGAACCTGTGACATAAGGAAACAGATCTGCCACATTAAAAATAGGGGAAATACCGATCCCTGGTGGCAACTGTAACTCATAAGTGTTTGCAGAAAATTTGCGAATGATTTTACAGGGCCCGATTTTCTTGAATTTCAGCTTGTTGTACTCTCGTTTTGGAAACCGTTCCTTACGTAAGTACGCAAGGACTTCATCCCCTACGTTGAACTGAACTTCCCGACACTTTGTATCAGCTCGCTGTTTATACCTCTGACTGCTGTCCTGTAATTTCAGTTTGACCTGTTCATGCAAATTGCTTATAGCTTGGGCGAAATCTTCCCCATCAGCGCTCGTTTCTCAAGTTTCCCCAAATCTCGTAACTCATGCACTCCTCTCGGATGCATGCCGTACAAAATCTGGAACGGACTATAACCTGTGCTGCGGTTAGGGGAATCATTGTATGCGAATTCCGCCTGAGCAAGTACACGGTCCCAAGTCCGGGAATTTTCACCTATTAGACTTCGAAGTAAATTACCCAGACTTCGGTTTACTACCTCCGTCTGTCCATCCGTCTGTGGATGATAAGCGGAGCTGAACTGCAACTGGGTATTCAACTTCCACAGGAGTTCTCCAAATGACCGGGAACTTTACTCCTGTCAGAATAAGGATCTTGGAGTACATGCAACCGCACATCTCAGTGAAGAAAAGATGGGCTATGTAAGTAGCATCGCTGGTTCCTGCATGTACAAAGTGTTGCCATCTTTGAAAATCGTCTACCACAACCATTACTAATCAAAGCCTCGTTGGTGTTTCGGCAAACCAAAAAAATCCATACAACTGAATCCCATGGTCGACTAGGAATGGGTAATGGCATATAAAGTCCAGTGTTCTGACTGTGACCTTTTGCCAATTGACAAATTTTACATCTAGTCACGTACCTCTGCACATCCCGCTACAACTTTGGCAAAAAATAAAAATGCTACACCTGAGCAATCATTTTGTCGATACCGAAATGTCCCGCCAGGCCTCCACTGTGTTTTTCCTGTATAATGTTTTCCCGCATAGAACAGTTGGGAATACACAATTGTCCTCCCTTAAACACCAATCCTTCCTGTAGATTATAGTCTAACCACATGCTGTTATTTCGTAACAGCAGGTTTTGGCAAGCCTCATAGGCCTCCCTAAACTCAATGTCGGTCGGATACAGCTCTTTTAAATGTTCAAAGCCTAAAATCTGCATCGTGCTTTCCTGTAGAAGCAACGTTCTCCTACTAAGTGCATCTGCTACCTTATTTGATTGCCCACTAATGTGTTTTAGTACAAATGTGAAACTTTGCAAGTACTCAACCCAAGCTGCATGCTTATGGTTCAATTTATGCTGCTGCATAATGTACTGTAACACAGAATTTTCAGAGAATAAAACAAACTCATTACCTAATAGATAATGTCGCCAATGTTTCAAAGCTTTCACAATGGTGTAAAACTCCTTGTCGTAGGTTGAGTATTTCTGCCTACTCTCATTTAGCTTTTCACTGAAATAAGCAACCGGTCTGTCCTCCTGGCTAAGGACTGCCCCAATGGCCGTACCACTGGCATCGCAACGAACTTGAAAAAGTTTGTTGAAATCAGGCAGTCTTAACATTAGTCTTTCAGTAATCTTCTTTTTCAAGATCTGAAAACTATTTTCTGCTGCTTCAGTCCAGTGAAATGGCTGATTTATTTTCTTGATCGTATCCAACATTGGTGCGCAAATCTCGCTGAAATTTCTGATAAACTTCTTGTAAAAACTGGCTAGTCCGTGGAAACTTCGAACTTCAAATAAACTTTTCGGAGAAGGCCAGCTAATTATAGCTGTCACCTTTTCTGGGTCCATTTTTAGTTCATTTTCTGCGATGACAAAGCCCAGATACACTAATTCTCGCTGGAAAAAAGTACACTTCTTCAGATTAATTAACAGCTTGTTCTGCTGTAACTTCCTCAACACACTCTGCAAATGTCTAAAATGTTCCTCTTTAGTCTTGCTAAAAATCAGAATATCATCCAGGTAAACTATTACGAACTTACCATTAAATTCCTTCAGCACTTCATTCATCAGGCGCATGAACGTGCTGGGAGCGTTGCTCAAACCAAATTGCATCACCAGCCACTCATATAAGCCTTCGTTCGTCTTGAAAGCGGTCTTCCATTCATCTCCTTCCCGAATCCGGATTTGGTGATATCCACTTTTCAAGTCAATCTTCGAAAAATAAGCCACTCCACTCAAACAATCCATCATATCGTCCATTCTCGGTAAGGGAAACCTGTACCTAACAGTAATTTTGTTAATAGCCCTGGAATCTGTACACATTCTCCACTCTCCTCCTTTCTTTGGAGCCAAAACAGTTGGTACTGCACATGGGCTC
>APFE030806206.1:13121-57710 GCA_000404065.3 Pinus taeda | reverse complement strand
GATTTGTGGCTTAACACCCGATTGGTCCATGATTTCTATTTAAAGCGCATGGAGGGTCATTTGTAGGTTAACCGTTCACGAGAGAAGCTTATGTAAATTTTCATTCTTTTATTAATAAATTGCTTGGAGTGGCCGCGTTGGCTCAGGCCGTGGACTGTTTCCCTCTTTGAGGGTTTTAACCACGTCAAAATACTGGTGTATTGATCTGTGATCTGTTTGTGAGCTGTGTCCTTTGGTGTTCTATCTGAGGAACTTACCCTGTAAATTCCTACATTTATTGTGTTGGCCTAGTGATCTGGGATAGATTGTAGTAAAGTATGGTTTTTATTGATGAGGGTGAGGTGCTTTCGCCTTGGTATGCCCTAGTTGGTTCTTTTGGTTTGAGTCCCACATTCATGCTTGGAATATGGAACGGGGGTGAATGACTAAAGAAATATTTGGCTCAGCCATTCTATGGTCAAGTGGAATGTGGAAGTCCCATCCTGACTTTGGATTTTGCATCAGTAATGTAAGATTATTTCTCCTTTTATTTTTATGAGTATTATGCTGGTTTATATGTGGATCATATGGTTGTAATTTCATTGGTATTTATGTTGCTATTATGTTGGTTATATGTATGTTTTATGACAACAACTAGTATGGCTCTCATCATGTTTCTACTTGTAAATGAATGAACAATGTATCTATGACCTAATGGATGCAATGGTAGTTAATGTGTTGAGGCATTAATGCTTCATGGCGAATCTCAGATAAGTATGAGACCCTTATTCTTGGATCTGTTATTTACACTTGTAGATTACATATTCATGATATGTTTGATAAAATGCTTGTCATGTCTAGTAGGGGTCAAATCAAGGTCTTATTGAAGTAATTTCATTATTACTTCTATTTCAATGATATCTTATTAATTTGAAGGTGTCATTCAATTTTGGGCAGTGAACTGAACTCTGGACCTCAAAAAGTGGCTGAAATCCAAAGGACGTTGGCACATAACTGAGCAAAAGAGTCCCTAGATGCTGGAAGGTAGGCCTGTGAGATTATCCAGAGGTCCCTAGACGATGTCATGCCCATAGCATGAGAGCGAGTAGAGGTTAAGTTGTCCAAAATTTGAGTGGGACCCAAGGGCAAGCTACTTGAAGTGTTGGATTTGTTCCTGAGGGTCCTGAGGCTGATGTTGAATGTATGTATGGTGTGTTTCCATTGGTTCCACTTCTTAACATGACTTAGGAGGTCAAATCATTTCATAGTGACCTCTCATCGTATGTTTACCTCGGCTGGTCGGTTGCTTGGGTAGATGTGGGAGGAGGGTGTTACAATATATATTATTATCTTATGGATTAACAGTAGCCAAGCCACCCAACTTCTTGGCTTGGCCAAGTGAACATTCTATTTAACTCAGGAACATTACAAGGGATAAACCCCAAGCCTTTAAAAGGCTTCATCACATGGAATACATGGGCTCTAATACCATGGGACACCAAAACCATGTGCCTAAAACCACCATTGTGGACTTGATAACTTTGACTCTTTCACCAAGTCAAGTTGACCCTAACATTACCTTATTTAAACTTGATCATGAAAATCCACATGCTCTCCTCCCTTATCACTTAGGTATACCCTAAGACTTTACCAACATGAGTACACATGCCTAACCAAGTCTTACATTCACATACCCATATTCATGTAATTTACAAACTTCATCTCTAAAGTAATTTATTTTCTTGTTATTGTTTTCCAACACTTATGAAACCATTCTCTCACATTTGCACACTTGCTCACACCAAGTGGTCTCCTCACCAAATGTTTCATATGTGGCTACATGTCACCCTATTGTACCTCTATTTCCTCTCAAGCAATCTTCATGTATGCATGTCAAATCCAATCAAGATTCTCTATGTTACCTTTAGCATCAACATAAGAAAAAATTGGCATTTGCAACAATCACCTCCTTCTACAAACCATGATCCCTTGGCTCTGATACCACTTATTGGAGATATTTAAAAAAAAATGAGAGAAATAATCATAAAAAACATGCATAGAAAAAACGCACATAAAGTAAATGTTGGGTAATATAACCCTATTTGCCACTCCATTATAGTGAGAGAAACCTAAGTTCAACTTACCACAATTGTTGACTAGAATGCATTCCCTTTTCACCTAGAAATTTACTTATATGGGGGTTATTCCATGTTAAAGGGTGAAATTACATAATTGAGTAATTTCTCATAATTATTTTTCTAAAATTTTATAATTATGAGATAATAATTATTTCATAATTAAGAAAAATCTCATACTTGAGAAAAAGGTTTCTAAAGGCTTATTTTCCCAAGGATATCAACTTGGCCCAGTGGTGTATGATTTGGCTAGGGTTCTATCATTGGAGAATCTTCCTAACTTCTCTTCATGCTAAGAATCTATATTCACCATCCTTGGAGACTCTATGGTCCTATATATGTTGGTTTATCCTAGAGGGTCAAGCTAGCTAAAGAGCAAGGGAAATAATTCTATTGTCATGATGCTACTTTGGTTCATAATTTATGCTCCATTTGTTTTTGAGGTCATTCTTCTCAGAGAGGGGGAGACTATGCTAGATTCCAGTGAGGAGGATCCCATGCTTGAAGGTTTAATTGTACGATTTGATTCATGATTAATGAAATTACATGTTCCTTCCTGTTAATCTATGCTTATTGTTAATTATACATGTTTATGATTATTTGAACTAACGGTCTTTTGCAGAAGGCCATTCGTGGTCTCTTTTTGGTGGTGCATGTGTGCAAGTAGTATATCGATTGTAGGATGCAATATCTCTTGGTTGGAGCGGAAGATTTCTGCATCGAACCCAACACCCTTCACCAATATGTAAGGGTTGTAAGTGTCGGCTCAAAGCCTTATTGTAGGGGCTACATGCATGATTGAATGCTTGAGCATATAGATTGGGATTTAGATCGTGATTGAATGTGATTTAATTGGTCATACATTTTTTTGTCTAGAAATCTTGTTAGGGCCATAATGTTGTGGAGCAATAGCTCATTGTGTGTAAATTTTCCCACAATAGAAATTGTGCTTTTAATGAGAGATTTTCTCTTTTACTCTCTTTGTTTTGAGATCTCTACTCTTTTTTCTTGGGTCTAGCTTTTGTGTGCTCCCATTGAATTCTAAGTGGCTGTAGGGATTCATATCGATCTTCATTGGTTTGATTTTGCTTTAGATCTGAGCATATCACAAATCTGATTTTTTGTTTTTGTTCTTTTATAAGAGAGAATGAAAAATCTGGGAATTCAAATCAAATTATATAAATTTCCGTACATAATTTGGTTTAATTAACCACATAATTGGATTCCTCTAGAAACTTCGTCCAAAAATTAAATAAAAAATCACTGAAAATGGACTTTGCATGAGGATTTTATGGCCAATTGAATCTAGTTAGATGAATTCCTTTCTCGTTCGCACCCACAGATTGTGTTACTGTGTAGCTAGAACGTTATGGACACATTCTTTCCCTCTTCTACAGGCAGCTACAGGCACTCTGATTTGACACTCATCCATGCGGTTGGGCGTGTAAGTCCAGAAACCCTATGAGATCCTACATGGCTCTTTTTCTCAAATATGATTTGTTTTTTACCCTCTGTCTAAAGTCCATATTTATTGTAGATCCGATCCAAGGTGGTCTGTTGAGTTGGATTTGTTTATTTTTCTTTTAAAAGGGTTTATTACTTCATCAATTGGATTTGAATCCTACGTCTTCTCTCTGGTTTGAGTTTGGTTTCATGGATCCGTTGTCACTGATATTATCAGTTGTTGAACATTTTTTATTTGAACCCACTTTGCTTAGTTTGTGTTGGATACTTCTTTGGCTTACCTCTCTAAGGTTTTCCTTGGAGACTTGGTGTGCTTTTGTTGGGGCTATTGTCCTCATCCTTTGATCTCAATTTTCAAATATTTTTGGTTGATAGTTAACAACTAAGATATACTTTTGATTTCAATTTTGCAACCATTTTTGGCTTTGCTTGGACTTTTTCCTTTTTGTTTAAGTGATTTCATTATTTTGTTGTTTTCTTACTTTTGATTGCAAGTGGTGGTGTTTCCTTTTGGTTGTGAAAATTGTAACATAAGAAGTTTATTTTGGTGTATTTGATCTGTTGGTTATTTCATATTCTTGCTATCACTCCTACTCGAGCTTTTCTAGGCCCTCTTGCCTCTAGGGTTTGGTTTTGACCATTGTAGAACATTGACTCTTCCTGAGAAATTTTCCTACAACCATAGCTTGTTGATATTTCCCTCCTGTATCTCACTTTTTGGCTTGTTTTTTGATTGCTTGAAAGGGTCTATTTGGCTTTGGATTCCTAGCTTTTAAACTTTTTGAGTGCTTTGTGATATAGCTTGGAGACCTTTTTGGCCTCTTCTCAGTTTCTTATTTCTCGGTTTGTTTTGTGGGTCTAAATTTATATAAATTTGGGGTTTTTCATTTAGTGACTAGTGTGAGTTTCGTTTGGTAGGCATTTGTGTGTTGGTAAAAAGTGAAAATACTCTCACCCTCATGTAGTGAGCATTCATTGAATTGAAAGAAATTTTTGCATATAGATGCATTACGATGTTACTAACAAAGAGTCTATAACACCGTATGAGTTTCACGCTACTACAAAACTGAGTAAATAACAGCTTGTAAAATTATTGTGTTAATAAAATTCACTAGACTCATCTTTTATTTTTAATGGTAGTACACCAACATTAGCTTAGGCTAGGGTTTTGGAGATATGTGTGTGAGTAAACTGCTCCAAAAACATAAAACCAACATAGCAGCTTGCGATAGGGATTTAAATCCACTTTTAGTAGTGTGGTCTGGGAATCCCTTCTAACACAAGGGTTAATCACGAGGTCACACTTGGGTTGGGTGAGGTGACATACCCCATTTCGTTTAGTTGCAAGTGGTGCAGATTGCGGAATTTGCACATATTATAAATGGTGTTATTACCATTTTTTTGTAGCACTTGGGGGCCACTTGGGAGGCATCTCTCAAGGGGGTTTCATACTTTTTAATCCTACCCCTACATGTGAATTTAGTTGATGATTTTCCCCCTAGGATATGTTATTGTTAGTGGTGACCATAATGGAAATTATTTTAGGGCTCATACATAGGTACAGGGTCGAGCTCGTCTTCTCTGTATCTGGGACAGATATTATTCATACTCTCTCAATCCTCTGGGGGGTGTCCCATAGCTAATAAGGGAACTTGGACCAATTTTGTAGCTAAAAGGGTTGGGAATCAAGTCGCTAGCATAATTATCCCATCGGTAGCTTCTCTGTCTTTGGTTTGCACGTGACTACCTTTCTAGGACTTTTCTAGTGTGTGCTCTTTAGTTTGAGTCAGTAGTTTTTCCTTAGGGGTGTTTTTACTAACTTGTTTTGGTTAACATATATTTATCCACCCTAGTTGAACCTAATAGTCATCAATCACATAGAATTCATGGTTTAACTCCTAAATGGGGTGGACTTTTGACTCCTGCTCATAGATTATTTGTCGGTGTTCAAGACCAAGACCAACATATAGTTGTGGATTATGTTCCTAATCCTCCTAGTATTGATTTGATATCAATTGATACATTGATGGACCATTTTGTCTCTCCCGTCAATCCACCTTTGACTAATCCATCAAGGCCATAGTTATTGTGGCTAAACCTATACGGTTCTACACCCACTTAAACACACGTTCCTCTTTTACTGATGGAGGATGTTAGTTCCTCTTTACCTTCTACATTCGTAGTCTCTGTTGTTATGTCATATTTGTCGTCACTGAACATGGCAAGACCTACACCTCCATTGACACCTCTCACGTCTTCTTAGGGTATTACACCAATCTCTTCTATGGCTCCTACAAATTTCCCTAGTGTTCCTATGCATATTACTTCATCTATGTCAGCTATGATTGTTAACCTTACTCAGCCTATAGGATCATGAATTTTTACTCCTTGCTTTGCTCAACCTATTGTTCTTATTCCTAAGATGGGTATGGTAACCTCAGGAAATGTGTGGGGAGGATCAGTTGTTGCTCCTAGCCACTATTGGGGCAACATTTCTTCTAATATCTCTCAAACTAGGTATAGTTCATTGTTTGGAAGGACGCCACCCTCTAGTACCTATTCTGGAGTGGCTGGTTTACCTGGGGGCAACCCTATTGTTAGCACTGTCACACCTATGAATCATCCTCCTTATGTTGGTGTTGTTGCACAAGGTGGTCCATATTTTCCTATCAGGTACAACCTATTGTAGCAGCTACAACAACTCTCCAAAATTTTTCCCATGCTTTGATTTTGGATCCTCCCTTCTATCTACACGAGTCTATCATTCATTATCGTCAAGTATTCATGCTATTTTAAATACTTATCATTCCATGCAATAATTATGATGTCTTGTTTTGACATCGATCTAACACAAACCATCTCATGCCTTGACCTTGCAGCATTATTGGTTTTCCTTCTTGGAACTGCACAATCCATTGCCTCTGGAAATTGCGTTGAGCTTTGAGGATTTGAACAACACAATCATGGAATGAAGGCCAACCTGGAGCTCGGAAATTAAGCAAAAGTTGTCCTTCCCCTTAGAAATCATGCAATTCACAGAGTCAAGGAATTGCACAAGCCCTTGAACCTAGGAATTGTGCAATCCCCTTTACCAGTCTGAAAAAGTAGTTTCCCGAAAAAGTAGAGTTGGCATCCCTAAAAAATAGGGATTTCCCAAATAATGTCCGATGAAGTCCACTAAGATACTAATTATGAATTTCAGAAAAGTGGCACTTTTTCCTTGATTTTAGCATGTGCATCATAAACCCTAACCCACCTAGATCTATTTAATAGATTCCCCTAGAGCTCATTTTCACACTCAATCTTGGAGCTCTAGCATTCCCAAGGAGATCAAGGCTCTTTCGGTCAAGTTTGTGGCGCTTTTTCGGGTAAGTTTTGCATTTGTCACTTTTTATCACTTTTGATCTCACTTTTGTTGTTTTTGCTTCTATGAGTGGTGTTTTTCCTGTTTCTTTTCACAGTAGCAGGAATTTTACTTTACATTAGCTTGTACAAGTGTTGGTTCATTCTGTCATTCACATTTTCCAAGTGTCACATCGAGTTCTTGCTTTTTTCCCACCAACAATTGTCGTTGTTGGGTCACTTTGTGCATGCTCATTTTTCCTTTTGCATGATTGTTTCTCACACTTAGTTTCACTTATCTAGCCTTCCCTTAGCTAGATCTACTTTCCTTTCTCCCCCAACACTCATATCTGTCACTTTTTTCGCTCTTTCCCAAGCAAATCTGCACAAATTTGGCCAGCAATTTCCTTCCCCAACTATGCATTTCCCATCTTCAAGATGCAAGCCTCAATATTGGCCTCTGAGATTTCCCAACTGTGCATTGTGAAGTCACAAGCTTCAGCCCTCATCCCTGGCCACTGGTATTGTGCAATGTGTAGTTCCTTCCCTCACTCTGCCCAGTTGGGACTGCACATTACGCAGTCTCAAGCCTCTATATTCCTCCTTGACTACAGAGATTGTGCAATGGATAGCTCATGAGGGTAGTCTCCCACCTTCATCTTATGAATTGCAGAATATTTCCTCACAGTGTGTGATTTTTTTCCTTGATCTTGCTAAATATACTAATTTTCTTGAGCTAATTCATGTTTTCCATGAGTGCATTTTGTCATATAGGTACTGCATCTTTTTTATGTATATATCTCTTTAATTTGTTATCATCATGGCACCCAAGAGATCCACCTCAAAAGACACCACAAAAAATAGCACCGGTGAGATAGTTGAGAGTGTTCCTACCACTATATCAGTTATTTCAGATACTCAACTATTCATTGAGAACGAATCAAACATTACATGGCACATAGTGAAATATGTTTACACAACAAGAAGTTTCAAAGAGAATCTTGAAGATAGGCAGGTTTACATCAATGTCAAAAAGGTAGGATTACACAAGATTACATATAGATTTCTATCCTTTCCATGTGCATACATTGTCAACTAGATCCTGTCACATATGAATACAAAGACCATTACTCTCAACTGTAGAAATTTCACCTGTAGAACAAACCGATATATACAATTTCCTAAAGCATAATACTTGTTCTACTTCTACAAAACATTAAGCAGAAGCATAATCGAATTCATGAGCAACATCAAGTAGAAACATGCATAACTGATCAAGAGAAATAATCACACATAACACAAGATATATCCAGGGGAAAGCACCAACATAAAACCCCAACCATGTATTATCAATCAAGTGCAAATCCTCAACAACATACAAAAAGAATCAGCTCAATAGTTATCCTACTCTCTCGGTAATCAGAAGATCCTGATGATCTTCAATCAGAAGATGAAAATCATGGACTACCTAGGCCTCAATATATAGGCCACAAGTCCTCCAATCTCCTATAATAGATCCTTCTCCATGCAAGGAACACTTACTAGAAATATCCAAGCATCTGATAGTACATTGTCCCACATCTAATCTCAACTGGGTCTCTGATAGAACTCACATGCATTAGTTATCCATGAGTAACTTCTTAGTTATCTAAAATAATAGTTGTCACATGCATGCAAGCATTAACAAACTATATTTTATTATTTTAACAACTTGTTAAAATAATTTAACTTGACTTGACTAGATAGAACTAAGTCAACTGATTCTTTCATTATAGAACTCATACGTATTCCCTCAATCAGTGGAGGAAATTAAGGATAAATTCCTCAATTAGTGGGACAACTCATATCCATGCTCACAAAGACTTCAAATTCGAATTTCCTTAACTAATTAACTCAACTGAATTAATTAATTAATATTTCCAACTGTTGTTAAGACCAAGATTAATTTTACTTCCTATAGATAGACTAGGGACTGCTATAAAAAGGAAGGGACCCAGAAATGCTATTTTTAGAACTTTCTATTTTTAGCAGTTTCACCTCTCACCCAAGGTGGCCAATGACCTCACTGGCCAAACTACTATTTTTAAACATGCTATTTTTAGACATTCTATTTTTAGCACATTCTAAATTTAGCATTTCTTGTTGCCCACTTTTCAACACTCCCTCTCAACAAGAAAGCAATTATCAGCAACCCCGATCCTGTCCCTGTGGAACTCAAACTTGCCTTTTGACAATGCCTTTGTCAAAATACCTGCATCCTGCTCCTCGGTCGAAATGTAGTGCAACATCATGATCCTCTTGATCACACAATCCCGTAGATGATGATAGTGTATATCTATATGCTTGGACCTATCATGAAACACTGGATTCTCAAAGAGTTTAATACAACTCTGATTATCACAATATATCATTGTAGGATCCATCATCTAACCAAACAATCCCACTAGAATCTTCCGCATCCAGATGGCCTCACATGCAGCCTGACTAGCTGCCATGTACTCTGCCTCTACTATGTTAAGTGCAACTGATATCTGTTTCCGGCTATACCAAGAAACTACAACTGACCCAAGGTTGAAGATTCCTCTAGAAGTGCTCTTCCTGTCTAATGGACTACCTTCCCAATCTGCATCTTAAAAGCCTTGGAGCTTCACACCCTTTGTCTGCATGTACCATAATCCACACTGTGTAGTGCCTCTGAGATATCTCAACACATGCTTTGCGACCTTCCAAAATAACTTGGTTGGCTAAACCATAGCTTGACTCTGTCAGTTCACTGCAAAGCACAAATCCAATTGTGTGTTCACCAAATACATGAGTGAACCCACAAGCTGCCTGTAAATTGTAGCAGCTGCTACCTCACTTGAAGTAGCATCCTCCTTCCTCCAATTACCTACTAGAGGAGTCTCTATGGGCTTGCACATCTCCATGTGAAAGCGCCTCAGTATCTCATTGGCATCGTTGCCCTTAGACACAAATATTTCCCCATCTCTCTACCACACCTCCATGCCTAGAAAGTAGTGCATGAGGCCCATGTCCTTCATCTCAAACTCTCTTGCAAGATTCGCCTTGCAAGACTTGATCAACTGATCATCACCTGTCAAAATTAGATCATCGACATAAAGTACAATAATCAATAGCTTACCATCTACAATGATGTGGTAGAGGTTCACATCCGCTTCACTCTTGGTGAATCCCAACCTAGTGAAATAACTATCGACCCTGGTATACCAAGCACGGGGTGCTTGCTTTAGCCCATATAATGCTCGCTTGAGCTAACACACATGTGACTCACGATCGAAGGTCTCAATTCCCTCTGGCTACTCTATGTATACCTCTTCCTCAATCTCCCCATTGAGGAATGCTGTCTTCACATCCATTTGATGTATCTGCTAACCCATCTGTGCTGATAGTGCTAGAATCGATCTCATCGATGAGTACCTTGCAACAGGAGCAAAGTTCTCATCATAGTCAATCCCGTCAACCTGTGAGAAACCATGGGCAACAAACCTTGCCTTGTGTTTCTCAATACTACCATTAGCTGCCTACTTTACCTTGTAAAGCCATCGGGAAGTAACCACTAACTTGTCCCCCGGTTTGGGAACAACATCCCATACATTGTTTCGCATGATAGAATCATACTCCTCTACCATCACATCCACCCAAACTGATTGCTGTACTGCCTCCTCAAAAGAAGAAGGCTTGGTCGCTACACACTCCCCAACCAGGGCCATGTATCCAATGTATCTATCGGGAGATCTCCTCTATCTGCACTAAGAGGATGGCTGCCCCACATTCTCTCTGACATCCTACATCAATCTGTCAGCTTCCCGTGAGCATTTCTGCCCCTCTCTAGAAGACTCTCCAGCAGTGGTGATCTCCACTACTGGAATCTTTGCATGTGGTTGATTTGCATCATCAGGAGGCTTCTCCTCCTTAGGAACTAATAGTTTCTCATCATCACCATACAACTTGAGCTCCCTCTCAAGTGATACTCGCATGGCTCGCTGCCCATCAAACTTCAGATCCATGCGCACTACGGTCCTCTGACTGGCAGGCAAAAATACACAATAGTTGTGAGGTGTATCTGTGTACCCCACAAGTATTCCCAATTCAACTGTTGGGTCTAGCTTCTTCCAAGCATCTTTGGTCACATGACAAAAGACTGGTGATCCAAAGATGCGGAAGTGACTCACATCTAGTCTCTTCCCCAAAAAAGCCTACATAGGTGTCTTCATCTCCAAAATACAATGAGGACTTTTGTTCTGAAGATATACATTTGTATTGCATGCCTCAACCCACAAATGAAGTGGTAGGCCTTGGTCATGCAACGTCGATCGAGCTGCGCCAACAATAGATATGTTCTTCCTTTCAGCCACCCCATTCTGTCATGGATTATGAGGTGCCATGAGTTCCCGTTTAATTCGTTTTGAAGCACAGAGATCCTTAAACTGCTGGGAAATATACTCTCCACCGTTATCACTTCACAAGGCCTTTATTTTCATCCTTTATTCTTTCTCTACCAAAGCTTTGAACTCACAAAACTTCAATAAGGTTTGATCCTTCTTTTGCATGAAGTAGATCAACATCTACAAGAAAAATCATCAACAAAAATAACACAATACCTTTTCTTTCCAATGGAGGTTGTAGAGAAGGGCCCGCATACATCTGAATGAACTCGCTCCAAAACTACTCCTACTCTACCATCCCGATCATGAAAAGAAGATTTTGCATACTTACCCAAAGTGCAACCTTTGCATGTGCTCACTTGCTCCAACTTGCACTTGCATAATCTGGTAGAAATTTGTTGCATGATCTTCAAGGCCCCATGATGCAAGTGGCCCAATCTCCTATGCCATAACTTGCCAATATCTTGGCCATGCATCACCTCTGCTTTGGAACTCAAATCAGCACAGTGTTCTACCTGTAACTTATAGATATTCTTCACTCGAATCCCCATCTATTTGGTTTGTCCAGTGCCTATATGCCTTAGGAAAACCTTTCCCAAACTAAAGACTACATCATAGCCTTTATCCTCAAGCAAAGCAATGGACACAAGATTTTTTTTCAGCCCTGGTACATACATAACATTAGAAAGAGAGAGGGGAGAACCATGCTCCCTCTGGAACACAACCATACATTCACCTTAGACATAGTACTTTCCATCATCGCCCATCTCGATCTGTATCTGGAGATCCTTCTCCTCCAAAGTGCTGAAAATAGTCTTGTCACCTGACATGTGGGAAGAAGCTCCACTGTCCAAGTACCAAACACATCCCATGCTGGATGAAACCATGCATGCAATAAGTGAGAAATCCATCTCAAATTGTGAAGCTAGAGCATCACCATCAGATTCCTTGGAGGAACCTTACTTAGACTTGTTCCTCTTTGGGCAACTAGTAGCATAGTGACCCAACTCATGACAATGAAAGCATCTCACCTTCGATTTGTCATACTTCTTCCCTCATTGAGAAGACTTGGATTAGGATGCCTTCACTTTCCCTTTCTTAGCTTTAGATGCTAAATCCAGGTTCTCTTCATCATCATTCTTTGATGAAGAAGCTCCATCTCTAGTGTTCCGTCTGATCTCCTCCTACATCAAATTTGACCATAGTCGTTCCTAATCTGGTAGTTTATCCCTTCCATTCACTAAGTCCTAGTAGCTATGCCAGCTCTTAGGAAGGCCAAGGAGTGCTAGACTCACCATATCATCATCAGTGGTAGTGACCCCTATGCTTGCAAGCTCATCTCTGCAGTTGGTAAGTTTGTTTAGGAATGTAGAGATCATATCGCCCTTCTCACACTTGATCTTTTGAAGCTTGTTCTTCAACGCCAACTTCCTCTGATCACTGCTATTTTGATATAAATCTTTCAATGTTTTCCACATTGCAAATAGAGTCTCCTTCCCATGGAGGCTCGAGACTATGTGATCTCGAACTCCCTCTAGGATGATTCTCCTTACTCTAGCCACGTTCTTCTTCCAGTCTGCAACCTGAGTAGCATCAGTAGGCTTAGGGGCATCTTGATCAATGAAGTCCTTAATGCAATTATCTTCCAATACTACCCCCATGTGATCCTTCCAAGCTATGTAGTTTGAGATGCCATCAAGGGCATACTCAAGCCTCAACCCATTGAAGTCCATCTGGATGAAATCTGAACTGTGATGAGAACTAGATATCTATATCTTGAATAATAAACTTTGAATTTCTTTATATTGTTCCTTGCTTGATTATCTGTGCTTCGATACCATGTAGAAATTTCACCTGTAGATCAAACTGGTAATTCAATGTACTAAAGCAAAACAGATGATCTACTTCTACAAAACATTAAGCAAAAGAAAAATCGATTTCATGAGCAACATCAATCATAAACACATATAACTGATCAAGAGAAGTAATCACACATAACACAGATATGTCACTGGGGAAAGCACCAACATAAACCCCAACACTATATTATCAATCAAGTGGAAATCCTCTTCTGTTTACAAAAAAAATCAGCTCAAGAGCTATCCCGTACTCTCTGCAATCAAAATATGATGATGATGGAATCACTATGCCTCAATATGTAGGAAACCATCCATCAATCCCCTATTTTCTTATGCAATTTTTATTGGGGTCCAATTCATAACATATGAGCATTGGCCCCAAATCATACCTGCTGTCAACCATAGGTCCAAATACGCAATCCTTGATGACACTAGTTCCTCATGCATATAAGGAATATTCCATGGGAAGATCCAAGCATCTGATAGTACATTTTCCCTCATCTGATCTCAACTCGGTCTCTGACAAAACTGACATGCAACAGTTATCCATGAGTGAATCCTCAATTATCTAAAATAATAGTTGTCACATGCATGCAAACATTAACAAGCTATAATTTATTATTTTAACAACTTGTTAAAATAATCTAACTGGACTTGACTAGTTAGAACTACGTCAACTAATTCTCTCATTATAGAACTCATACTTATTCCCTGAAACAATGGAGGAAATTAAGGATAAATTCCTCAATCAGTGGGACAACTCATGTGCATGCTCACAAAGACTTCAAATTCGAATTTCCTTAACTAATTAACTCAACTAAATTAATTAATTAATATTTCCAACCGCTGTTAAGACCAAGATTAATTTTACTTCCTATAGATAGACTAGGGACTGCTATAAATAGGAAGGGACCTAGAAATCCTATTTATAGAACTTTCTATTTTTATAAGTTTCACCTCTCACCCAAGGTGACCAATGACCTCACTGGCCAAACTGCTATTTTTATACATTCTATTTTTAGCACATTCTAAATTTAGCATTTCTTATTGCCCACTTTTCAACAATTGAAGCTTCCAAGGCACACTTATGTGGCCTCCAATGCTCAAATTTGAATTCCCTTCAAAGGAGATTTGGATAAAGGTCAAAGGCAGATACATGTCCTATTTGGATTGTAACTCTATGAGGTGTCTCATCATTTCTCATTTGGATTAGAACTCTATGAGACACTTAGGGGATATGTGTCTCATTATGAGCCATTTGGTTGTAACTATATGAGATTTTAGTGGATCCTCATTAAATAGGGTAGCTTCTTATGTTTTTGTATAAATAGAAGAGCCTTGTCCTTTGAAAGGCATGTGTAAAGTTGGAGAAATGCTCATGTTTTTAATAGAGAATTTGGAGCTTATACTTGGAGATTTGAAGATTTAGTTTTTCTTGCATATGGAGCTTCTTCACTTGCCATGCTCATACACCATTGGAATGGCCATCTAATGATTCTGTTGCTTTTATAAATTAAATTTCATTTCCTTTCTTAGTATTAGTTTTAGAATGACTGTGTAATCTTTTCTTGTCTAAAAACATTTCAATAGGGAAGATTTATGTATTTTCTAATTGGATTAAGTTTGAGGCAAGGGCTCATAGTTATTTAGTTTCCTTCATGTTCTGTTATTTACTTTCTTAGATCAAACTATCAATTCACTGTATAATTGAATAAAGGATCAGGCCAAGAAGGTGACTTCAAATTGGGTGATTGAATGTTCAACCTATGTAATCATTGAGCTTTACTTTTTCATGCTTTTATATTTTCTTTTAAGATCCTTATTTTATTGCATTAACTGTTATTCCTAAAGATCATTCTAAGAATTTGATTTAATAATATTTCAAGATTGAATGGTTGAATATTTGATACATGCAATTACTGAGTTATTTTCTGCACACTTTACTTGCTTTTCTAGGACATTAGAAGTTAAATTATAAATAGTTTCTTACACATCATCTCAAGAAGGTAACACTTCATAATTGAATGCTGGAATAACTAAGCATACATTAGTTGTTTTTTATTTCACAAGTTAATTGAATTTCATTTTCATTATTTGATTTCATAGATTAGATGAATTGGTTTTCATTATTTTGTAGTTAGATTAATCTAAACTAAAAGACAATTTCTAGCACATACAGTGCACGCATGCTTCACAAGTTTACGAAACCCCAGGTTGAAAAATTAAATGACAGGCAATCACTTTGCCCCAACAGAGATCATCAACATAAATTACAATGATCAAAATTTTACTTCCACCACTATGTGGTATAGGTTCCCATCCACTTCACTCTTCATGGAGCCCAAGCTAGTGAAGTAGCTATCTATCCTGGTGTACCAAGCACAGGGTGCTTGCTTGCCCATACAACGCTCTCTTGAGCCAGCACACATGCAACTCACAGTCAAAGGTATCAAAACCTTCATCCTGCTCTATGTACACCTCTTCCTCAATCATGCCATTAAGGAAGGTTGTCTTCAGATCCATCTAATGTATCTTCCAACCCATCTGTGCTGATAGTGCCAATATAGATCTAGTCGACAAGTACCTTGCAACAGGAGAAAAGGTATCATCATAGTGAATCCCCTCTACTTGTGAAAAGCCACGGGCCACAAATCTAGCCTTATGCTTTTCCACACTACCATATGCAGCTTTCTTTACCTTGTAAATCCAACGAGATCACACGATTGACTTGTCGTCCGATCTCAGGACCACATCCCAAATGCTATTATGAACTATGTAGTCATACTCCTCCAGCACGGCATCAACCCATATGCACTGCTTCCTTAAAGGAAGATGGCTCTATCACAACAAATTCACCCATAAGAGCCATGTACCCAGTGTACCTATCAGGTGACCTCCTCTGTCTGCGCTGAGAAGTGGGTGCTCCCACATTCTCCTGTGCATCATCCAACAATTTGTCAACCTTTCTGGTGTTCTTTCTTCCCTCTCTGGAAGACTTTGCCTAAGTAGATGTCTCCACTCTCAGATCCTCTGCATGTACCTTCTCCACATCAATCGAGGCTCCTCAACCTTAGGAGCTAAAAGATCCTCATTCGCATGTTTCTCAAGCTCCCTCTTAAGGAAAGCTCGCATGGCCTTCTCCTCATCGAATCTGACATCCCTATGAACCACTATCATCCTTCTGGTCATCAATTACACCCAATAGTTGTGAGGTGTATTAGTGTACCCTAAAAATATCCCAACTCCGTTGTCATCTCAAGCTTCTTCCATGCATCTTTGGTCACATGACAATATACCGATGACCCAAAAATCCTGAAGTGACCAACATCTATCCTCTTACCATAATAAGCCTCCTCTATTGTCTTCATCTCAAGTATCCGATGTGGAATATGGTTCTGAACATAAACCGATGTGTTGCATGCCTCAGTGCACAAGTGAAGTGGTAGGCCCTCATCATGCAACATCACCCTCGCTTCCCCTACTATGATTTTGCTCCTCCTCTCGGTCACCCCATTCTCCTGAGGGTTATGGGGTGCCGTCAACTCCCGTTTAATCCCTTTCGTTGTGCAGAAGTTCTTAAACTTGTTTGAGACATACTCACCATTGTTATCACTCTATAGATATTTAACCTTTTTTCCCGACTCTTTCTCCACCAATTCTTTAAACTCACAAAACTCTGTAAAAGTTTGATCCTTTTTTTGCATGAAAAATATCCATCATTTATGATAATAGTCATGAACAAATATAACATAATAACTATGTTTGGTTGTGGATGCCATTAAGAATGGTCCACACACATCTGAATGGACTCACTCTAGAATAAAATATGCTTGACCATCTCTTCCTTGAAAGGAATACTTGGTGTATTTTCCCAAAGTACAATCCTTTCATGTATCAACATTCTCAATTGTACCTTTGGGAAGACCAGTAGAGATTTGTTGCAATATCTTCAAAGCCACATGATACAAGTGGCCTAATCACCTGTGCCATAACTCGCCAACATCTCGGCTCTGCACCCTTTCTTATTTTGTTCTCAAATAATCACACTCCTCTATCTCCATCTTATAAAGAATGTTCACCCGAATCCCTATCTTCTTTACTTGACTCGTGGCTATGTGTCGAAGGAACACCTTTCCTTTCGAGAAGATCACATCATAGCCTCTATCCTCAAGCATGGAAATGGATACCAAGTTCTTCTCAAGCCTGGATACATACATAACATTCTTCAAGGTGAGTGGAGCCCCATGCTCTCTCTAAAAAGTAATCATGCTGAATCCAGTAACACTATACTTCCCATCGTCACCCATATCGATATGCATCTAAAGATCTCTCTCCTCCAGGTCATTGAATAACTCTTTGTCGCCAGTAATGTGGAATGAAGCTCCACTTCTAAGTACCATACACTTTCCATCATTGATGACACCATGCATGCAATGAGAGAAATTCCAATTCGAATTGAGAGAATAAAGCCTCACCCATCGCTCCCCTTGAGGACTTCTTCTTAAACTTCTTGAGTCCATAATTTGTAAAAAAATGGCCCAGATCATGACAATGAAAGCACTTAAATTTCCTCATTTCTTTATTCTTACCTCCATGATAAGAATCCGACTTGGAATGAGAAGCTTTCCCTTTCCCCTTCTTCTCCTTAATCACTAAGGCACAGTTCTCTTCATCATCAATATTTGATGAAGAGCCTTCCATGGTGTTCCTCCTAATCTCCTCCGACATCAAATCCGACCACAATCGTTCCCAATCTGGCAGCTTCTCTCAATCGTTGATAGAGTCTTGATAACTATGCCAACTCTTAGAGAGTCCTAGAAGGTAAGACTCGCCATATCACCCCAGAAACCATGATTCCATCACTTCCAAGTTCATAATGACACTGAGTGAACTTGGTCAAGTGTTTTGGAATCGTCTCGTCTTTCTCCATTTTGATTTTTCATAGTCTGTCCTTGAGTTCCAATTTCCTTTGGTCACTATTGTCTTGATACAAGTTTTTCAATGCTTTACACATAGCATACGGAGTTTCCTTGCCATGGAGACTCGAGACAATGTGGTCTCAAACTCCCTCAAGGATTATCTAATTCGCCATCGCCACACACTTCTTCCATTCGACCAAATTTTGTTCATCCAATGTTGTTGGCTTAGGAATTTCTTGATTAATGATTTCATTCATTCCATTATCCTCTAGCAAAGCTGTCATTCTATCCCTTCAAGCTATAAAATTCGAGCTTCCGTATAAGTCATACTTGATCTACAAACTATAGAACACCATCTGTCGATCCTAAAGTATGTATTGCAAATTTGAATTGCATCTGTAACCCAAAACTCAAAACTTCGAAATCTCCTCTAGTATATTGTTCTCAGCTCCGATACCATGTAGAAAATCCTGTAGACTCACAAGCTCATGCAATGTACTAAACCACAAGACAAGAATCTACTTCTACTTTCAACCAGCAGAATCCAATAGATCGATGAAAACAATATTAACAGAAGAAAATAAATCAATGGCACATAACACAAGATGTACCTAAGAAAATCCACTGCTCAAACCCCCGCTATATGTATTGCATATATCAGAAATATGAGTGAAGATACAAAGCTTGTTCTCACTAGAAAAATTCCACACAAGTATGATCCACTCTCTCATCTCACAAGCTAGCTCTTGGCCAACACTTAGCCACTTCTACAGCTCTCCAAGCTTCTAATCTCTTACATAATTCCTAGGATGAATAGCCAGTATTTGAAGGGAATTCATGCTTCCAAAACTGTGCAATCAATGATGCATGCATGATATTAACACTCCAGTAAATAATACCATTAATAGTACATTGTCCTTTCACTCTAGTCTCAACTGGGTATTTTTCTGAACTAACATGCATGAGTTTCTGATGAAGGAATCTTCAGTTAACTGGAATAGCACTAGTGTATGCAATAGTGCACCAACTGAATGTTAGTCTTGTATTAGTTCCAAGAACAAACTGGAACTAATTTAACTGAACTTAACTCAGTAAACTGAGTGATCTAATTTAAAACTCAATTTAAACTCATATTGGACCCCTAAAACTTAGGGAGAACATATACATGACTACAGAAAGACTTCCAACTCGAAATTCCTAAGCTAATTAAACTTAATTAACTATTTACAAGTTGCTATGAGAATAGAATTCAATTTTAACTGTCAAGTTAATTCAAGGACAAATTAAACTGGAATTTCTTGTTTCCATTTCTCAACAGGCCATCCCATTAGCCTTAGAGCTCTTTTTGTATAATTTTATTTTCTTCTTTTCACTTCTTATTCTCATGCGTCTCTTATTCTTGTTTTTCCTATTTCTGCATTTAGTATCGATGCTTCTTTTGTTGTAGGATTGGGTTAAATGATTGATTTTGTAGGTTATTCATGGAGTCACAAGCATGATTCATACTTATAATAGCTTTGAAAAATCATATTCATCATTGAGCTACTTGGATTGGGTTACTAGTTCGTGAATCTAGAATTTCTAGAAGTTCTTGTAGAAAAATAGTAGTAATTTTCTGCTATTTTTTAGCACGTATTGACAAGGGTATTTTGGAGTGATTCCACTTGGAGTGTAGACCTAAGACATCCTATTCAGTAACAAAATTTGTCCCATCCCATTAGCATTTGATTTACTTGTTCATTCGGTGAATTATCTCCTCCTATAGCAATTTTGTTTTGCCTGTAGCAATTCTGTTTCGCCTGTAGCAACCTCCTATAGCACTCTTGTAGCACTTGTAAACTTCACCATATTTGCTCCAAAATCTTGGTTTTTGTCTCTTAGAATTGAATCATGACCCACAGGCTCTAAGTCCATGATTGAGGACAAATAAACACCAATTAGGACATGCCTTTTTACAAAGTAGATTAGGCCTATTTATTTTAATCCATGCTCTTAGGATTTCAATTACAAATTGTTGTTCTTACCTATGATTAATCTTTTTTCAAAGTAACACTTCCATTTCTAAAATTAGTTTAGGCTTTGATTTCATGACATTCAGTCCATTACATCATATCAAAGAAAGGACACATTGTATGTTGCACATATAGTGGTAACACCTTTTAAGTTTGTACGAACCTTGGGTTAATAAATTAAGTTGGTAGCCTTGGGATTTGCAACATTCTTGTTGCAATACTAGGGCTCATCAATAGGTGAAGTTGCTTCTTCACCCTGGCTCTTCCTTCCTAGCTCTACACATGTTCTATGTATTTATATTTTTGTTCATGCCTTAAAATTTTGTAAGATCGAAATTTTGTAAGCTCCGATTCATTGCGTGGATTCACATATTGTATCAAAAATACAAACAAATAATCGAGAGTCCAAAATTTTGATGCTTGGATTTTGGGTTGTGGTGCCTATATAAAAGGTATGGGGGAGATTTAAATTTCAAATGTGGAATATATTTTTTTTTTATAAGCAAATCCATTAAAAAAAATGTTGGTATAAAATTCTATGCATCTCCTTCATACCGGGTTGTAGAGCGTCTCTTAACATAAATACTTCTCAACAAAAATATCTCTATGATCTCTTTCATTTAATTAAAAACATAGTGTGCCAACTAAAGATATAATTGTCATGGTTTTGACTACCAAAAACATTTTTTATGGCCTAAAAAATTCCCTACAAAACTCTGGACTTTGAATCAGTTAAAACCCCTTGTAACTTTACTCTATAACTGTTATACAATTAAAAATATAGTCTTTGTGTGCTTTCTTTTTTAACTGGAAGTACTAGTATGTATATGTATGTATACAAACATACATACATATATATAAGTTTTTAGGTCTTCCTTTAAACACTTGGTACACATGCAATTACTTCTTCTACCTTTTAGTCCCCACCTGGGCCCCATGGTTCATGCAGGGCCTTACTAAACTCTACTAAGATGGAGGGGTCCCACTTCATTTTCCACCTTTCAACATGGCATTATTTTATTGGTTGCAACAACAAACATGGTCCATCCCTCATTTTTTCCGACAACATGTGACTTGCACACTTGTAGATCTGAATATTAATCGTGGACTATATCAAAAACCCAAAAAGCATATCATATTACAACATACGTTATGGTTTGTGGTAAGTTGCAATTTCAATGGATCCAACATCCATGGTTGACCTGATCCAACGATTTAGATCCATATCAGATTGGAATACATGGAAACTTATACTTTTATCTATATATAGTATATACTATATATATATCTATATATATATATATGATATAGATAAGTTTGGCATGTATTCCCTTTAAACACTTCGTACACATGCAACTACTTCCTCTACCTTCCAATCCCCTCTTGGGCCCCATGGTTCATGTGGGACCTTACTAAACTTTGCTAAGATGGGGGATCCCACTTCCTTTTCAACCTTTCAACATGGCATTATTTTGTTAGATGCAACCACCAATAGGGTTCATCCTTCACTTTTCCCATAACATGTGACTTGCACACTTGTAGATCCGAAAATTGATCCTTAGGTATATCAACAACCCACAAATCATATCATATTAGAACATACATGATGGCTTGGATCCATATTATATTGTACCATGCACAAGGGTTTAGTGTAGAAATTTGATAGAAATTATAACTACCCAAGAAATCAAACTGAAATCAGGAGACACAAATTCTACTCTATTAATCTACGGAATGAAAATCACAATTTAGAACAACATGCATAGACATGAAACAATCAAAACCAAAAGTACGCAATGATTTCAAGTGGAACCCAACTGGGGAAAACCCCTCAAGCATATTTGCATTAATCAGTTGAATATATATACTTTTACAATTGCATGCTCCAACTCTAAGCACCACTTGCAAAACCAAAATTGTTCTCTCTACTAAATAAGTACCTATAGCCAACACTTAACCCATTTTTGCCTCCTCCAAAATCCTATTTCCTCAAGAAATTATGAGCTAATTTGATCTCCTAAACAATAGGGAATTCCCTATTTCCTTGTGCAATTCCCAAGGAATTGATCTCCTGACTGCATGCAAAAATTGTATACTCAACTTGTATATAATTAATGTTACACTAAGCTTTGTATCCTCCACATCAGCTGAGCAATTCGAATTCCATGCATGTTTGGGATATTTTGGGATGATTGATCAATTAACTAATAGATATCTAAGTTAGACTATTGTCTCATTGCAAAAATAACCTTCAACTGACTCTATTAATTGTTAGAGGTTAGTTAACTAAGTACAATTGAAAACAACTGAACTAGATTGCTAAAAGTTAGAAATCAACACATGCATGATTGAAATCCAAGCCCACTAACTTGAATTTTCTTATTTAAATGAGTGACAATAGCAATGTCACATTAGTTAACTACCTCCAAGTTGTCATGCTGATGTGGAAATTCAATTTACTCAATTTGACTAAGGCTAAAGTCAAATTGAGTCTTTCTTGCTACACTTTCTAACACTCCCTCTTAGTAAGAAAGGGATTTTTCACCACCCCTATCTTGCACCTGTGCAATTCAAATTTACATCTTGAAAATGCCTTTGTCAAAATTTCAACATATTTCTCCTCAGTTGCAATGAACTGTAGCAACATAATTCTCCTCTACACGTAGCCCTGCAAATGATGATACTCGATATCAATGTGCTTGGAGATGTCATTAAATACCATATTCTAAGAGAACCTAATGAAACTATGATTATCACAATATATCACTATCGGATCCATCTCCTTATTAAAAAGACCCACAAGTATTTTCCTCATCCATATAGCCTCACATGTTGCTTGACATGAAACCATGTTTTCAACCTCTGCTAAGTTGAGTGCCACAGACCTATGCTTCTTGTTGTACCAAGAAATAGTTGTGGACCCAACGCTGAAGATAGCACCTGAAGTACTTTTCCTGTCTGATGGACTCCCTACCCAATATACATCAATCAATCCTTGGAGATTCACTCCCTCTATCCTCATGTAGCATAATCCATACTTGATAGTGCCTCTGAAATACTATAACACATGATTTTCTTCCTTCCAATACAACTTGGTAGGCCTCACCATAGCTTGACTAAGCTAGTTTACTGCATAGCACATGTTGGGTCTTGTGTTCAAAAGATATATTAAAGACACCACATGTTTCCTATAAATGGTGGCATTAGCCTCTTCACCTGAAGTGGCATTATCCTTTGTCCAGTGTGTAGCCAGAGGTGTGTCCATAGGCTTGCAATTCACCATGTGAAATATTTGAAGTATTTCAGCGGATACTTCCCATGAGACATAAACAATTCACCATCAACTTTCCACACTTCCAACCCTAGGAAGTAGTGAATTAAGCCCATGTCTTTCATCTCAAATTCCCTTGCAAAATCCTCTTTGTAGGAGCAGATCAGCTACTCATCACCTATCAATATTAAATCATCAACATACAAAACAACAATAACCAACTTACCAACTACTACAATGTGGTAGAGGTTCACATTTGCTTCACTTTTGGTGAAGCTCAATGATAATTGTTGATCCGAGTGTACCATGCTCAAAGCGCCTGTTTGAGACCATACAATACTCTCCTGAGTCTACACACATGTGACTCCCAATCATATGTCTCAAATCCTTCTCGCTACTCTATGAAAATTTCCTCCTCAACAACACCATTACGAAATGTGGTCTTCACAACCATCTAGTGGCTCTTCCACCCCGTCTGTGCAGCTGATGCAAGAATTGATATGATGGAGGAATACCTTACCACATGGGAAAATGTTTCCTCATAGTCAACTCCCTCTACCTAAGAAAATCCTTTGGCAAAAATCTAGCCTTCTACTTCTCCATGCTCCATCATCTACACACTAGCCAAAATCCTGCAGATATGTTAACAAAAGTTGTAACCAGGGAGAAACTCAGAATATGCTCAGTTTTAATTGGTCTTCAAGTATGATGAAGAAGATGAGAAACATCCAGTTCCAAATTGGAGTCATTGTCTAGAAAATGAAGCAGCGGTGGAGTTGCTATAATCATTCTCCAAGTGGGAGATTGTTGGGTATGGAGCCTGATTATCTTTTGTATTCAAAGGTTTCAGCTGGATGTATACCCTAGGAATATTATACACCCCTCCACATGGGGGGGGGGTGAGGGGGGAACTTGTCCCCCCTGTGGGGGTGAGGGGGGACCGATCCCCCCCAGCTGGGGGACCCAGGGGTTAGCAGCCCCCTGGCGGGGGATTGGGGGAATCTCCCCTGAAGCTAAAAATAGATGTAAAATTGCCTTGTAAAAGTATAGTAATTTCTAGTCAATATGGATCATTCATTAGGTGGATGATCTGACGGTAGAAGTTATGTTTAGTTAAGGGTTTTTTTTCCCTAGAAGGCAACCCCTCGCTATATATGAGGGAATTGTATTGCATCTATGGATATTTGTATTCTGAGTGAGGAAGAGAGAGGAGATTGTGAGCGAAGAGGGAGTTACAACGGATCTGTTGTAGGTTGTATCTCTTCAGTTTGTTGGATAATATAATAAAAGGACTAGTTGTTTCTCTGTGGACGTAGCCCAAACTGGGTGAACCACGTATATCTGTGTCTCTCTTGTTTTATGTGTTTTTTGTGTTTATATTTCTGCAATATTTTATGTGTTCCATTGCTATGTAATATATAATTTTCTAACACTTACCACATGGGAAAATTTTTCCTCATAGTCAACTCCCTCTACTTGAGAAAATCCTTTGGCAAATCTAGCCTTCTACTTCTCAATGCTCCATCATCTACATGCTTCACTTTGTAGATCCATCTGGAACCAACCATTGATCGCCCTTCGGGTCTTGACACCACTTCCCATGCATTATTCTTCATGATGGATTCATATTCTTCCACCATGGAATCAACCCAAAGAGGTTGAGAAATTTCTTCCTCAAATGAAGAAGGAGCTGACTCAATGAGTTGTGCCATGAGATTCATGTAACCAGTGTACCTCTCTAGTGACCTCCTCTACCCACATTATCCCTAACATCCTACAACAATATTTCAGCTTACCTAGTTCTCTTTCTCCCTTCTCTAGATGGTTTTAGTTGAGTGGGTGTCTCCACTCAGCCTCCTCTTTTCTCCTCCATTTGTGGTTTCTCCACAACTTCCTAAAGCTCACCTTAAGGCTCCTCCTTTGGAGCTAGAAGCTCCTGGTTTGCTGGGATACTCAATTCTCATTCCAGAGAGAATCTCATAGCCTTCTCCTCATCAAACTTGACATCTCTCCTCACTGTTGTCATGCTCAGTGAAGGTAAAGACACCTGGTAATTGTGTGGAGTTTCGGTGTATCCTACAAAAACTCCCAATTTTGTTGTAGGCTGAAGATTCTACCTCGAACCCTTGGAGACGTGAAAATAAACTGAATCTCCAAAAATTATGAAATGAGGCACACCAAGCTTTCTCCCAGAGAAATCTTCCTCTGGTGTGATCATACCAAGTATTCTATGAGGACTCTGGTTTTTCAAGTAAACTGTTGCGTTACATGCTTATGCCCATAGATGTAATGGCAACCCTTGATCATGTAAAATAGCTCAGGCAACTCCAACTATACTCTTATTCTTCCTCTCAGCTACCCCATTCTATTGTGGGTTATGGGGTTCTATTATTTCTCTTCGAATACCTTCTTTGGCACATAAATCCTTTAAGGAATTCGAAACAAATTCACATCCATTTTTGCTCTTTCACCTTATTCCCAGACTCCTTCTCAAATAGTGCCTTAAATTACACAAATTTGGAAAACACTTCATCCTTTTTCCTCAAATAAAATCCATCATTTTCTAGAGAAACCATCAATAAAAAAAATACATAGTACTTATATTTTATTGTGGAGGTTGTAGAGAACAGTCCACAAACATCATAGTGGACTCACTCCAAGATTTCATTTTCTCTGCTATCTCAACCATGGAAGGGGGATTTGGAATATTTCCCCAATGTGAAACCCTTGCAGACATCCTCCTGGTCAAGGGAGCATTTAGGGAGATTGATAGTAATTTGTTGCATCATTTTTAAGGCACCATTGTGTAGATGACCCAATCTCCTATGCCATAGCTCTCCAACATCTCAACTTTGTACTTTTTATGCCTTGCTTCCCAATGCAGCACAATCTCCCACCTCAAGTTTGTATAGGTTCTTCACTTGAACTCCAATATGCTTCACTTTCTCGGTAGTTATGTGTATCAAAATGGCTTTCCCTTCACTGAAAATAAAATCATAGCTCTATCCTCTAATACTGCTACAGAGATAAGGTTCTTCATCAACCTAGGTACAAACATAACATCTTTGAGGAGAAGAGGGGATATTTTATCCCTTTCAGAGGCGATAGTACCAATTCCTATATCATTGTACCTCCTGTCATCCCCAAATTTAATATGAATATGGATATCCTTCTCCTCCAGGTTATTTAAAAATTCCTTGCACCCTGTAATATGGAACGAGGCATCAGAATCAATGCACCACACACTCCCCATGCTAGTGTTGGCCATGCATGCTATTAGGGTGAAGTCTAATTGGAATTTTGAAGTTAATGCTTCACCTTCTTCTCCTCTTGAAGGCTTCTTGTTAGAATTATTGTGTGTACACTTCGTTGCATAGTGCCAGTACACGTGACATTGGAAACATTTTATCTTGCTCAAGTATTTATTCTTGCCATTATTTGGGCTAGATTCAATTTTTCTTTGGGTCTTCTTTCCTTTGCCCTTCTTCCCCTTCCCAACCAAGGAAAAATTATCTTCATCCGTCGCTCTGGATGATACTCCATCTCTCGTATTTCTCTTGATCTCTTGTTGAACCAAATCAAACCACAACCTTTCCCAATTTGGTAATTTTTCCCTTCCATTCATAGAGTCCTAGTAGCTTTGCCAGGATTTTTGAAGGCCTAGAAGAGATAGGCTTACCAGATCACCTTCTATAGCATTCTCCCCAACCCCTCCAAGCTCATCTCGAACTTGATTGAATCTGGAGAGATATTTTGGAATGGTATCATTTTTTTGCATCCTAATGTTTTGAATTTTATCTTTCAGGGCCAATTTTTTATGGTCACTGCTATTTTTTAATAGCTCACTCAATGTCTTCCACATAGAAAATTGTGTGTCTTTTCCATGGATATTTGAGACTACATGGTCTCTCACACCTTCTAGAAGAATTATAATGGCCTTTGCAACATCCTTATTCTACTGGGCTAATTGATGTGTGTTAGATTGTTGGGGTTTTACAATTCCATTTTTAACATATTTTAACACACTATTATCATCAAGCACTGCTTCCATTCAATCCTTATATACTATGAAATTTTAGCTACCCTCTAGGGCATAATCTAATTTGAGTCATTGAAAGAAATTCTCCCAAATTTGAAGAAAATATGCTACACTGAAGCTACAAATTCGAAATTCCTAATGGAAAATTTTGAAATATTGGTTCTAATGTGATTTTAGGACTTTGATACCATGTAGAAATTTGATATAAATTTCAACTACTCAAGAAATCAAAATGAAATAAGGCGACACAGATTCTACTCTACTAATCTACAGAATGAAAATCACAATTTAGAACAACATGCATAGACATGCAACAAGACAAACACAAGAACACAATGATTTCTAGGGGAACCTAACTGGGCAAAACCCCTCAAGCCTCTTTGCATTAATCTGTTGAATAGAGAAACTATTACAATTGCATGCTCTAGCTCTGAGCACCACCTACAAAAGAAAAATTGTTATCTCTAATGAATGACATTGGGGGAATTTTGAGGTCTAAAATGGGCCTCCTAAGGAAATTATAAAATAATAGTGGAAATAATACAACAAAATTAGATTACATCATCAAATTTTAGAGGGAAAAGAGAAAAAACTACTTTTTCAACTCGTATTTTCAACTTATCTCCCTATGGGTTTACTCAAATTTTGAGTGGGAACGCTTGTTGGATGTCGTATTTGATTTCTCATCCAAGGAGTACCCATGTTACATACTTTTGATTAATCCTGCTACACAAAAAATGAGAAATACATGAAAAATGTATTTGCAATCACGTTTTTTCATGTATTTCTCATTTTTCGTTTAGCAAGGTCCATCGAAATTATGGAACATGGGTACTTCTTGGATGAGGAATTAAATTTTGAATCCGAGTACTTCCGCTTGAAATTTGAGTAAAACATTAAAGAGATAAGTTGAAAAAGTAGTTTTATTATTTTATTATCTTTTAATATTTTTAATTTTTTCCCCCAAAAGTTGTGAATCATCCCCCATGGTTGACATCATCACCTTGAATACTATTGGTTCTTATAAATTTTATTTCGGTTGTACACTTTTCTTAGGAGGCCCATTTTAGACCTCAAAAGTTCTCTAGTGGTACCTCTGGCCAATACTTAGCCCATTTCTACCTCCTCCAGCCTCCTATTTCCTTGTGAAATTATGAGCCAATTCAAGCTCCTAAACAATAGGGAAGTCCCTATTTTCTTGTGTAAGTCTCAAGGAATTGATCTCATGACTACATGCAAACATTGTACACTCAACTAGTATACAATTAATATTATGATAGCCTTTGTCTCCTCCACTCCAAATAAGCAATTCGAATTCCATGCATGTCTGGGCTATTTTGGGTTGATTGATCAGTTACTTGATAGATCTCCGAGTTAGACTATTGTATCACCGTACTCCAAGTTAAACTGTTGTATCACCGCACAACTAACCTTCAACTGACTCTATTAATTGTTAGAGGTCAGTTAACTAAGTACAACTAAAAATCACTGAACTAGATTGGTAGAATTTAGCAATCAACACATGCATGACTAAGCTCCAAGCCCACTAACTTGAATTTTCTTATCTAGCTAAGTGGCAAGAGCAATGTCACACTATTTAACTACCTCTGAGTTGTCCTGCTAATGTGGAAATTTGATTACTCAATTTTACAAAGGCTAATGTCAAATTGAACCTTTCTTGCTACACTTTCTAACATTTAGGTAGAGTTGCATTATCATGGATCCAATGGCCATGATTAACTTGATCTAACAACCTAGATTTATATCAAATTCTAACATGTGTTCATGTTAATACCAAGTTACACTTTTGATGGATCTAACAACCATAATCCAAGCGTTCCAATGACCCATATTTATATCAGATTCCAACATGCACATGAGATAATACCAAGTTACACGTACGATGGATCTAATGGCCACAATCCACTTGGTCTAATAGCCCAAATCTATATTAGATTCCAACATGTGCGTGATTTAATGCAATGATTGCATTCTAATGGATCTAATAACTGAAATCTAATTAGATCAAATAATTGTATTGATATAAAAGATGTTAGGGGGTTTAACAACACATCAATTCCGATGGAATTCAGTCATGCTACCTGTGTTCCACCTCCATCTTCCAATTCAGGTAACACCTAGTATTGTTGCCTCTCTATTAATGTCATAATACATTTTTTTTTTAATTTCAAATTTTTCTAATTCCTTTTTATGTTTTCCATCATTAAAGTTTATTTTCCTATAATTGTTCTTTATGTGAAATTGGAAGTCATGTTACTATAATTGGCCCATCATTCCAATAACCATCAACTTGACCTTTATACCTATATTATGTCATCCTTGGTGGGTTTCATCCTATGAATTCCATGTTGGAAAGAAAATTTCACCCATTTCATATAGAGTTTTCATAGCATGACCGCCTAGTGCAATATGGTCATTTTCTATTATCATTCTAGTCCATGAAGCTATATTGCTTGTGAAAATTTATTCAGCAACTACATACCTTGAAATTATAAAGTCTAGGGAACCATATCTAGTTAGGATATTTTTTCAAATAATGTAGGAATACTCTACAAATTTGACTTCTACATTTTGTCCTTGGGTCGTGCAAGCCATTTGTTGCAACTCAAGCTGTGATACCTCTTTGTAAAACCCCTAGTCACCCATTGGGGCACATCACTACCTCTATAACCTAATTTTTCTTAAATTTTCCCTTGAATTTGATTCCTATAATATTTGTCTAACAAGTATAACACATACTACTATGAAATGAATTCATGTACATCAATGTAATTGCATAAATGATACCATTTAAATTAATACTCACATGCAACACATGAAAATACATAATTATTCACAATGGAAATCATATAAACTTAAGAATAGAAATAAACACTTATCTTTTAAAGAAAATGTCGACTAGTTGCAAACCTCATATATTCCACCCAACCATAGACCATGTTTCTCATCATATCTCAATAGTGTTTTCACCAAATACCTTTCTTGCCTCACAACAGGGAAACCTCTACCGTTTTTTCCTAAATCCACCTAAGATTTTTACTGGGACACAATCATGTCATAAGGTCACCCCTTCTTCTCCTCTAAGGATTCCAATCACATTTTCCATAAATACATACACACACACTCACACATATATATGTGTATGTGTATGTGTGTGATGTAATGACTCTAACACTCTTTACTTTTGTGTGCATCCTTTTATAAATGTCATTCACTAAAGTCACTTTATGAACTTAGGATAAAACATTTGTAATTCTTGACTTAGGCTTATTTTAATAATATCTTAGCCACCTAGGATTAATCCTTTCATCACTTAGGTCCCTTGACCCCTCTTTCACACTGGTGGAGTCATAACCCTAAATATTTGTTTATCTGACTCGGTCTGCGACAGTGGTTTATTTTATTAATATGCATGTGATTTCATATTTACAAAATAGACTCTTTAGTGCACTAGCCTAAAATACTATTATGAGAATTTTGAGGTAAAGGACTAAAAAAATCTAGTAACAAAGTTAACTTTAAAGGAATGAGTAAGATTTAAGATGATGATGTGATCCATAAGGGTAAATATTTTTAGCAAGAATAGAAGAAAGAAAAATTTCTAATTGTATTTTCGGCTTATCTCTTTAGAGTTTTACTCAAATTTCAAGTTTAGGTACCCATCAGATGTGAAATTTATGTGGAATTAAATTCTACATCCCAAGAGTACCCACTTTATGTAGAAAATCCTGTAGATTTACAAGCTCATGCAATTTACTAAAGCACAAGACAAGAATCTACTTCTACTTTCAACCAGCAGAAGCCAATAGATTGATGAAAACAATATGAACAAGAAGAAGATAAATCAATGACACATAACAAAGATGTATATGGGGAAAGCCACTGCTCAAAACCCTATTATCTGTATTGCATATATCAAAAATATGATTGAAGATACAAAGCTTGTTCTCACTAGAACAATTCCGCACAAGTATGCTCAACTCTCTCAACTCACAAGATAGCTCTTGGCCAACACTTAGCTAATTCAGAAGCTCTCCAAGCTCCTAATATCTTGCATAATTCCTAGAATGAATATCTTGTATTTAAAGGGAATACATGCTTCCAAAACTCCGTAATCCAAACATAGGATCAATCTCTGGTGCATGCATGATATTTACACTCTAACAAATAATATCACTGATAGTAAATTTTCCCTGCACTCTAGTCTCAACCGGGTCTTTCTCAGAATCTACATGCATGAGTTTCTCATGAGGGAATCTTTCGTTAACTGGAATAACACTAGTGGATGCATTAGTGAACCAACTAACTATTAGTCCTCTATTAGTTCCTAAAACAACTTGGAACTAATTTAACTGAACTTAACTCAACAAACTGAGTGAACTAATTTCCAAATCAATTTAAACTCATACTGGACCCCTAAAATTTAGGGAGAACATATACATGACTACAGAAAGACTTCCAACTCGAAATTCCTAAGCTAATTAAGTTAATTAAACTTAATTAACTATTTACAAGTTTCTATGAGAATATAATTTGATTTTAATTCTCATTTTAATTCAAGGACAAATTAAACTGGAATTTCTTGTTGCCATTTCTCAACACTCCCTCTCAACAAGAAAGGGATTATCAGCTACGACGATCTTGTCTCTATGAAACTTTAATTTACATATTGATAATTCCTTTGTCAAAATGTCATCATCTTTATCCTCCCTGGCAATGTACTCTAACAACATAATCTGCCTCAATACACAATCTCTGAGATGATGCAATCAGATATCAATATGCTTGGACCGATCATGAAAAACTGGATTTTCGGAGAGTTTGATACATCTCTGATTATCACAATAAATCATTGTTGGATCCATCTGCTGACCAAACAAACCAACTAAGATCTTCCTCATCCATATGGCATCACATGATGCCTAACTCATAGCCATGTACTCTACTACTACCGAACTGAGTGCAACCGATCTCTGTTTCCTGTTGTACCAAGAAACTATCACTGACCCAATACTGAAGATCCCTCTTGATGTGCCTTTCTAGTCGGATGGAATCCCTACCCAATCTGCATCGGTGAATACTTGAAGCTTCACTCCCTCTATCCATCTGTACCATAATCCATATTAAGAAGTGCCCCCGATGTATCTCAACACATGCTTTGCTGCCTTCCAATACAGCTTGGTAGGCCTAACCATCGCTTGACTAATATGGTTAACTACATAGCATATATCTAGTCATGTGTTCACCAAGTACATGAGTGAACCCATAAGCTGCCTCTAAATAGTAGGTTCCACTACTCCCCCTAAAGTAGCATCCTCCTTCCTCCAGTTACCTATTAGAGGAGTATCCATGGGTTTGCTTCTCTCCATGCGGAATCTTTTGAGTATCTTGTTGGAATGCTTTCCCTAAGACACAAAAAACTCCCTATATCCATTCCATACCTCCATGCCAAGAAATTAATGCATGAGCCCCATTTCCTTCATCTCAAACTCTCTTGCAAGGTCCTCCTTGTAAGACTTGAACAGCTGATCATCACCTGTCAGTATGAGATCATCAACATAAAGTAAAATGATTAACAATTTACATTCCACCACTATGTGGTACAGGTTTTCATCTGCTTCACTCTTCGTGAAGCCCAACCAAGTGTAGTAGCTATCTATCCTAGTGTACCAAGCACGGGGTGCTTGCTTCAGCCCATACAACACTCTCTTGAGCTAGAACACATTCGACTCACGGTCAAAGGTCTCAAAACCTTCAGGCTACTCTATGTACACCTCATCCTCAATCATGTCATTAAGGAAGGTTTTCTTCACATCCATCTGATATATCTTCCAACCCTTCTGTGTTGATAGTGCCAATATAGATCTAATTGACGAGTACCTTGAAACTGGAGAAAAGGTCTCATCATAGTCAATCCCCTCTACTTGTGAAAATCCACGGGCCACAAATCTAGCCTTATGCTTCTCCACACTACCATATGCAGCTTTCTTTACCTTGTAAAGCCAACAGGAGCTCACCACTGACTTGTCCTCTGATCTCGGTACCACATCCCAAACACTTTTGCGAACTATGGATTCATACTCCTCCACTATGGCATCAACCCAAACCAGTTGTTGCTCTGCTTCCTTAAAGGAAGATGGCTCTATCACAACACGTTCCCCCATAAGTGCCATGTATCCAATGCACCTCTCAGGTTACATCCTTTGCCTGCGCTAGAAAGTGGGTGCTCCCACATTCTCCCATGCATCATCCAAAAATCTGTCAGCCTCTCTAGTACACTCTCTTCCCTCTCTAGAAGACTCTGCCTGAGTGGATGTCTCCAATCCCGGATCCTCTGCATGTGGCTGCTCCACATCAATCCGAGGCTCCTCAACCTTAGGAGCTAAAATCTCCTTGTCCGCATGTAGCTCAATCTCCCTCTCAAGGGAAACTTGCATGGTATTTTCCTCATCAAATTTGACATCCCTGTGAACCACTGTCATCCTGTTGGTCGACAAGTACACCCGATAGTTGTGAGGTGTATTAGTGTACCCCACAAATATCCCCAAATATATTGTAAGCTCAATCTTCTTCTGTGCATCTTTGGTCACATGGAAATATATCGATGACCCAAAAATCATGAAGTGACCAACATCTAACCTCTTACCGGAATAAGCTTCCTCTAGTGTCTTCATCTCAAGTATCTAATGTGGGCTACGGTTTTGAACATAAACCGATGTGTTGCATGCCTCAGCCCAAAAGTGTAGTGGTAGGCCCTGATCATGCAACATCACCCTTACTGCCCCTACCATGCTCTTGTTCTTCCTCTCGACCACCCCATTATGCTGAGGGTTATGGGGTGTTGCCAACTCCCATTTAATCCCTTCCGCTGCATAGAAGTTATTAAACTTGTTTGAGACATACTCACCACTGTTATCACTCTGTAGAGCTTTAACCTTCTTTCCTGACTCTTTCTCCACCAATGCTTTAAACTCACAAAACTTTGTGAAGGTTTGATCCTTTTTCTGCAAGAAAAATATCCTTCATTTACGAGAAAATTCATCAACAAATATAACATAATACATATGTTTGGCCATGGATGTTATTGAGAATGGTCCACACACATCTGAATGGACTTTCTCTAGAATATACTCTATTCGACTATCTCTGTCATGAAAGGAAGACTTGGTGTAAATTCCCAAAGTACACCCCTTGCATGTATCAACTTGCTCAAGTGTACCTTTGGGAAGACTGGTAGAGATCTACTACAATATCTTCAAAGCCCCATGATGCAAGTGACCTAATCTCCTATGCTACAACTCACCAACATCTCGGCTCTTCACTCTTTCTTCTTTTGTGCTTAAAGTATTACACTCCTCTACCTCTAGCTTATAGAGATTCTTCACCTGAATCCCTATCTTCTTTACCTGACCCATGGCTATGTATCAAAGGAACGCCTTTCCTTTCGAGAAGATCACATCATAGCCTCTATCCTCAAACATGGAAACGGATACCAATTTCTTCTTCAGCCAGAGCACATACGTAACATTCTTCAAGGTGAGTGGAGCCCCATGCTCCCTCACAAAAGTAATCATGCTCAATCCATTAACACTATACTTCCTGTCGTCACCCATCTCGATATGCATGTGGAGACCTTTCTCCTCTAGGTCATTAAATAACTCTTTATCTCCAGTCATGTGGAATGAATCTCCACTTTCTAAGTATCATACACTTCCCATCATTGATGACCCCATGAATGCAATGAGGGAAAATTCCAATTCGAATTGTGAGGCCAAGCCTCACCCGCCGCTCCTCTTGAGGACTTCTTCTTGGACTTCTTGAGTGGAAAATTTGTAGCAAAATGGCCCAGCTCATGACAATGAAAGCACTTAAATTTCGTCATGTCTTTCTTCTTACCTCCATGATAAGAATCCAATTTGAAATGGGAATATTTCCCTTTCCCCTTCTTCTCCTTAATTGCTAATTCACAATTCTCTTCATCATCAATATTTGATGAAGAACCGTCCCCGGTGTTCCTCTTGATCTCCTCCTGCATCAAATCTAACCACAGTCATTCCCAATCTGACATCTTCTCCTGACCATTGATAGATTCCTGATAACTATGCCAACTCTTTGGGATTCCTAGTGTTAGCGCTCAAATCTACCTTAGGCTGAAATAAGGTAAAACTCAAGGCTACATCAAACCACGCCTAGCCTCGTAGCTAGCCCTACGAGGACAGGAGAGGGCTCTCTCTAGTCGATCTCGATAAAATAAGCAATAGGGTGCGAGATGACTTTAAAATGGGAATTGATTTTAGGCTAGTAAATAGATATGAAAGTTTGATTTTGATTTTTGGGTTTTGTTGGAGAAATGGGAAAAAAACAATTTTGGGTCCGGGATAAGGCCAGATCTTTGCAGAATTCGAGTTGGGGCGAGGTAGGTAGTAGTCTTAATGCTTTTTAATTTAAGTGTATGGATGGATCGAAACGAAAAGGAGCTGAAGAGAGCAAGGGAGAACATGGATCCTCTCCAAACAGGCAAAAACATGTAAAACTAAACAAATTCAAAGGCAAAGCATTGAAATCAATGGATTCAACCTCATTTACTCATTCATTTAGTTTCAGAAGCATAAGAAGGGAATGGAATACATTAAACATGAAAGAACTTACAATAAACTGAGAGAAAACACCATCAAGAACTAAAAGCCACAAGAATCCCAACAAGTGCTGCAAAACCTCTGATCTTTCCTTAGCCAAAGTGTGAAAAATATGTACAATAGTGTGCCAAAATCTTTCCCAAGAGTCCAACCTGTAGAATGTCTCAAAAATTACATTATATAGACCTCTTAACCCCTTCCCACACCTCTATGGGTCGAATTCATCTTTCTAGGAGTAGTTTGAACTAATTCCAAACATAGAGCTAAAAACTAGGCATCCAAACAACCAGCCTCTAAAAGAAAGGAAACTGATTCATTACATTAATTTTTGCTATTTTGTGAATGAATCATCCAGAATAGGTAAACAAGTGTCAAAGTTACATCATATACATCAAATTACATCAAGATAAATCATATACTACATTAGAGGGTGAAATTGGTGAAAACTGGCTGAATTTCTGAGCTGGAAGGTGAAAATTTGATCAAAAATCTATATGCGTAGCGCGCCTGGGCCATGTGCGTAGCGCGCCTTTCTGCCTATTTTTGGGGCACTTCATGACATCAAAATAAAACTCACAATAGCTGGTTGGAAATCACTGGATGTCTACTATCCAACCCAAGTGGAATTTCCCAATTTGGAGCTCATTTGCCCCTTCAAAATTTCATTCTCCCGGAAGTACTTCCTGCTGGTGCAAAAGGTGGCAGCAAGGTGATTTTCATGGTGTTTTTGGGCCTTTTGATCATCCAGAATTTGATGAAATTCTTCGGAAATACTTGAGCATGCATAACTCACCATGACAAACCCAAAAATATAAAGTTTTCCTTCAACAAGTGTCCCAATCAAAAGCGAGCGCGTTGACGCGCTACCTATATAGTTGTTCAAAATGACAAAAATTTCTCCGAATTTGCTCAAATTCAGATCAAAGATCCTCCATCATGTATTATGCCTAGCCAATGAAGCCTCGGTCAAAATCTGGAGTGAATCGGGCCTTTTCCGCTGTTTTAGTGCTTTGCTCAACCTCCTCTTCAAAATCTTCATTTTTGCCTTGCAAACGTGCATGCGAGCTCAATAATGAACTTTCATGTGACGAAGCATGTCTTTGTCTCTATTGGCCTTTGCCAACAATTTCTCCAGATGAGTGTTAACATGTATGAGCATAGAATCTCGATCAGCTGGTGTCATATCACCAGGTCTCTTTCGGGCCAATTCTCGATCCTCACGGATTCGTCGCAGCTCATAAAGTGTATGCTCATCCTCTAGTTGTTTATTGCGTTGCTCTAGGTAGTTTATCACCCACTTAGCCATCTACAATTTTTTCCTCAGCGAGTCATTCTCAGCCTTTTGCGCCTGGATGATTTCTTTCAGCTCCAAGCTGGGAGAGCTTGCATCAACATCAATGATCGTAAAATCAGTGTCCCGGCCTCCTGAAGGGCCCTCATCATGCATAGGCCTCTTTCCTTTGTCCTGGATCTGTACCTGTGTTGAAGAAGAAGGCGAGACCCCTTCCACATCATGTGGAGATAATACTCACTCCGCTGATGGAGTCAACGAGACCCCTTCCACCCTGGGTGGAGATAGTACTCATCGTGTAGCTGCAAATAAGGCCCTATGGCCTTGCTGGTATGTCACATACAATGGAGCACTTATATGCTCGATCTCAAGAATGTCAGGCTGGTGTGAAGGCTCTCCCTCATCATGAACTACTTCATGAAGTAGTTGTGGCGCTGTGAAGAAGTCACGGGAGATAAAATCCTCTCAAGTAATGCCTTGCTGTGTCGACTTATGTAGCACTACGATATTGATCAGTGCGTAATGATATATACTTATGTGCTGCTGTGCTGGGGTCTTCTTCTGTACAAAAATCATCATCCTCTCTATATTGCGATACATGAAGTACGGAACGTTCATCATACGTACCCTTGTGAAATGCATCAACAAACGGACATGGTACGCATAGAGACGTGAGAATCTGCCCTCGCAACTGAAATATCGAATGATGAGTTTCATCAATGGCACATACTCATCTCTCAGGAATCTGAAAGGAAAAACCCTGCTCAAGTGTCTCGTATACCCAGGTTTGATGTATGCCTCATAGTAGAATTTCTCTAACTGCTGACGTTTGTTCCATTTCTCTCCTATATTTGGTATCCCGGTGGCCTGAGCAATAATCTCTGGTGACAATGAAATTTACTCTGGCGAGGTTTACATGACCATCATGTAAATGTAGAACGAAAAGACGGGCTAGTTCACGATGATGCTGGGTTTGTGAGATCATCTCACAATATTGGAAACATGACTGACGCTGAAAACAATCCATTGCAAGCGAGCAAGCCTGCAATTGAACCAAAGAAGTAGGCTCTTCCCTGAGATGCTTACCACCTTTGCCACCTTTGTGAGACCTCCGTGGCACATTACCCTCAGTTGTGGAATCACTATCATACTCCTGCTCATAAATTGAATCTGTCTCTGACATGACTTTTAAAAAACAAGATGTCGGCAATATATAGGTGTAGTGGAATCAAAAGTTTCAATGTAAGCTTCAAAATCCAAATATGTTGCATGTTGCCTATGTACCAAAGCATCATAAAAGAGCCATAATGAAATAGTCAACTGAGTTTACATGGAACAATGGTGTAAAAATGGCAATGACTATGACAAAGACAACAAAGATGTAATGGACATGAAAGAGCGTTGGGCTGAGGTTGATAGTGAGCATGAGCACCATTAAAAAAAAATGACATAGGCATTGGTCAATTGCAATGTTTGAAAAAAACCCCAGACAGTCCCTTACATTTGATTCAACACCATAAGAAGTGAATTTGGGAAAAAAAAACATAGGGTTTCACTTCTTCATCTTAAACACTTGTTTCTCCACATTCAAAACACCATGAAGATATCCAAAATTCACTGAGCAAAGGTAAAAACCTACTTGCAAATAGTTGGAGGCGATTTGGCGCGAATTTGGATGAAGAAACAACAATTTTTTGGGTCTGTGACTGTGTGCGTAGCGTGTTGGCCCAACGCGTAGCGCGCACCATACACATAGCGCCCTTGTATTTTTGCAAAGACACGGGAGGCTATACGCGTAGCGCGCCCCCAATGCGTAGCGCACACCTTTTATGGGTCGCGCGCACCTTCAATATCGTCCAGGGCTATGAAAATTGTATCTTCGACCTTCGATAGCTCAAACTTAACTTCTGCCTTGAGATTTGGTGCAAATGAAATTGTTTACCATATTTTCTATGTGAAGAAAATATCTCATCACATCATATTTGATTTTAATTTTACTCCATGACCCACTCTTATAATGTTTGACACTTTGACATTTTCTCATTTAATACAATGACTTCCTTTTGGCTTTTTGAAACTTGGACTGATGAAATGTCTTGATTTTTTGCAGAGATTTTGGCATTTGGCTTTGGCAAACATCAAAGGCTTGCTGTGAAATTTTCTTATGGTGAAACAAATACATCAATATTACAAAAATTAAATTTGACAGTTTCCAATTCAAAACATAGTTTTGAACTAAAAAATGTCTTCAAATGTTTTTGGGAATAAAAATATAAAATAGAAAGCTTTTGAAACCATCCTCTTGACCTGCGAGCTTTTATCACATGTCTCCAAAGACTTGAAACCCTAGACCCTAGGACTAAATACTCTCTTTGATGAAAATAATCATTTATGATTGTAATGACGTGACCTGAATCTTTAGTGATTTTTAAGGAATTTTAATTTGCTCTGCAGGTACAAGCATGAGGAAAGACAAGACGACCAAACCCTCTCGTTAATCAATGGCATGCCCCTAGCGAAATGCAACGAAGTGGAACGAGCGAGACACCTAAGAATGATATGCAAAAAGCGAACTGATCTCTGATGGAGGGCTGTAAGGACCGACTCTAACAGAAGCCATACATGATCAAATAAAAAAACTCATTATTTTGAATAACATATTTATATGTTTTGCTAGTAAATTACATTATTAAGGATTTAACTAACTCGTTTATGTGAGTCATGAGATTATTGATACAATTAACCTGTGGTTTGGACCTAGGAACTTCTATGTTGTCAAAATCATTAAGGATCACACCAAACTTATGCCAAACTAGATCTTAATGTGGTTGATTTTTTCCCCATAGAATGCCTTAACCAATAAAAACAAAAATCAATCAATGTAAAATGGTGGAAAATGTCCTAAAATGTAAAACTAGTATAGATCTATGTTAAAAGAAGGATCTAACATACATCGAGAGGGGTCCAAATTCTTCACCTGTAATTTTTTTTGAACCGACATTATTTAAATATTTTCATGTATAGTTTTGTTTTGTCGCCAACATGAACAAAAATTTCAACATCTTTGATGACAAAGGACATGGAGTTACACATCATAAGGGTTTGTAGAATGAGTCTCTCACATCAACATGGAATAACATGATACCTTTCTTCAATACTTCAATAAATTATATTAAATAAATTTATACTAAATAATATATTTTATAAATCCAAACTATAATAAATAATTATAAAATTATAAATTATATTTAAAAAAAATTAAATAATAAGAAAAATATTAAAAAAATATAACCATATTCATTTTCTTATTAACCAAATCCACATAATTTGTATAATTTGATTACACAAATTTACTCTAAATTTGAGTAATTTAATTATCACTACTTTATCAAAACCTTAAATATGAAAAATGTTATCACTCACTTTAAAATATGTTCCCAAAATTATGGCCTTTTAGCATTTTGATTATATAAATTCAGTTTTGCAGTTTTATAAAATAAAATCAAAAGTTTTATAAAATAACTAAAAAAATATAGCCTTATTTCCTTCCGAAAAAGAAAAGGTTTACAGAGCAAAGTCTTATATTCTTGCAACTTGATTTGAAGCTTTATCTAATATACCTTCTTTCCATGGCTTCAATGCAAGTTTCCGGTCGAATTGCCCCAGTAAAACTATGAAGTCATATCAAAACTATGACTAAATAAATTAAAATCTGGTCAATTCGTCCCAGTAAAGTCTTATTGAAATCATGAATAAATAAATTAAAATCCGATCGATTTGCCCCAGTAAAACTGTGAAGTCATATTGAAGCCATGACTAAATAAATTAAAAGCCCTGACTATTTATATTGAACTTTATCTAAAATGCATCAGTTTTATGGCTTCAATGAAAATTACTCATCCATTTGGCCCAGTGAAACTGAATTGAATTACTCGTCCATTTGGCCCAGTGAAACTGTTAGTTTTCAGGTTGAAACCTTAAATATATGACATAGAAAAGCTCGCGATCGGTATCCTTAACTAAGTCGAAAACCATGGGTAATTGATAATTAAATGGAACCATTATAGAACACAGGCTTTCCCATCTCTAGATTTAGTGAACATGTTTCCTCGCCTCTCTTCGTTGGATCCGTGTGATATACAAGCAGCAGATGTCGAAGCTGCCCGTGCCTTTAACAGGGAGACGTTTTCCATCAAAGCTCCAACTGCAACAGAGTAGACCCGAATTAACATGATATGATGCATTGGACCCTTCAGAGTTTACAGTAGATATGATGATGAACACACCGAACCTTTGTAGCTGAGGCTAAATCTACTTCATCTAGCATTTGCAGGCCTGAACCTGCCCAATGTCTACAATAAGGTTTGACTTAGGGTTCCTAGTCAAGGTGCTCTACCATGACCTCTAGAAACATTTGCTCATCGTGCTCGGTGGTCTGCGAAGAAAGCTTCCAGCACCAGAACAAAGCAGCAACAGGTCATGCTCGGTGGTCTAAGAAGAAAGCTTCCAGCACCAAAACAAAGCAGCAACAAGTCGTCCAGCAACCATGGAAGAAACACACAGGGAGTTGACCTCATGGGAATTTGCAGTCATGTAGTGCTTTGCGCTGTGCACCCCTATATATTTCAAATTTGAAATTGAGAAATTACCCCGCGCCTGGAAGATATCGGTCAAGATCCTGCCTCGTTTGAATGCAGATAAATTCAAATTTCAAATTGATGGATGGACTGCTCCACGCACACACAATTCCTCTGACATTGACGGCGGCCCCTCCTGTTCGAGGTCAAAACTCGAGAACTATCCACGGCATGCTCCCGTCAAATCTTTCTATGGGTCATGTATGGTGAACCAGCCTCCATATGAGCATTAAATGCCCTATGGCAGGCTAGTTAGTTCTTGCCATTTTTTACAAAACTGTTGATATCTTGTTTTGAAACTGTGAAAATGAGTAGAAAAAAATGCAAAAAAGTAAAGAACAAATGAGTAGTAATATTATTTTGAAAATGAGATTTTTTTTTTTTAAGAATTTGTTTGTTTGTGTGAATTTTTCTTTTAATAAGTTAAGTAAAAAGGTTTTTTTTCATTTATGTGATGTTTTTTTTACTAAGTTAAGTTGAATCTAGGCTTAGATCTACTTTAATTTTGGATGGAAGAATTGAAGAAGATTGTCTCCTTTAAAAATGTTTTGTCTTTATTTCTGTTAACTCTATATTGATTTTTTTTTTTTTTTTTTGCTTTTATTTATGCTAACTCTATATTTATATTTTTGGTTTTATCACATATGTTGAGCCTAGGCAAAGCCAACAACCATTAATATTGTAACAATGTAGCTAGAATATTGGATGAAAGAGCTATCTAGCCCTTAGAAAAGTTTTTGTTTTTATTTGTCTAGACCACTTCTCTTTTTCTTCTCTTTTTTGTAAAACCCTTAAGTTGAGCCTAGTTGTAACACCAATATTGCATAGAAGAATGATATACCCCCTAAAACAAAGTTTTGCAACCATATATATTTATATATAAACTCATTACATTGAGCCTATTAGATGGAAGAATGGGTGCTATGGTCTAAATATTTTGTGTTTTGTCCCTTTTTGGGCATATTTTAGGTTAATTTTACTTGAAAATTTGTTGGAATCATAAGTTTGAGCTATGAAATATACATAATTTGAGTGCCCCATAGGCTTTTTAGGGCATTTAATCCATTTATGCATTCAAAAATGCATTTTAAACAACAAAAAATCATAATTTCACCAAGAAAAAAATCAAAACATAGAAGAGCTAGACTGCAGGATGTTTTGTTTCATTCGTATGAGCTACTTATCAGTTAGGATGTGAACCATGGTTGGGGCTAGCTACACTAAGATTGTAGCCTTAATGTTGGATGGAAGAATACATGGCCCCTTGTAAAAGAATTGTGAATAATGAATTATCTATAGGTAGGTTAAGTCTAGGTTGGGGCTAGTTGTCACTAGGATTTTGGTCTTGAAACAATTCATTTTCTTATAGTTGGCTTGTACAATCAACTTCTCCCACAATATATTATCAAGTCTAAACCTCATATAAATCAACAAATCTCTCTAAACTTAACAACTCTTTAAAGCTTAACTTATTATTAGCACACTATATTATCAAGTCTAAACATCATATAAATCAGCAAATCTCTCTAAACTTAATAACTCTTTAAATATTAACTTATTAGTAGTGATATCGGGTGTATCTAGTAGTGAGATCGAGTGTATTTTAACTGGAAGTTTGTTCTTTCTACTTCTCAAATTATAAAGTATTATCAATGTTAATTAATAAAATTGTCTTTGGTTGAGCTTGAAACTTTGTGAGACAATTCTAAGATCACTCTAACGAGTCAGAGCAATGAAGCTTTGTGAGACAATTCTAAAATCGGTGCAAAGGAGCCAGAGAATGGTCATTAGTTTAACATTCTAAATTGAAGAGTAATAAATTTGCACGAGAGATATTATCAACCTTTAGATTTTCATTTAATTTTTCAATTCTATAAATTCAACATTATATTTACTTTTTCACAAAATTCACAAAATCTAGACTAGTGCATGTGGCTTTTGTAGGTCCGCACCAAGAACCTATGTTTCGTTGTCTTAACACACTAATACACAAGTACACCTCAAGAATTGTTCACCTGGAAACAAAACCAAAATTACTACAATTGAAAATGCCTCTAAAATTCCTTTGAATTCACCACAATTACTTAAGCAAACATATCCAATATAGCCAAAATTCCTACAATTAAAAATGCCTCTAAAATTCCTTTTAATTCAACACCATCACTTAAGTAAACATATCCAATATCTAAGTTTGTGAGACACATATTTTTGAAATTTCGAGGATAATTATGAACCATCATAGGAAGGATTTCCTGTCATATCAGGGTACTAGGCCTTAGATATACAGTGCCCAAGAACCAAAAGCAGTTGGGGATGTAGCTCAGAGCATTCCCAGGATTGATGCAGCTTGATAACATGCATAATGTCAGACCAGGCAGTAACTCCTCAACGAAAATTGATTCATATATTTCATTCCTTCAGGTAGGTTTTCATTATATACATGAGGGAGAGACTGTTCACTTCATCTCCCAATGACTGTTCATATTACTTATTTATTTATTTACATTATATTCACCCAATCCTAATGATTAGGTGTCAACATTCCCCCCCTTAATCTGAAGGGATGTTGGTGAGTCCA